>JAJIBD010001786.1:0-23472 GCA_021461705.1 Cryptotis parvus | reverse complement strand
GTATGAAATACACAAGTACCAATCAAAAAACAAAAATGTATTATTAATAACCAAATTATATATAAAATCATTAATACTGAACCTTTACTATAGAACAAAATATCAGTAAATATTATGTGTCCTCAATATTTGATTCATTAAATAGTTATTCTTCCACAATCATTTCCATAAGTCCCATAAGAAAAGCCTGGGGCCAGAGCAATAGTCCAGCAGGTAGGGCGTTTGCCTTGAACGTGTCCAGCCAGTGTGGTGCGGGTTCAATCCCCAGCATCCCATATGGTTCCCAAGCACCGCCAGGAGTAATTCCTGAGTGCAGAGCCAGGAGAAATCCCCTGAGCGTTGCCGGATGTGACCCAAAAAAGAAAAAATAAATAAAAGCCAATTGTACAAAGATGTAAATATTATAATTTTCACATCAATCATTCCTGGTACTGTGAATCATTCTTAATATTTATCTTAGCCAGGGTCGAAGCAATAGCACAGCAGGTAGGGCGTTGGCCTTGCACATGGCTGACCCGGCCTGATATCAGGCATCCCATATGGTCCCCAAGCACCACCAGGAGTAATTCCTGAATGAAGAACTAGGAGTAATTCCTGAGTATTGCCAGTGTGATTGACCCGAAAAACAAAATATGTATATATATACATATATATGATATATATATATATATATATATATATATATATATATTAGGAGACTATTCACTCCATTGCAGGCTGGAAGTTGGGGATTGTCAGAGGGAAGCTGGAGACATTGGGTGTGAAATGTACACAGGGGAAGAGACAGGTGTTAGAATTAGAATATTGGATGACTGAAACCCAATCATGAACAATTTTGTAACTAGGGGTGCCTCCCGGGCACAGGCTCAGACCGCATGTGGACTTTTCTAGACAGTGTTAGATTAACTGATGAGACTACAAACTTATGGCCCGCCAAGGGTGGATTTGCAGACCCTTTATCCCACCTGCATGGCAGAGCCTGGAATGCTACCCTGTCATATTTGATATGCCAAACACCAGTATCTCATTCCCATGACCTGATGGAATGGTTTGAGACTCTTAATGTTCCTGGAGCAAGCAGATGCCCTTGGGCAAACTAGCATGTGACAGGACATATGGAGATGTTATTGGTGCCCACTGAGCAAATTGATGAACAACAGAAGACAAGTGATAGAACTGATACAAGTGATATTCACTTTTCACAGTTATAATAAAAAAATCACTCCGGGCTACATATGAAATTGTCATATTATTTAGTGCAGCATACAGATTTTTCTTGCCAGGATGTTTTGAATAACCACACAAATGATGATACATTTTGTCAAGAAACAAAACCCTTATAGATACTGAAACCTTTAAATTCAAATTTTCTATAAATGTGTTGCAAAAAAGAATTCTGAATGTCTTCTGCCAAAACTTATTTAAGAGGATCTTTAAATATTAAATAATTTTTACAATACTCATTAAGTGCAGTGTTGTGGAACTATTCTGCTCTTCCTTACCTATCACTTTCCCTCATGCACTAGGGAAAAATCTATGAATTGAAACTCTGAGTCATTTCTTAATTATTTGTGGGACAGTGGCTTAAGGGTAGAAATGAAAGGGAGTAAAATATGAACTGCAAAATGGCACTGCTATACCTTTTAAGCTTTTACTAGTACAGCAGGGTTTACAGAGCCTTCATTTCAAGAGTCAGAAATGCTGTAGTAATAACAAATAAAAAATCTTTCAAGAGGCACAGTTCCCTTAATATTTATATAAAAATGAAAAATATCTAAACCTGAAGAAACTGAGAGTTGAAAAATGTACACACATGGCTACTATAAGCCATAGAAAATGGAGGAGAAGGAAAAGAGGAGAGACACAGAGAGAAAAAAAATCTGGAAGAGACTGAAACAGAGAAAGAAACTTCAATATATGCCAAATGTAGAACGTTATGACATAGATTTAAAAAAAGGGCTGGATAAGGGGGGGGGGGGGGGGGGGGGGGGGGGGATTAAAACTCAAAAAAAATCAGTTATAAAAAAGAAGCCAAAGGGGATAATAGATTCACTCATTCCCCTCTAGCTTTTCAGTCCATGGCATCCCTCCTTGCCCCACTATTCCTTTATCACAACAAATATATTTCCACTTTTTAAGGTGTTTTGTTTTTACTTTATTTATTTAGTTTTTTGCTTTTTGGGTCACACCTAGCAATGTTCAAGGATTACTCCTGGCTCTGCACTCAGGAATTACTCATGACATTTCTTGGGGGACCATATGGGATGCCAGGGATTGAACCTGAGTTGGTCACATGCAAAGCAAAAAACCCTATCCACTCTACTATTACTCTGGCCCCTTTTAAAGGGTTATTTAGTATAATGTAGAACTCTATTTGATCACTTGATCACTTGAATCCTGTTATTCATCGATTTGCTTGAGCGGGCGCCAGTAACATTTCCATTGGACCCTATCATGTGCCAATGTAGCCCAATGGCATCTGGTTGGTTGAGGAATATGAAGAGCCTCAAACCGTTCCTTCAGGGTCTCGAGAAAGAAGTCTTACCATCTTGTAGGTGGGCGGCCATGTGATCTTTAGACATGCTGTGGGGTCCAGTCAGTAATGGCTCCTAGTCCAGCGGTCGCCTCCAAATCGCATTACATGTCCAGCCCACCTGATTTTTGATGCCTTGGCAAACGAGACAGCGTCCCTGATTCTGGAATAGTGACGGAGGTCGGAGTTCCAGATTCCTTCTCTCACTTGAGTGAGGCGTGATATTCCAAGCATAGCTCTTTGATTCCTCTTTGGGAGACCCGAATAGCATTCTATTTAGAATACTCTAGTTAGTGTATTCTATTACTAATTAGTTAATTAGTAATAGCCCATCTTCCACAAGTTTGGGTTTCAGTCAGCAGTCACTATAGAGTCAAGATTTCTATACTAAGAAAAACACAAAGTTCATATTTACTTACAAAGTACATATTTACAATTAATGCATATTTATTACTTTCATTGTTGTATCACCTAATCGAGCACCCAGAAGTGTAATTTTGTCCCTGATCTTGTGGAAGACAGTACAGTTTGAATAGCATATTAACTATTCATTACAATTATATGAGACTTAGTAACTACCTAACCAAATTTTGAGAATTAAATAGGTTTTTTGCCTATGCATTAGAGCTACTCTCTAGCCCAGTATCAAACCCAAGCTCATTATTTCTAGCTTTGTAACTTTGTACAAGTCACTGAATACTCTAACTGCAATTGGCAAAATAGAGATAATGAATATTCTTTGTAAGTCTGTAGTGAGCTTCAAGAGTTAGTATATGTACAATTATTAAGCATATAGAAAAGTTAAAAAATAGACATGGTCTAAAATTATACCTATAAAATGCTGCATTAGTGAGAAGGATGGAGAAAGGAAGGAGAGAATGAGGTAATTTTCCCACAGTCTTGAGGCTAGAAATCTAAAATCTATGTGTTGACAGATGTAGATTCTTATTTTAATCATCATTATTTTCCGCCATCCTTCTGTTATGGGGGAAATGAGGAGGGAGGAGCGAGATAATCAAGATCCATGCTTGGCCATTATACATGCGAGCTGACTGGCTGGTCTGCAGAACCACTGAGATTGATCATTTTACAAAACCTCTTTTACATCAGGTGTAACCTTTCAGACAGCAGAAAGAGCTAAGGGCTTGAATATATAACATATATAAGCATGAGCAATGGAACCCTTGGTTTTGGGGGGGCTGCTGTCTCAGAGAGGATGATAATTGTTGAACTCTTGTGCATTATAAAGCATTGCAGCCAATTGCTGAACTCTTGGAGCTATAAAGCATTTTAACATAAAACATATACAGTGGTTTGCCTACCATTCTCACTTGCCATCCACAAAAGCCCAGAACCTGCAGGGTGTGCAACGCTTTCCCATTTTGTTGTTATTGTTGAGTTACAAATGGGGAGTTGAGCATAGTGTCCACACATTTTCAGCTATGCTATCCACCAGAGGTTACACTCTTTAGTTGTACTTAAGTACATTTTGGTTACAGTCATTACCAAGGGTCACATAGTGGTTGTGATGTTCACACACCTGTTATTGAACTAACTCAGGCTTGCACATTTAGCTTCAGTGGTCACAACCTTAGTCATGGTGTTTGCAGGGGAAACACACTTCTAGTTGCAATGATTAAACAATTAGTTTTGATGTACAGAATTGCACACTTTATTGTGGCATGGATTTCCAAAGAGCAGAGTACTAAGCATGCAGGGTAGAGCCAGGGACACTTCAAACTCATGGGTAATGTTTGCAAGGCAGATTCTCTACAGCTGAGTAATAGGTGGGTCCTCATATGTAGATTCTTTTTCAAAGCCTTTTTCATTGATTTGAACGTGTCAGCCCTTCTTGCTGTGTCATCCTTACAAAATAGTGTATGTCTTAATCTCTTACTCTTAAAAATACATTAGTCTTATTGGATTAAAGCAAACCCTAATGATACCATTTTGATTTTAAAGTACAAGCTACCCAGTCGCATTCTGAAATACAAGAGGTCAGTGCTTCGATATAATTTTTGAGTTCACAGTTAAGCCCCTAATGTCTTATTATATTGGACTAATATATAAGCTATATAAAGACCTATGAGCAAGATATATAGATCAAGAATTCAAGGGAATGTTCTTTACCAGAATTGCAATTTGCCATCTGTATATTACTGATAGATGAAGTCAGTTGTATGATAACTCTACCAAAAAATACAGAATTTTAGAATAGTTTAAGAGCTAGTCTTGGGTATTCAAAAATTATACAGAGAAGGTAGAAAAATTTGGCAGATAAAAGTACCTTAAAAAGAGACAAAGCTGTCAAAAAGCATGAAAATGTAAAACTATGAAGTGATAAGAGACAAGGGAAGGAGTTTTCCAGAAAGCCGGAAAATTATTTATATGTTCAGGAAATGCAAAAAAATATGAACTTATTGGGAGTTATTAGCATGTAAATGGATAAATAACTAATCTAAGCAGTCTTAAAGAGAAATGGAAGAGTGACAAGGCAGTGTGGGGACCTAGGCTTTTCACCTCTATGTATCTATGAACAGACCTTGTTATGTGTTTTAAAAAGAATAATAAGTATATACATTGTCCTCACTGATAAATTTAGCATTATTTCAGATTTGATGACATCCAGACATTTAAGACATAGCATAAATGATTGTTAGAATTTCATGAAATTAAGTATTTTTTTGTTTGCTGTTTGCATGCCTACTTGTTTACAGTGGAAGGGGACAGAGGTAGAGTTAAAGAAAACCTAATAATTATTCACCAAAGAAATGAGTCATGAAAACAAATTAAATGCAAAACAGAATTTCTGGGAATAAAAAGAGAGTCAATAATGAGAAAACTCTAACATAAAAAGCAAAACTATGTGTATGTATGCTTATGTTAAGAACATAAAATGAAAGCATTTCCATGCAAAAGTAAGGAGTTTGAGTATTTTCCCCAGTATCATAGACATCCAAGAGAGCTTTTAAGCAGAATGTAATAGTCAAATTTGTTATATAAACATCATTTTCAGGAAGCTGGAGAATCGATGGAGTGAATATGAATTAGTAACAGACTTACCTTTTAATATTCTGTAGCAGTTATCCAAAAGAGACGTAATGAAAGGTTTAATAAACTGATCACAAAAAAGGATATAGAGTAAAAGGGCCTCTGCAGCAACATTCCTTATATAAATGAACACATTTCCTTTCTAAGAAAAGTATGAAGGAAAGAAGTCAAGAAAGAGGTACCAAAAAAGTAAATTTTTAATAAAGTATGTGACAATGCTCTTACTGAACATCAGCACACTGAGTGTTCTCTTTTTTTAATTTCTCTTCTTGACTCCAGGCTGTAATCTGGGTGATAGCACCAGAAAAGGAATCTAGGTCCTGTTTGGTGGTTGAAGAAAGGAAGTATAACTCTAGGTGGATTAAAGACATGATGATGAAGCTGGAAACCCCGGGTGGCTTATGTGAAGCAGAGAGGAGAGAATGTCCACTTTCTCCCCCCAATCCACCTCTGCCACCCAGGGGCCAGGGGAAAGGGCAGAACTGAAAGTGTGTGATGAGCCCCTACAAGGCATAGGCCAAAGCCCTGCCAACCCCAATAGGTGACCTCAAGCCATGCCTGAAGCCCACTTGACCTCTTCAACACAGCTCTCTCAGGAGCCGACTCAGGCTGGAAAAGGAATTGCTCTTTGCAGGAAGGGAAAGCCAGTCCTAGGCCTTACACAGGGCTTCCAGATCTCTGTCCTTTTCTAAAAACAAAACTATTTCAGGAGTAGATGAGCAGTAAAGTAAAAACAAATTTTATTTGGAGACTTTTAGAAAGGGAAGGAGGGAGAGAAAGTGTGAGTAACGTGCTCAAGAGAGAATGTGGGCTTCTTCAAGGGCAGAGTGAGCCCCAACACTCATCTCAAGAGGATAAATGCAGTAAAACATGTGCTTGGGCACCACATGTGCTTGGCCACAGGGACACAGATACCACACGGACTCAGGCAGCATATGCACGTGCTTCCTTTGTTCAAGGTGGCCTTTCTAGGATTTTTCCAAACTGCCCTATTCTTGCTGGTAAGAGTTTGTTGCTAGGGTTGTTGCCAAGAGGTTAGAATTCAGAGTTATTGGTGATTTTTCTTTCAAATCTCTTTCCTTGGCCTTTGTGCCTCGTGGTACTTCTCTTAGAGTAAAGGTCAGCCTTCTCTGGGTCTTTGAGAACTGCCAGGAAGTTCTTATCGGACCTTAATTCCTATGTCTCCAAGGTGGGCTATTTGCAACCTGGAGACTATCCTTGGAGTTCCTTTGGCATGAGGCACTTCCATATCTACTTGCCTACGTAGAGATTTAGGGATTTACAAACTTTGAAAATGGAAGATAGTTCCCAGCAGAAGACATGACTTGAATTGGAGTTGCATGTAGCTCCCTTTTTTGGCACCCCACAAGTGCAGAAGGCAAAGAGAAACAGCAGCCCACATGGGACAGAGAACCAGCAAGAGTCAGGGGAGCAATGAGCACTCTGTGAGTCAGTGAGCACCAGCAAGAAAAAGGAGCAGAGTACCAGGTTTCATTCCTGGACTTGAGAAAAATAAACCTGAAACACTGGTCAGCAGGAGAGCTAGGCACTATACAATTGACAGTGTGAGTCCTTGATGTCATACCATGGCATTCTATCTGTGCCAAATGAAACCTGAGCAGTGTGAGACCAGAGCAACCTAGGATCTGATTACAAAGGTTGCAGTCCTGGGCAGAAACAAATGTGGTAAGGGTGTTAATAAAATATCTGCAACATCAAAGATATCTGGTATTTTGTGTGCTAATATTATACAGTCCCTAAGGTCTGTAATGCTTGTTTTGGGCTAATTCATTTTAATCCATCAGTGACCAATTCTGTGAACAGATAGAGCCTGTGGTTATTACATTCACGAAATGCCTTTCAGCAGTCAACCCTAGGCAATGTTGCGAAACAAGAGATTCACAAGAACTGAACTTGCACAGCCCCACAAAGGAAGGCCATGGAGTGATTTTCTGGTGAAGAGGGATAAAAGGTGTGCATAGGTAAGGGCTTCTGCTTTAAACTGGTGTCAAGTGTGGGGAGGAGCCTTGTAATCTGGGATTCTGCAGACTCACCCTTGATACATTTAATCATAAAAGCAAGAATTTTCAGTTCAGGAAGAGAAAGGAAGAAAAAGATAATCCAGAAGAAGCCCTGAATTGTTAACTAAGTCAGCTAGGTTGTGTGGAACAAAGGGTCTGAATAAGAGGAAGCAGCTGGGCTCTTTATCTAGTCCTATGGCTGACTATATTTGAACTAGCTCAAGTCAGGCTCTGCCATTAAAAAAAAGGAAAGCCACTGTCATTGTAGATAATACAAAAGTACATTATTTTTAGTGCAATAGTAGAATGCATTCCAAAGAGCTTGGTAAAAAAGAGATGTTATAATGTCATGTACAGCCAATGACTCACCAGGATTGCATATCAATAACTAGATAGATACAGATAGCTCGATAATAGATACACAGCACAGGCAAATTTACTGGAACTTCTGTCATTTCTTGCTTTTCCCATTGCAAATCATAGAGAAGACCATATTGCAGAGTCATCAGTAGAAAGAGAAAGATGTTTCCTTTGGCTACAAATGGGAAAATATTTATGTTGGTCCAGAAGCGACTCATTTGTGGGTAATTGCATACCAGATGGCAGCAAGTGGTCTGTGCAACAATCTATTATAGTTTGATAATCACAATCTACTAAGTGATGCTCCTTCCATCCTGTATCCGTGGAGTGATAGATAGCATGAAAGGGCTGGTGTGAGATTACCATTCGTGAAAGAATATCATGGATTTCAACTCTTGTACATCAATAATAAAAATGATTTTAGGAAAGAAATTTCCAGGGTCTTTTTTTGTTGACAAGGCAGGTCCTGAGTCTTCGTGATAGTACAGAGATAAAGGCGCTTCCCTAGCTGCGTGCGACCCCCCACCAATCAAACCCCACACCTCATTTGAACAAGGGCACTCTGTTTTTTTTTCTCAAACAGTCAACACTGAGAGTCAAGGACTAAAGCTGAAGTGGCCAAATTCAGAAAAGATTTTAAGAGAAGGGAAAGGAAGAGAAAAGACAGTTGGGCTGCCCTCAGATAATGAGAATATCCTTAAGTAAGAGTCCAGAGAAAGGCAGAATCTTTCATCCTATAGGCATTTTTTTAAAAAAACTGGGCTGGAGCGATAGCCCAGTGGGTAGGGCGTTTGCCTTGCAAGCGGCCGGCCCATGCGAGCCCGGATTCGATCACCAGCATCCCATATGGTCCCTCGAGCACCGCCAGGAGTAATTCCTGAGTGCAGAGCCAGGAGAAACCCCTGAGCATTGCCAGGTGTGACCCAAAAAGCAAAATAGACAGATAGATAGACAGACAGACAGACAGACAGGCAGACAGACAGACAGACAGACAGACAGACAGACAGACAGACAGACAGACAGACAGACAGACAGATAGACAGATAGACAGATAGATAGATAGATAGATAGATAGATAGATAGATAGATAGATAGATAGATAGATAGATAGATAGATAGATAGATAGATAGATAGATAGATAGATAGATAGATAGATAGATAAAATAAAAACTAAGTGTGGTGTGTGTGCATGTGTGGGATGGGGTAGGGGGAGGCGAGTCCTTTCCTTTTATATACCTTTTATATACCTTTTTTAGAAAACAAAGTTGGGGGTGAGTATTTTTCATTGAATTTAAAGTAGAGGTTTAAAACAGGAGTAGGATGTTGAGATGCATCTCACCTGGTACCAGTCATCCAGGTCATTGAACACAGCCTAAGACATCTAGATTATTAAGGACACCACCTAGCTCCACCCTTGTAATCTTTCACACAGGTAATTTCTTTCCTTAGGAATTTTCTCCATAGTCTAACCTTGCCTTTTCTATTACTCGTTGTCCCTATCAGCACACCAAGAGTCACCCGTGAGCACAGAACCAGGAGTAAGTACTGAGCACCAAGTGTATGACCTCAAAACAACAGCAGCATCAACAACAACAAAGCGTCAAGATCTAAGAAACCCTTAAATTTTTTCCTGGAGCTGCATCTAATCCTAGCTAGACAACTTCTGAGATATTAGACAATTTTAGCATGTACTGCTAAAAAAATAAGCTAATTGTCACCTCTAAATATTTTAATTTCCTTTCAGAGATGTGAATACATTTTTTAAATTGCCCATCATATTGTCAGAACTAAAACTAGATCATCTCAGATCCCATCTTGCTTCCTTCAATTTCTTATTTTGAATTATTGCAGCAGATAGTTCCTTTACTAAATGTAGACATTGTTTTAGTATTATATCAGTTACATGTGCAGTGCTTTAAAAAAGTACTTAAAATTTATCAGCTAAATATATCATTTTTTAAAAGCCAACAAGGAGTCCTTGAAGTGGAAATTTGGAAAGGATACAGCATGTTGTCTCTTAGCTGGATAGAATTTAATGATGAGGCATATCTAGAGATTGGGTACTAGAGTCACCAAAAGTTGTCTTCGGTTATATACCTGAAATTTGGAGAGGGGGCATTGGTAGGAAATTGCATCTCCTTGCAATGTGGGCTCTCTCACAATACTGCAATCATAGTGTGCTCTCATATATTTCTGACAAACAAGGTGAAAACAACTTGGCCTCCTAATTACGTGGTCATAACTATACTACAATTTTCTTAGTCATAAAGAAGACACTCAACTATACCTAATTCATCGGGAAGGAGTGGAATGCCAGAAAACTTATTGAAATGTTTTGAAATCATAGGAACACTAAGAAGTAAAAAAAGAACAAAATCCACTTGCCTTGGGGCCAGAGAGATAGCACAGTGGCTAAGGCATTTGCCTTGGAACATGACCAACCTAGCATCCCATTTGGTCCCAGTAGCATTGCCAGTAGTAATTCCTGAGTGAGGAGCCAGGAGTAGCCCCTGAGCGTCGCCAGGTGTGATCAAAAAGAAAAAAAATCCACCTCCCTTTTGTTGTTTAATAGGTAAAAAGTTATAGTTATGCCATATTATAAGTTCTAGAGACTTCTGTATATTTAGACATCTTCCAAAGTGGAATTGAAAGAGCTATACTTGGAATATCACACCTCACTCAAGTGAGAGAAAGAATCCAAGAGCTCCGACCTCTGTTACTGTTCCAGAGTCAGGGACACTGTCTCATTTGCCAAGGCATGGAAAATCAGATGGGCTGAACATGTAATGCGATTTGGAGACTACAGCTGGACTAGACCCGTTACCAACTGGATCCCACAGGATGTCAAAAGATCACGTGGCCGCCCACATACAGGATGGTCAGACTTCTTCGTCAAGACCATGAATGAATGGTTTGAGGCTCTTCATATTCCTGAAACAACCAGATGCCATTGGGCTACACTGGCACCTGATAGGGTCAAATGGAAATGTTACTGGCGCCTGCTCAAGGAAATCGATGAACAACAGGATGTCTAGTGATCTAGTGATCTAGTGAGTAAATTTCAAAATTTGTTATGATGAGAGATGTCACATTCAGTGTTCATACATATAAATATAAGTATGAAGTTGAGGGCATGGGAGAAAATATGGCAGCCTAAGTGCTTTACTTGCACACAACTAACCCAGTTCAATTCCCATATAGTCTTCCAAGCTCTTAGGGTGATCCCTCAGCACCGCACCAGGAGTCAGCCCTAAACACTTCCAGGCATAGCCCAAACAACAAAGAAACAAGCACAAAAAAACTAAAAAAAAAACGTAGCTTGGGAGGTCACACAGGGCAAACATCTTAGCACCAATACCATCTGTCCAGTTTTAAAAACACAGGTTTTATGACAAACAAAAAATGATTTGAAAAAACTGGGAGGTACTGAGTATATCAATTATCATGACTAGGGTGCTATTATCTTGAATTTTTGTATGCTTTCAAGTTAATCAAATTTTACACAATAAATGTGTGTGATTATTTGAGTATCAATGACACCTCAATAAATATATTTTGGGGCTTTGGGGGAGACGGGGGTCACACCTGCTAATGTACAGGAGACCATATGGGATGCCTATAGGGTCAGCCACATGCAAGACAAACAACCTACCCACTGTACTATCACTACAGTCCCTCAATAAATAAATATATTTTTAGAAAATCAGTTCATAGTTTAAACCAGGCTCTTTAATGTAAGAAGTATATCCATAGCTCGTCAGATCTCTACCTAAGAGAAAATTCGATCTCAAGCCCTCCTTGTCAGTCAAGGAGGAACTACAGCGAAGACTTTTTCAAGCCCAGGTATGCCTGATCCAGAGATTCAGACACACGGACAGAGCTGCTACCGGCTCTCCCTCTGCTCAGCTGATCATGAAGTGCCTGGGAGGGAAGGCGGAGTTCTAGCCATGGCCTTCCATCCCAATAGAGCCTTGCAAGAAGCCAGAGGAACCCCACACCATGAGGGCAGTCATTTTCAACATCTGGACTCCACAGCTCATCAGAGCTCCACCCAAGAGAAAAGCACATGACAGGATATATGGAGATGTTACTGGTGCCCACTCGAGCAAATTGATGAACAATGGGAAGACAAGTGATACAAGTAATATCCACTATCAAAAAGCATTTCAAAACTTTTAAAGACAATGTAAACATTGCATAGCAAATTCTTAGTTATTCTGAATGCATAACAGGGATAATCAAAATTCACTTTGGTACCAAGGAAACATTTTTCAGATCATTCAAAGTTAAAATGAATGTAGTCAGCACTGCTTATTATATGAAATCTCCTAATAATTTCTTTTCTTTCCTGACAGCAATGTCCTTCTTGATTTATTTACCTATAAGCTTTAAACTAGGTAAGACTTTAAGAATTCAGTATTGTGGAAATCTTGTGTGCCTTATGGAATCAGTAGGTTTTCTCCTTTTTGTTACTGTTTTTCGTCTATATTTGGAGTTGCTCAAGGCTTAATCCTGACTTTGCTCTCAGGGATCATGAAGTTCAGGGCTCAGGAGACTATACACAATGCCAGGGACTGAACTTGGGTCAGCTGTGTGTAAGGCCAGAACCTTACCCACTGTCATGTCCCTTCAGATCTCCTCCTTTATTTTAGAATACCGATACAAAGCACAAACAGCTTGCAAGATCACAGCCAAATTTTACCTCAGTGTGAGTTATCTTAATATATACAATTAAGCACCCTAACATCCTTTAATCTTATTCTTTTCCAATTTTTTATTTTTGTAAATGCAAAAACTAAGATCTCCTGCATGGCAGAGCCTGGCAAGCTACACATGTCATATTTGATATGCCAAACATAATAATAATAATAATAATAATAATAATAATAATAATAGTAAACCTCATTCCCATGACGTGAAGGAATGGTTCGGCTTCTGGAGTAAGCAGAGGCCCTTGGGGCTATACAAGCACGTGACAGGGACAAATGAAGGTGTTTACTGGGGCCCCGAGCAAATCGATGAACAACATGAAGACAAGTTATACAAGTGAAGTGATATATTCCTTAATGTAAACAACATTAAAATTTAAGCACTATATTTTCAGGTACCTTAAATCTTAAAGGCTATTCTTAATATAACACAATATCCCTTTAATAACTCTAAAAGTTAATGTTTAATTTCAATAGCTCATCCTTGAGCTCTGTGTGATCAAAGCCTGTTTTCTTTTTAAAGTATATTAAATTGGCTAGAGAGATAATTTAAATGACTTTTGAGAGAAAGTTTTGCTTGAAAGTGGCCTGGGTTCAGTCCTTGGCAATAGATGTTCCCCTTAGCAATGGCCTAGGAGTGACCCCATGCACAGAGCCAAAAGTAGCCATAAACACCAACAGGTAAAGTCTAAGTGTGTATATAAACACTTATGTCATTCAATTTTTATCTTTCTGATACTTGCCTTATGTGCAGCTTACCCTGGTTCCAATCCCAAGCTCTGTACATGGTTTCCTAAGCACCAGCAAGAGTTACCTTGCACAGAGAAAGGAAAAACCCAAGAGTATCACAAGGTGTGATCACACGTACTCAAATTAAAAACTGTCTATTAAAGTTGCGGAGATAATAGCTTGTGGTCTACCTTATAAATGCCTTTATTTTGTGCCTTTAGTTGGACCCTCTACATTTTTCTATGTTTTTTTCTCATAAAAACATTTAGAAAACTGTAAACCTGAGTTCTAAGAAATAGTGCCTTCCACCATTCCATGAGGAGTCAATTTTCATCTAAAGAGTGGAGATACATTATCTGTGATGGTAGAAAAGGAATAATTGTATATTTTTATTTTAATATTTTTAAATAGAGTTAACATGCTATACGAAAGTACTAATACTTATCTTTTGAGTATACAACATTACTGCACTACATCCACCACCAAAGCTCCAATATTCACTTCACTTTAGTTTGTTTTGGATATGAAGTTGGGAAACGATGTATTTATAAAGTGTGAGAATTTGGGGATAAGGGATGTTGGGCCAACATCTGAGAGTTTAGATTTACTTCTGTCTCTCTGATTATGCGTCATCCTGTCAATGCTCAGGAAAAATTTTTGTGGTGCTGGAGATCACACTGAGTCAGTTATATGCAAGGCAAATATTTCGACCCTGTAATAACTCTCGGGCTCCTAACCACAGATTTAGATCCCAAAAACAAGTTAACATTTAGGGAAAATAAAATACGATTGGTCACCTGAGGCTCGCGCCTTGCCACTTGGCGAATGAGCTCAAGAGTTTTTGAAGACAGGCATCCTTTTGTGTATTTCTCTATCTCGGCATTCTTTGCACAATCATGAGGTACTGAACCAGCTAGAAACTATTTATTTGTTTGTTTGTTTGTTTGTTTGTTTGTTTGCTTTTTGGGTCACACCCGACAATGCTCAGGGGTTTCTCCTGGCTCTGCACTCAGGAATTACTCCCTGGCGGTGCTCATCGACCATATGAGATGCCCGGTATTGAACCCGGGCCAGCACAGGCCCCGCTGCATGCAAGGCAAATGCCTTACCCACTGGACTATCACTCTGGCCCCAAATAATTTTTCAAAAGCATGATTAAATATAGTTTTTCATTACATTTTTAACAGCCAGGTTTATTTTATTTATTTGTTTGTTTGCTTGCTTGCTTGTTTGTTTATTTGTTTGCTTGCTTGTTTGTTTTTTGCTTTTTTGGGTTACACCCAGCGATGCTCAGGGTTTTCTCCTGGCTCTTCACTTAGGAATTACTCCTGGCGGTGCTCGGGGGACCATATGGGATGCGGGGGATTGAACCTGGGCGGCATAGGCCGGCCACGCAAGGCAAATGCCCTACCTGCTGGGCTATCACCCAGCCCCATAGCCAGGTTTATTTATATAAGGGTTTAAGAGGAAATGAAAGTTTTGTACTTCCTTATCATTTTGGGTTTATTCTACTTAGGTATATGAAAACTCATAATCTTATTTTGCTGACAATGGACTGAGGTTAAACTTCAAAACAAATATATAAATATTTAGTATTAATATAATAAGTTTCCATAATATCAAATCAAATAAACTTAAATATTTTATGATTTGTATGAATCATCAATAATATGAAATGTATAATTTGTTTTATTTGTGTATTATAGATGTAAGTATTTCCACATTTATCCCTTTTTATATATTGTTTGATAAGAATAGTGATGTTGGGGCTGGGTGAGCGGGGCGGCCGGCCTGTTGGCGCTCAACATTCTACTTTTAAGCAAACAACTTTTTTAACTGATATGTATGTGTGTAAGCCTAATGTTTAGAATTATCCAGTTTTTCTTGAGTGCCACTTCTAGTTTCTTAAAAGCAAAAGTATTCAGTTAACATTTCTCACTGTCAATAATATAGAAGATTTTTTAAAATTCCAATTTTAATTCTCTAGGACTAGATTCTCTAATGTTTGTTTAGTATAATATCTCTAATATTTGATTCTATAACACAGGATTTGGGGTTACATATGCCCAAATATTAATAATGCATATAATTTTTCTGTCATGAAACGGCACCCACCCAAATTTTTCCTCATCAGAGTGCTGGTCGGACCGTGGGGCAGAGCGGTTCCTCCCGGCCAGCCGTTATGGGCAGTCGGGAGGCTGGTGGGTTCTAGTGGCCACACGGCGAACCTCAACGCGCCCCCCCATGGTGATTTCCATCGACTTCCCTTCTTCGACTCCACGCGCCCCATCAGCCGGATATCCCATAATTCTTCTCAATAGCCCAGGTATGCTGGTCAGAGTAGCATGGGGCAGGCGGTTTTGCGCGTTGAGGAGCGGGGATGGTGGGTGCCTGGTGGGATTTCACGTTTCTCTAGACTCGCGGACAGCCGCCGGGTGGGTTCTCATAATGCTTTATTGGAGGTGTTTAAATTGCCGCGGCAGCCTAGGCTCGGTTGTTTTGTTGCTGCCAGTAAATTATATATTCCCATGACCTAATAATGGTTTGAGGCTCTTTATGTTCTGTAGAAGCGTGCCCTTTGCTCTGGTGGAAGGATGGAGATTGGGCCGCTCTGCAATAGTGATTAACGGGAGATCGGGTGTTTTTCTACCTAGACAGAAGTTTCATAAATAAGTTTTATGATATATATTTTACATAAGACATCAATAGAACAAGCAATGAATGGTCTTTTTTTTCTCTATTTTGGATCTCAACATTTTTCCAGTGATGATTTTTTCAGCAGGCATACATACATTCCCAAACACCTGAGATGAAATATTTTTCCAAATGATCTTTCATCATCTTCCAGAACTTTTGTTCTACTGACAATCGATCCTTGTGTTGTGAGCAATTATGAACACAATAAATTTATTGTTGACATATTGAACAAATAGAAATCAAGCAATTTTCACTTACGCATCAATAATAGAACTGTGGGAAACTAAAAGGAATGGCAAATATGTTTGCTCCCCTTAACAAAAAAGAAAAGTCAATCAATGCAATAAAGAGGACAAGCTATAATAAAGGCAAAGACAGGCCTGATGGGAATCATGATTCTGCATCAAGACAGCTGAAGGGACAGGGTCTTAGCATGTCACCTCTACCATTTCAGTTTTTCACAGTGAAACTGGTAATATAAACTAGCATTGAGGGCCAAGTGAGAAAATGTGTGGAAGTCCCTAAACTTGTGCCTGGCATATAGAATTATGTTCCATAACACACATATAAAGCTTACATTATTTCTTGTTCTCTTCCAGTTAGTTAAAAAATTAGTATATACATACATATTAAAATGATACTTATTGACTCTAGTTAATGTGGTTGACTATGCATTAATTTATAAAGTTCTTAAAAGTCTTAAAGAAAAATAAAAGACCATAGCAGCCTTTATGCAACTCTCTCCTTTTCCTAAAACAGTTTTATAGAGAATGGTATTCGGGTCTCCAAGAGAGGAATCGAAAGAGCTATGCTTGGAAGATCACACCTCACTCAAGTGAGAGAAGGAATCTGGAACTCCAACATCCATCGCTATTCCAGAATCAGGGATGCTGTCTTGTTTGCCAAGGCATCGAAAATCATATAGGCTGGACATGTAATACGATTTGGAGACGACCGCTGGACTAGAGCCGTTACCGACTGGATCCCACGGGATGTCAAAAGATCACGTGGCTGCCCACCTACAAGATGGTCAGACTTCCTTGTCAAGACCCTGAAGGAACGGTTTGAGGCTCTTCATATTCCTGAATCAACCAGATGACATTGGGCTACATTGGCACATGATAGGGTCCAATGGAAATGTTACTGGCACCCGCTCGAGCAAATCGATGAATAACGGGATTCAAGTGATCAAGTGATCTTTGAAGATATCTATACATTAGTAGCATTTCAATTATTTTGTTTGTTTGTTTTAGGACCACTTGGTCAGCACTCAGGGATCACTCCTGGTAGTGGTAAAGGGTACCAAAACAACCTACTTGTATAAAACATGTATCTTTCTTGCTGTACTATCTCTCAATCGCCTAAGTATTCCACTTCTTAAATACGAATATATAGTACATTTATGATACAATATCCAAAGTAAGTGAAACATATATCAGGAGGTCTGTCATGGAAATTATCACAAACGTGGGGAGTCAGAGGCTAGGTAAGACAGAAAATGGAACAGTGTTAACAATGTCGAGGGTATAATGCCAACCTAGAACTGAGCATTAAATACAGGCAAAAAGATACAATGACAACCTTATGTATGTTCTGTAATCCATAGTCTGGAGGAAAGGAAAAGAGAAAGAGAGAGAAAGGGAAAGAAATAAAGAACCTGCCTGGAGGAGGGCTCGGGGGAGGGGAACCAGGGACGTTGGTGGTGGAGATGGGCACTGGTGGCGGGATGGGTGCTGGACACTGTATGACCAAACCCAAATATGAACTTTTTAATGTATATCTTTGTAATTGTAAAAATAAAAAAATTAAAAAACGCATTATGTAGCTCCTAAATACCTACACAAAAAACTCTACATAAGAACTCTTACCCTATTGTATTGGGACATGTATGCTAATTAATACTGGGAATTTTAAAGCAAGCTCAACTGATTTAAAAGTAAGAATTTACTAAATCCCATGATTTCAGGACCTCAAGGAAGTATCCCAGTCCCAAGGATTGCCTACTGAACACCTTTGTGCATGGAGATTTAACGTTTTCTCAATAAGGAACAAAGTTTTTGTTTCAGAATTAAAGGAGATACTTGTGATTTTCATATTTTGTTTTTTTTAGCCAATTGTTTGATCAACTTTGTGTGTGTGTGTGTGTGTAGTCAAAAGTTGGATATAGGAAGCACAATATAAATGTAAATGATGGATTGGGATTTGAATCCAGACATTCTGGCTCTTGAATGTTTACTTTACTATACAAAGTAAGAGGCAAGGACTGGCATGATATTCTCTGAAGTTTTCATAATAGACAAGAGGAAATATTTTTCAGAGTGTAGGCACACAAACAAAGATCATGTAAAGGAGGAATAATGACAGTAAAAAAGAGACTGGGATAACTAGTAAACACTTGAAACTGTCACAATTTTGTCAAGGGGATGATCCGAACGTGGGGTCTTATTGAAATAATTCCGATAAGGTTCTCTGTTTCACAGGCAATTCTCTGTGAAAGAAAATGTGCTGTAACGAGGCCGCCAGGATCACTCCTCAGCATCTGCACCCCCTAACAGTACTGAGTCAGACTGTAATTTGGGCTAACAGCATGTTTTATAATAATTTATTAGTCTGTAACATAATCCATTTTAGAAAGTACTAAATATATTTGGGTAGATAATTTTAAAATAAATTTTCCCCTCTCTCTGTTAAAGACTGCAGTTAGGGCTAATAAACATTTATCATATCCTGACATTCTCACACGTAAATTTTAAGTGATACCCAAATGTTTCATTTTTTTCCTAAGGTAAAAGCAGGTTGTTGATAAATACTTTATTAGAAATAAAGTCTGTTTGGAATTAAAGATACTCTATTTTCACTTCACCAAGCAATATATATTTAGAGCTGATTTCTAATGAGCAATATAGTTTTCCTAAGTGGTTTACAAATCTTGGAACTCTGTAAATCAACATTGGAGCGCACTGGATTACGTTTCCCACACCCTATCTTAGAAAACGGAGCAGAAGATCATGAGGTAGGAACATAAGATCATTGTGAGTCCTGATTTTTGAAAGGTAGTTTGTCTTAAGAAAGAGCTCATACAGGCTTTAAACTCCATTATAAGCATTTGTCAAGACAGTTATACTATTTTGATTATTGTTTCTCTAGCCAGAGATGACCATAAATATATAGAGATAGATTATTAACTGCCTCATTAAACTTCCCAATTGTTGACTCATTTATTAGTTTGTTAATTCTCAACTGAGTAAAGTGGAAGTCCAGGTCAGGGAGGAAACTCAAAAGGACTAAGTATGTTTTTAATGCAGGTCTGATCCGAATCACCTTGTGATCTCATAAGAACCACTTGAAATGATCCCCAAGAACAAAGCCAAGAATAACTACCAAGTATTTTAGATGATGGTTCAAATCTCTCCCCTAACAAAATAAAAGGAGAGAGAATACGTCAAGTTTATAGGCTAATGACCACATTTTTGTATGTTTTTTTTATTCTAATCACCTTAGATTCACAATTTCAACATTGTTCTTGATTGAATTTCAGTCATACAATGTTCCATCACTTTACCAGTGCACATTTCCCATCATCCCCAGTTTATCCCTCTGGGACCCCACCATCCTACCTCAATAACAAGCATTATTTACCATACTTTACTTTTATTTTTTTAATTTTACTATACCACAGTGAGAAATACAATTACAAAGATATTCATGATAGGATTTCAGTAATACAGTCAATGACTGGCATTTTCCTCTCTCTTTCTCCTAACACCTTTTGGATTGACTTTGTTATTCCATAGACCTTCATTGTGTTATGGCACTAAAAACCCCTCTGAAATATTGTCCTTTGTTAACAATGAAACTGAATGCTGTTTTTATGATTGCTTCTAATACTTTTTGTCTTGAACATGTCCTACTAATTTCAAATATGGAGCATTAAGATTACATATTTATATATTTGTTAAAAATTTCCTAATTGAAGTAAGGCATAATCTAGGGTGTATATGATTATGAGTAGAAAAAAAATGCCAATGTTTATGATATTTTTCCTAGAAGGAAGAGACAGGCAGCAATAATATATATACAAATAATGAAACTTCTAAGAAAAAAATAAAAAACGTCAAGAGAAAAATGTTGGACATTGCTGGGAATTGAAATATGGTGTCAAAGAGACCACCCTAAGGGTCAGCAATTTAACTGAAACTTAAGTGGTAAAATACATTGATCAATTGATCATTTGATATTGCGTTATTTGTCAATTTACTTAGGCAGGCGCCCACAATGATTCCATTTGACCCGATCACATTCTAGTGTAGCCCAATGGAATTTGCTTGCTCCAGGAATATGAAGAGCCTCAAATCATTCATTCAGGATCCTGATGAAGAAGTCTGGCCAACTTGTAGGTGGGCGGCATGTGATCTTTTGATGTCCCGGGGGATCCAGTCAGTAATGACTCTAGTCAAGGGTTGTCTCCAAATCACATGAAATGTCCAGCCCATCTGATTTTCCATGCCTTGGCAAACGAGATAGCGTCCCTGACTCTGGATTTTGGATGAAGGTTGGAACTCCGGATTCCTTCTCTCAATTGGTGAGGCGTGATATTCCAAACAGCTCTTTCAATTCCTCTTTGGGAGACAAAAATAAGCGTTCTCATGCTGTTTTTGTAGGGCCCAAGTCTCTAAGGCATATATTAATGTAAGAAAAAATGGTGGAGTCAAAGAGATGTGCCCGGAGCCAGAGGTTCTTTGTCTTTTAGCTATTTC
The DNA here is from genome assembly GCA_021461705.1 of Cryptotis parvus. Taxonomy (NCBI): domain Eukaryota; kingdom Metazoa; phylum Chordata; class Mammalia; order Eulipotyphla; family Soricidae; genus Cryptotis; species Cryptotis parvus. The sequence goes on along the minus strand of JAJIBD010001786.1, from coordinate 2,614 downwards.
TTCCATGCTCTTGAAGACATTCCATACTGTTCTCTTCCTCCTGAGCAGCTCCAGGTTTTAGGTCATTCTTCATGTTGAGTTCTCGACCTAGGTACACACAACTGCTGCATTCATAGGTGTTTGTTCCATTGAGAGTGTCGCGGGGCCTCTGAAATTAGTTCATTTTTCATCACTTGATCACTTGAATCCCGTTATTCATCGATTTGCTCTAGCGGGTGCCAGAAACATTTCCATTGGACCCTATCACATGCCAATGTAGCCCAATGGAATCTGGTTGATTCAGGAATATGAAAAGCCTCAAACCGTTCCTTCAGGGTCTTGACAAGGAAGTCTGACCATCTTTTAGGTGGGCAGCCACGTGATTTTTGACATCCCGGGGATCCAATCGGTAATGGCTCTAGTCCAGCGGTTGTATCCAAATTGCATTACATGTCCAGCCCATCTGATTTTCGATACCTTGGCAAACAAGACAGCATCCCTGATTCTGGAATAGTGACGGAGGTCAGAACTCCGGATTACTTCTCTCACTTGAGTGAGGCGTGATATTCCAAGCATAGCTCTTCCGATTCCACTCTGGGAGACCCAAATAGCATTCTCATCCTGCTTTCATAGGGCCCAGGTGTCTGAGGCATATGTTAATGCAGGGAGAAGCGGTGGAGTTGAAGAGATGTGCCTGGAGCCGGAGGTTCTTTGTCAGTTTATCTATTTCTTCAATGCCTTTGAAGGCATTCCATGCTGCTCTCTTCCTCCTGCACAGCTCAGGTTTTAGATCATTCATCATGTTGATTTCTCGACCTAGGTACACATGACTGCTGCATTCAGAGATGTTTGTTCCATGGAGAGTGAATGGGGCCTCTGGAACTAGTTCATTCTTCATGAACATAGTTTTCTTCAGATTCAGCTGTAGACCTATCTTTCCACATTCTCGGTCGAAGTCAGCCAGCATTTGTGCCGCTTGGCTAATGTTTGGTGTTATTAGAGCGATGTCATCAGCGAAGCGGAGGTGGTATAGTTCCGACCATCTATCTTCACTTCCATTCCTTCAATTCGAATTGTGCGCATGGTCATTCTTCTCTAAGGTCATTCTTCGCAAAGGTCATTCTTCTCAAGAGGTCATTCTTCTCAAGGTCATGTTCTCAAGGATGGCGCTGAAGAGTTTTGGTGAAATGGTATCATCCTGTCGAACCCCCTCTTTTGACATCAATGATCACTTCTTTGTAGAATGGTGAGATCCTGGTGGTGAATCCGTAATACAGCTCACGAAGGATCTTGATGTATTGGGTTTGAACATCCTGTTTGGCTAGGACTTCGATGGAGTGCTTCAGTCTCCACAGAATCAAAGACTTTCTATAAATCAATGAGCGTGAGACAGAGCGGCATCTTGTACTCCCTACAAACCTCAATGAGCTTGATTACTGTGAGGATGTGGTCGATTCTGCTGAATCCCTTCTGTAAGCCTGCTTGCTCGCATGGTTGTCCTTCATCTAGTGTTCTGCTAATCCTGTTCAGGATGACTTGTGTAAACAGCTTGTAGATGACAGACAACAGGCAGATGGGGCAATAGTTGCTGATGTCGTGAATGTCTCCCTTCTTGAACAGTAGAACTGTCCTGCTGGTTTTCCATTGGGAGAGTATCTTGCATTCGGACAGGTAGCATGTGAAGAGCCGAGCTAGTGTATTGATGAGTACCGATGGCAGATTCTTTAGGTGTTCGGGTCTGAGTTTTTCTGAGCCTGGTGCTGTTCCCTTCTTTACCAACGAGATGGCATGTTGGATTTCAAAAGGGAGAACATTGGGAATGACATATTCATCCTGTGGAATTTGGTATGTGGGCAGGTGGATGTGGCTATCAAAGTGATTTGAGTAGAAGTCCTGAATAATCTTCTCCATTGCCTTTCTGGAAGATGTGATAGATCCATCAGGGGCGTCGGAGGGCAGTCATCTTGGTCTTATAGTTGGCGAAGGACAGGAGGGCAGTGTGAATGCTTTTCCTGGCTTCTGCTGCATCTTCCAGTATTTCTGCTCTTCTGTCTTTGAGGTCTTCTTTTCTTCTTCTCTGCACCGTTTAGCAAGCTTGGACGTTAGCATTTGGTCTCCTGAGGCTTGTGCCTTGCCACGTTGGCGAATGGGCTCAAGAGTTTCTGAAGACAAGTGTTCTCTTGTGTCTTTCTCTCTGCGGCATTCTTCGCACAATCATGGAGGTGCTGAACCAGTTGGTTGTATTCTTCCCGATGTCTTCAATGGTGGTATCTTCCCATGTTGCTGCAATTGTGCCAAAGAGTTCCCAGTTGGTGGTCGTTCTGGGAGTTCTCTTCTTAAACTTTTGCAGCCTTTTCTCCCCATTTCAGGAAGTAGATAGAATTTTGCATGAAGGAGACGGTGGTCCGATCCTGTTTGGAATTTGGGGATGACAGCAACCTCGGTCAGACAAAACCATCGATTGAAGATGATCTGGTCAATTTCATTGTGGAACTGTCTGCCAGGAACATTGTTATTTTTGAGATTCAGCTTTAGGACCTATCTTTCCACATTCTCAGTCGAAGTCAGCAACCATTTTTGCCACTTCAGAGGAAAATATTTCAAGCCCAGGGAATACTTGAACCACAGACACAGA
>JAJIBD010001785.1:0-121760 GCA_021461705.1 Cryptotis parvus | reverse complement strand
AGAATGTGGAAGCTGAGAAACAGACTCAGGCTGATACCCAGTAGGAGTGGAGGGCCTACAACAGAAAAAAAGCAGAAACAAACTCAGCAGGCGAAGGCAGCAGGAGTGAAGGACAAAGCATATATTTGAAAGCTCTGGCCAAAGCTGGGACAGGGTCCAGAAAGAGTACAGGCGTAAGGCACTTGCCTGGCATACTGTCAAGCCTGGTCTGAACCCCCGCGCTACATATGACCCAGAGCCCCATTCAGCTGCACTGAACCAGGAGTTCCAGCCCCTAAATACCACCAGGGCGTGGCCCCAAAAACAAACAACAAACAAACAGAACAGGTACATGCCCATATGGGCCAGAGACTAGATCCACAAATACCCTCTAGGAAACTAGTTAAAATCCCACAGAAACTATCTATGGGATAGGCAAGATCGCAGGCTAAAATTAAATGCATTAACTCAAAGGAGTCAGAGAAAATCGCTCATTTGCAACAGAGACAAGAGGGCAAATCAGAGGGGAGGTACAGCACTCTGCCTTCTGCAGGACCAAGCCACTGTAACAGATGAGCGCAGTGCACACTGCAGAGGGCCTCCTCGCCCAGGAACCGAGTTGTCGCTCTCACGGCAAGAGCCCAGTGACCTGCCTGGTCTTCTAGGCTCACCACTCCCGCGACCTCTACGGCGGCGGTGGCTCACCCGGCCCCTAGAGGTTACCCCAGTGACCTTCTGCAGCATGGGGGCTCAACAGTCACCTAGGCTCACCCGTGACCTCTCTGGCATGTGGGGCCCGGCCCAGTCTCTAGGCTCGCCCCAGTGACCTCCTCCGTGGGGCTCACCCGGTCTCCTAGGCTTACCCCCAGTGACCTCTCCAGCATGGGGGCTCGCCAGTCTCCGGCTCACCCAGTGACCTCTCCGGCGTGGGGCTGGTCCAGTCCTAGGTTCACCCCAGTGACCTCTCCTGTGGGGCTCACCCGTCTTCCTAGGCTCACCTCCAGTGACCTCTCCGGCATGGGGGTGGGGGGGTGGGGGTGCTCACCCAGAGTCTCCAAAGTAAAGTTTTCAATCCTCCAAAGTTCAGTTAGGTTCCCTCTAAAAAAAAAAAAAAAAAAAAGCCTCACATCAAATAGAGCTGATACAGGTACAGAATGCCTCTGCCTGCATCCCGCCATGTTCCCCCTCTTTGATCGCATCATCGCAGCCCAAACCTCTCCAAATGGAGTGCGCCAACTGCTATATCCGTTTCAAAGGGCTTTCGCTTCTCCTAGTGCTAGGCTGAGGTCCCTCTCGGTCTACCATTTGCCTGACGCCCAGCGCCACAAGCAGCACGATCACAGCAGACAGGTTTATTGGATTTGCCCTCTGTCATCTGAGGGCTGTAGCTCTAGTGCTCAGCTGGCACGCAAGCGCCTCGGGGCGCACCAAGCTGCAGTGGGTCCACAGGACTCGTCAATCTCCTCGTAGAAGGCTAAACTGGAGGGGGTAGGTTGAGAAGCCGCTTCATCGCGCTTCAGATGGCAAGACACCCTGGGGGCCTGCATAATGGACGGATTATTAGCTACCCCGAAACTGCCCTTTACGTCTCTGACAAAAGCCCTTAAGAATGGCAGGGTACCGCTGATAATGGCCTCACCCAAAGCCCGGCTGGCCATCAACTGCCTGCACACAAGGAGCGCCAGTGGGGACGCTGCAGCGCCTGACAGGCAGCAAGTGGGGCGGACACCAGGAGCGTAAGTAGATCACAGCTTCAAACAAAATGGGTCCCCTTGGCGCCTAGTTCGAATATAGTTAGAGGCCAGGCCTGCAGGGAAATGCATGTCTGTAGTAAATGAGTTCACAGGAGACGGTTAAAAGACAGGGAATGGAAATGAGAACCAGCTGATGTGGTGGCATTGAAGTGAGCAGAGGAAAAGGGCTCCAGCCTCACCCAGCAGCCCACCCCAAAAAGGGCCCCCGCTGAGAGCAAGCTAGGAGGGTACACTCTCTGGTTCTCGCCTGGCTCTTCTCTTTCTCTCGCCCTGGCGTTTCGCTAAAACCTCACTGTCTCTAGTTCTCGCAGGGCACATCTCTCTCCCTCTCTTCTCTCTCTTCTCTCTCTCTCCTCTCTCCCTCTCCCTCTCCTCTCTCTCTCTCCTCTCCTCTCTCCTCTCCTCTCTCCCTCTCTTTCTCTCCTCCCTCTCTCTCTCTCTGGCTTTCTCTCTGTTTTTTCAAGGTACACCGTACTGTCTCTAGCTCTGAAGGGCACATCTCTCTCCCTCTCTTCTCCCTTCTCTCTCCTCTCCCCTCTCCTCTCCTCCTCTCTCTCTCCCTCCTCTTTCTTCTTCCCTCTCTCTCTCTCTCTCTCTCTCTCTCTCTCTGGCTTTTCCAAGGTACCGTACTATTTCTATCTCTGGCGGGCACATCTCTCTCCTCTCTCTCTTCCCTTTCTCTCTCCTCTCCTCCCTCCCCTCCCTCTCTCTTTCTCTCTCTCTCTCTCTCTCTCTCTCTCTCTTCAAGGTACCATACTGTCTATCTCTGGCCCACACTAGCCTCCGGGCATGAACAGACTCTGGGAATAAGTCGGTCTCTTCATCCTTCATCGGATGTCCGGTCGCAGGGGCTGCACTTTTTGTCATCTTCCACTCTAAGTGTAGCACAAAGCCACAGCAGCTGTGGGCAGTCGGGCACTAGGCTTTCCAGTTTCAGATCAAAGCCAACGGCCTCCAGGAAGCCCCCGAGACTGCACACCGCGCCGCCCCCTGTGAGGCAGGAGCTCAGAAACCCCAGCAGTCTTTCTCCAAGATTTGCTCCTTTGGCGCACAAATTAGATAAAACAGAACCTCTGAGAAACCCTGAAATCATTCAGGTCCAGGTACAACACAGCACTGTCCGCACAGCAGCCAGCCTGAAGGAGCTCGGTTCTCTGAGCTGGGGGCTGGACACACTGGGAAAACCACAGGCCGACGGTACGCCTGAGGGGAATCCTTCTGGGACCATATCCTTGCTGTGAATGTGCCTGGAACACCTTCCGGGGTAAACCAATTAAAGGTTTGGGTTTGGGCTTTTGGGTGTTTAGGCTTAACCTGGGGTGGGGGGGAGGGAGATCTGAGCCACACTCGATTGTGCTCAGGGCTTACTCCTGGCAGGAGTAGGGAAGGAACATGTGGGGCCAAGGACTAAACCCAGGCCAGCGGCACAACGCAAACATCCTACCCACTGCATTATCTCTCCATCCGTCATCACATCAAGTTTAGCCAAAATCTGGCAGCGGAGCCACTCATGAATTTCTAGCACTGTCAGCAAGCTCTGACTAGGTGCAACAATACTTTGATTGTACCATTTTGTCCAGAGTTTTGCTGCCTACAGCAAGCAAACGAAAGGGTCTGTCTCGTTGGACACCCTTGGAAAAATCTCCTTGTCTTCAGGTATAGCTCAGAGAAATGAGCTTGGCTTTGTGTGTAGAGAAAAGGAAAATTCACCTTACCCCACGCTCCCACAATGCAGAGGTACCGCAGACATTTATCAGAGGGTAATTGTTGGGGAAGTTTGTAGGTGGAAAAGTCCGTTGAAAGATTCTCCTTCTCCTTGAAGGCGACCCACTGACGTCATCTGGGAGTCCGTGGAGGCTTGGAACGCAGCAGGAGTCCTGGACGCCATCTGCCTGCCCTTGACAAAGCTCAGGCAAAGACATTCCTTCCGACTCCCTCCAGCTCCCTTCGCCTGTGCCCTCCTCACAGTGGCTACTCAAGAAGGAACCCCAATACTTTTACTTATCTCAAAGTTAATGACCCCTCTCCCCAGAGAGTGCCCTCAAAGCTGAAGGAAAATTGGGGTTTCATCTCACGGTCCCTAGGTCCACTCTCTACCAATCAGTGCTCAAGCTTGCCTCGGTTTCTGCAACTAGAAGACCATTCCCCAGACCCCAGAGTGCTCCCTTGCCCTGCCTCCCTAAGCAACCAGCGCTCCTCTTCGCTCCACGGCCGTCACCATCTCTGTCCCAGCGCACAGACCTGGCCAAGGGGCAGAGGGAGGACAGGGGGATACTTGCTCTCCAGCCAGCGGCCATACCACATGCCTGACATAAGCTTCAAAAGCAAGGCACCCTCCCCTAATTTGCATAGGTTGGCGTGATGGGCAAGAAGTTCTGGCCCCAACATTTGTGCCTGGAATAACTTGACTCCTCCCCAGTCTTGTATCTGACTATGCCAACAGTCGGATCCAGTCAAGAATACAGTCTTCTGGGAGAAGGGCTTCCTGGGCGCAGGTCTTACCAACAGACTGCTTGTCGATTTCCTTTTGGGTTGCGGCAGGGCCTACACCCTGCAGAGCCAGGAACCTGGGCCTCCCTGGCTCTCACTTCTACAGCTCAGAGCCCACTGGAGCCCCAGGGATCCCTCCTCCGCTGCCGATATTAGAAACAGTGCTCATTTTAGAATGCACAGAGAGCAGGATCTCTCAGGCATGCTCCGCTTATGGGGGGGGAGGGGGTGGTTCCATAAGGCAGAATGGCAAGAACTCTGACTCCTCCCCACATAAAGAGCAATGCCAAAGCACTTGTTCCTCCCCACCATTCACCTCTCATCCTTGGCTCACTGAGGTGACCAGGTAACCACTCCTAGCTGCGGGAGGCGATTTTCATCCAGGAAATAATGTCTTTCTTATAAACACAAGTTCATTCTATGTTCGCTAAAGGCAAGCTGCCAACATAAGCAATCAATCCAGACATGCAATTCCGTGGTTTAAAATTCAAGAAAAGAAAATCTAGAGGGCATAATACTCTCAAACCGAGCAGTCCTCAAGCTTGCTCGGTTTCTGAGACAGCCCCAGACCGCAGGGGGTGTCTGTAGGACGGCTTGGGCCTCTTTAGCACGGAGGCCCCCTTCCTAGCGCGCCAAGTGCAGTACTCACAACTCCCCTGCATTAGGTTCCATCTCCGTTGGTCAGACAAAAGCACCTGTCCATCTCCCAGGCACCGCCTTTCTTCCTGAGCATCCGCGGGCATTCACATGCCTTCCTGTGGCTCCTCATCTGTGGCTGCACCACACAGGTATTTCACCACTCACCCACCAGCCACAGTGGCCATTTGCCTCCTGTGTCCAAACTCACCCAATTCCCATCATGGCTGTGATCTTGATCAGAAATCGTCTTCTTTGCTCTTTTTTAACCCCACTAACTCCCACTCACTGTATTTTACCCCAATAACTCCCAATCACCCGTACTCATGGGGCAAGATGCTGACTTCTCATGAGGCCTCCCAAGAGCCAAGGGATCTACAACAACAGTAAGTGAATAATAAATGAAATCACTCCTCACTACACTCAAAAGCCCTGCTGTAGATGTCTCTTGATGTAAAGATCACTTTCCTCACGGAAGTCATTCCAGATTATGACCCTGAAGGTTCACAGCCCTTAAAATGAACTAAATCACTCGCTTCATTCCCCTACAAGACTGTAATGTTCTGTGCGGGCTGTTCCCTGCTGCCTGCCCCTCAAAGTAGGCGCCCAGTAAGTAAATGTGAGCAGCGATGTAAACCCATTCAACTGTTCATTTTGCAGCCACTGGCCACATGCAGCCATTAAATTCCAGAAGCTGAAACAACTAAAGATGTGTTCCATAGCAAATTATGCCAGATTTCAAATATATAAGAATAAAAACTTTTTTTTTTTGTTTTTTTGCTTTTTGGGTCACACTAGGCAATGCTCAGGGTTCCTCCTGGCTCTGCACTCAGGAATTACTCCTGGAGGTGCTCAGGGATCATATGGGATGCCAGGGATTGAACCCGGGCCAGCACAGGCCAGGCTACGCAAGGCAAACACCCTACCCATTGGACTATTGCTCTCGCCCCAATAAAAAACATTTTTAAAAAAGACCTCTTCACTGATTTGCTACATTCATTAAATGTTAAGATGGCATTACCTTAAGATGGCTAAATAAAATGCACACAAATTAATATTTTGTTCAGTTGGGGGTGTTTGGGGGCTACAGCCAGCAGTGCTCAGGAGCTATTCCTGGCTCTGTGCTCAAGAGGGACCATATGTGGTGCTGAGATCGAATCAGTCAGCCACATGCTGGGCAAGTGCCCTCCTTTCCCCTCTGTGCTCTCTCTTTGGTCCTAAAAAGTAACTGTTTAAAAAAGAAAAAGCTACTGGACAGTCACATAAACCAAGCTCACATTCTCGGCTTGTATCAAGTATCTATCAGACAGTGTTGGTCTGGCGTGGCCTTTCTCCCCATCTGCTAACTCCTCCCTTCTCCATGCGTGAACACTCAAGATGTATGCTCACTGCTCTGCAAAGATTTCCTAGGGTGCCACTGCATTCACAGGGCAAGACACTAAAGGCGTCTCTTGAACTCCCCTCATTAAAAGCCAAGGGATCTGCAACAACGGTAAGTGAATAACAAGTGAAATCACTCCTCATTCCACTCAAAACCCACGCTGAGACGCTTTCAGAGTGAAGCCTCCCTTAGAATTTTCTTTAAGATGGAATAAGATCCCAGAACGAATGGAAATTATAGAACAGAAACAGAGAGCTTGCCGACCTTGGTCTAAAAACAGAGAAGTCAATAAGCGGATCCTGCCTGTACAAGAAAAAATACACCCTAGTACTTCCTAACATTCCAGAGGTTCGGGAAATACATCTTATACCTGCGGAGTTCTCACAGATCCTGGAAAAACGACGCTCACAGTGGCTGAGTGCTTACTCCATAAGACCTGCTACCATCCTACCTAAGCTTTAACACCTCAGTCTCATCCCCCAAAAAACTGCTTAGAATTCAGCTACACCGGTCCACATTAACATAATGCTCTGGCTGATGATGACACAGAAATTAACGCTTAAGAATTTCAAAGTTGTGGTTGCTGTGGGAACCTTAATTCCAACTGCATGGCACAGATGTGGAATTGTGGGCTACTCCCAATACCGATAAAATTGAGATGTATATATTTACTCTGTGCAATGAAGCAGAGCTACAGTTACTAAGAGCCTTATTTTGGCATTTCTAGGCTTTCGGTGCATTTAAATTTCTCAACCTTACCACAGTACTTGTTTGCCGCATTAAATTGCTTCCTCTGTGGGAAAAAGAAAGGGAGAATGAACTGATTGGCCAGACCTTGCAAGAATCCACCCTGTGTGTGTTTCTTATGCATGGTCTGCTTCCAAAGACAATCATGATATTTTTATTTTACTCTTAAGGGATGTCTCTAATCTTTCGCACAAAATGAAAACAGGGCATGAATTTCAACTTGTGAATGCACCTAGACATGAGTACATGAAAACAAGATTTCGTATCTTTAGAACTTACAAAAGGGGGCAAATTAAAAGGGAGAGAGCACACAGTGGTAACATCCAGGATGCAATTTGAAATTCTGAAAGCTCCACTGGCACCTCGCCTATGGCACTGGCTCTCATCAAGGACCAAGTTCTAGACCTAGTCAACAAGATGATATGGCAGAGTTGAAAAGCTGACTGTAAAAATAAGGCATAACCTAACATGCTCACAAAAAATTCAACCTGAATCCCTATTCCCAAAGTCTCATAACTTCAAAAAGGATAGGAAAAACAACCACAAAATACACAACGAAATTGCCTTTTGGGCACACAGACTCCTAACTCAAGGCAGTTATCAATTGAAAGGCATTTTCTCAAAATGAGTTGGCCCTGAGGTCAGGCAGGTCATATAAGAGCGGGTGTGCATGTCTGGCATGTTCAAGAACCTGAGTTTGATCCCTGGAACCACAAGCCCCAGTCCCCTCACCATCCTTCAGGGCCCAAAAACCACTAGGGTTATGGCCCCAGCACTGCTAGGTTCAAGCGACAATTGGGAAGTACTGGGAATCTCAGGGCCAGCACAGTCAAGCTGAGTATTGCTAGAAATGGCCTCCAGGCCACTGAACACTGTTGGGGAGATCCCCTAGCCCCAGAACAAATCTGATGTTCCTCAAGTATACATCTTGGATTGGGTAAGCAAACCAAAAAGATCCAGTGTTAGAGTAAAGCAGGTAGATCGCTTGCCTTGCCCGCAGCCAACCTGGTTCAATCCCCAAGCCCTGCTAGAGTAACAAACTCCTGAGTGCAGAGAGCCAGAAATAATCCCTAGGCATTAGCTGGCTGTGGCACAAAAACAAAGATCAAGTGATAAGCACAAAACTGAAACTACAATCGCAGTTCCACTTGCAAAAGGTGAGCAGGTGGGTCTAGAAAATAGACTTTCCAAGATTCATTTCTTCCTAGAGCTTAAACGTATGTTTAAGTAGAAACAGGCCCCAAAACCCTGTGGGTGACACACAGACCTGTCCTGCCTTGCAGAGAAACAAGAACTTGTTAATAACTAGCACTCATATATCCAACACCAACTCCTCTCCAGGCAGGCTGAGCCAGCAATGAAGGAGCAGTGAAAGTGACTCAGAGCAAAGTGGCGCCTGCCTGGTGATGGGTGGCCTACAAGCACTTAGAAATAGTATTTTGGACATTTTGCTCCGGCCCTTCTTGCACATCCACAGATCTGCATCACATTGAGCTCCATGAGCACCTTCCTTTGCGGTGTCCCAAAGCTGCCCTGCTACATTCCCACCTGGGTGTTCTCGCCCCCAGTCGGGTGGTCGGATACTGGACAGGTGGATGGTCTTGTAGTCACCAGAATTCAGCTTCACGACAATGGCGTCGGGCATTCAGCACCTGCATCACCTGTGGGCAAGAAGGCAAAACTGTTTCAACCAGCTTCAGCGGCTCCCTCCCCAAGCACACCTGCTAAGGGGAAAGGCCAGACCCAGTCCCGGGAGGAGGGTGGGCCCAAACCAGGAGACAAGCAGCCCCACTCTAGGCCTAAACCTTGGAACCATGCCTGGGAAACCGCACTTCTGATCAAAGCCCTTCCTGACTGAGATTTCCTCATCAGAGAGAATCTTGACCAGCCCTAAACACAGTCCATCTGTGATCTACCCTTTGTCCCAACCACGACATGTGCTTAGCCACAAAGCTAATGAGCCAGAAAGAGACTCACCTGGAGAGAGGGGCCACTCTATGACCAACAGCCCTCTCTCAATGAGAACGTAGATTAGAGACGACACCAACAGAAGATGAGAAAGAGCCAAAAACAGGATGGCACAGAAGAGAGCAGGAAACATCAAAGGCAGGTGAAGGGCAAAAAAGAACTGTCATTTCCACATGGGAAAGGAGCGTCCCAGCTGTTCATCTCACAGGCATTAAACATTAATCGTTAAATTGCCAAAATATTACCTTAGCTACTCTGAAGGCCACTTTTAAAAGCACTACTATGGGCATCTTTCTTTGGAACTGAAAAAATCAATAACACTGGAACCCCTCTCTGCTTAAAAAGATTAACTTCCAGCCTGGAGTAACTTACAAGGGCAAATGCACAAATATTCCTCTGTGGAAGTTATTACAACACTCAGCCACTGTGTACAGTGTAAAATTCCACTGACGCCTGTCGGGGACCACATCAGGGTTAGAACTGGAACCCATAATTCAGTCATCAGTCTACAGTGCGCCCAATTATATTCAGAGCCCGCTGTTACAAGGCTGTTAGGTAATTTTGCAAACAACACTTTGCTGTATAGTAGTGATCGACTGCAAAGCACTGTCACCATCTATTTCATCTGCAAATCAAAACCAAGCCTAACAGGACCCAAAAAGCTGTCCAACAAACTACAGGGTCAGCTGTTACCTACAGGGAAGGCAGCCAAATTTCCCCTCCCTTTCAATGCATGAAAGGAAAGAAGCCACGCTCCCTTTATCATGGTGAATAGCACAGATACCTTAAAAAGAGTCTCTACTATTTCCCAGAAGGCTCCAGACCTTTTCTACACATATTTATTTGCAGGCTCCTCCAAAAAATTGACTATTCTCTACCTTCCTCCCCCCCTCCCGAAAAAAAAAAAAAAAAAGCCAGCAACCACACACCAAAAGGAGTTTAAAAAAAAAAAAAAAGCTTTTTTGCAGAAAACAAAGAGAGAGCAAAAAGCAAAAAATTAATTTGACAAGAAAGCAAGAAAGAGTGGGGAGGCAAATGCCATCAGACATGGCAGAATGGGAGACCGAAGAGAAAGATGACTCTGGAATCAACGGCATGTCCAAGGTAGGCTGACCATGTTCAGGCACATGGGAAGAGAAAGAGCCCTTGGTAAGTCATAGAAATAGCATAGAGAAACAAAATGCCAATGACCAGAAATGCAATTAAAGGCCGGAGAAAGAAGTGAGGGACTGGGGGAGTGTGGGGGGTATATTTAATTTTCCATTTTATGGAAACAGTCTCAAATAACCATACAAAACAGTCTCAACTAACCATACAACCATTTTGTTATAACCTTGACAGATCGGAGAATCGCAAAGGCTAAACACTAAATCCCAGACAACCAGAACCAAAACTCAGCTGGCCAGAAAGTTTCGTGGAAGTCTAAGGGAAATTGGAGACAGGATCTGTAGTCACACAAGGATCAAATTAAGGTCAGGCTGGTTGGTTACTTGGGGATAAGTAGGGTCAAAGGGTCTAGCTAGTAGCTAGACACCTGGAAATTGAAAAGTCCATTAAGTCAGTCCCCACACAAAACATGTTTTTGAGTACAGAACATGAAAACAGCCCAGAAAGTTATCACCAAAATCCCAGGCCCAATGACAAGAAGGACAAACAGTAGATCTAAATTCCATTATCATCTCTATCTGTCTTTCCCAAAGTGGGCGATGGGGGCGGGGGACAGAAGGAGACATTACAGGAGCAATCCTAGGAACGGGTTAGTGGTCTTGAGAGGACTGAGGGCTACTTCCTATTTGCTCGGTTAGGGATAGTAGATATCTGAAGCAACACTGAATTGGTGGGGTGGGGTGGCTGAGTGTCTGAAAAGGAGGTGGACAAGCCAAAAGAAGCGCAAGAACTTCTGACCCAGAGACCAAGACACACAAAAATCAAGCATAAACGCCCTTGCATTGATATCTTATTCCAACTCCCCTGAAGAAAGCAGTAGGGGGCTTGGACAAGTGACTGAAGCTGAAAGATTCCTGCTAATGAGTTCGCCGCCCGCCTGTCCTCACCAATATAAGCCAGATGACTGCCCTCCGACGCCTGTGGTCTATCAATCTTCCAGAGGCAAGGAGAGATTATCCAGGACTTCTACAAATCTCTTTGATAGCCACATCACCTGCCCAATAAAATTCCAAGGATGGATATGTCATCCCAATGTTCTCCTTTGAAATCCACATGCCATCTCATCGGTAAAGGGGAACAGCACAGGCCCAGACAAGAGACCTGAACACCTGAAGAATCTGCCGTCGGTACTCATCAATACACTAGCTCGGCTTTCACCGTACTGTCCGAAGCAAGGTGCCCTCCAATGGAAACCAGGCGTCTCTGTTCAAGAGGGAGACATCATGACACGGCAACTATCGCCCATCTCCTGTTGTGTTCTACAAGCTGTTTACCGATCACTGAAAGGATTAGCAGACATAGAGAGGACACCAGGAGCAAGGGTTCGGAAGGATCAGCGAATCACAAGTAAAGCTCTTGAGGTTTGTGGGAGTACAGGCCTCGTTACGTTTGATTTCGAAGCCTTTGTTCTGTGGAGACTGAGCCACGAGCCCAGAAACGGGTGTTAAACCCAATACATCAAGATCCTTCGTGAGCTGTATTACAGATTCCCACCAGGATCTCACCATTCTACAAAGAAGTGATCATTGATGTCAAAGGGGTTCGACAGGGTGATACCATCTCACCAAAACTCTTCGGCCACCTGAGAACACATGAACAATAGATGGGACGATGGGAGTGAAGATAGTGGTCGGCAACTACACCTCCGCCGCGATGCATCGTTTAATAACACAAACATTAGCCAGCGGTAAATGCTGTCTACCGGAATGTGGAAAGGTAGGTCTAAGCTGAATCTGAAGAAAACTATGTCTAGAATGAACTAGTTCAGGGCCTCTCTAATGGAACAAACTCTCTGAAGAGAGTTATGTGTACCTAGGCGAGAGTCAACATGATGACGACCTAAAACCTGGCCGCAGGAGGAGGAGCTGGATGCCTCAAAGGCTCGAAGAAATAGCTAAAGGACAAAGAACCTCGGCCCGGCACTCTCCGCTCACCATTCCCGCATTAACATACCTCGAGACCTGGCGAAAGCAGGATGGATGCTGTTCGGGTTCCCAGGGGATCGGGCTATGGTCGCTCTCAAGGAGGGACGGTCTCCCGGTATTCCAGAAGGGACGCGTCGTCAAGCATGAAACAGAGGGCTGGTCTACGATTTGGAGACAACCGCTGGCTAGAGCGTTAGTGGATCCACGGGTGTCAAAGATCCGTGGCCGCCCACCTACAAGATGGTCAGACTTCCTTGTTAAGACCCTGAAGGAACGGTTTGGGCTCTTCATATTCTGATCAAACAGATGCTTGGGCTACTTGGCCGTGATAGGGTCATGATGTTACTGCGCCCGCGAGCAAATCGATGAATACGGGATTCAGTGTTCAGTGTTCAAGTGAGTTCCCTTTCCTTCAAAATTCCATCTAGGGGGCAAAGGATCCATGACATGTACTACTATTCTACCTCAGCTTCAAATCAGAAAGAAAAAAAAAAATCCCCAAGTCACACCAAGTAAAAATAGCTAGTAAAGCAAATCAATACTGTTCCTTCCCTCTAAAGTGCCCAAAGGATAACAGGGTAATGTCAGGCATCTCTGATGCATATAGCTCCTGGTATTTCCCAAATCCCAATGACAGGCTGAGCGAGAGAGACCAAAGCGACCTCCTCATCCAACTGTCAATTGCCAAAAACACGGAGAAATTCCTATGATCAACATGAGTACGTAGGCCAGTTTCCACTCCCCGCTGGGGCTCAGAGAGGAATAAAATCAAGGCAGGGACCACAGCACTTGCACCTTCATCCTGATTACAGAATTGTGAGGATGTAAGTAGTCCCTGTGACAAGCCACTGGTATCGCTCATTCCTAGTAATGCCTTAGCAGCAGCAGCGTGCGGGATTCTCAGGGCTGTGAATTTCAAGCCTGGGAAGCACCTCCCCTTCGGCTGCAGGTTAAACGAGGCTGGGCCTTCTGGCTCAGGGGTGGGAGGCGAGTGTGTGTGTGAGGAAGCGTTTCTGCACGTACGTGGGGGCGATGTTTTTTTCATGCCTCTGTAAATTGCGCCATTATTATCAAGAGAACAAGCAGCTCCTGAACAGAGATGTGGAAATGGCAATGAAAAGGGTAGTTATAGCCACTTAGCACGCAGGAAGTGAACAGCAGCGTGGGAGCTACCAGTATGCTCGCTGGCACTATCGCGCCCACACTTGTAGCACACTGGTGGCCTGAGGGGCTGCCCATCAGGATGACGCTGGTAGGTCCCACGGCCCCCTTTCCCTCCAAGTTCCAGATCCAGAGTTGAAGCCAACTCTCCATCACAACAACACACATTCAGGAGATACTACATGGCACAGGCTGAGGCACAACCCCAGAAAAAAGCCGCTAACTAGACTGAAGTATCGGCCCTGAATCCCATTTTTTTGAAGACCAAACGGAAAGGGGAAATGAGTGGTTTAACGATGATGTGGGCAAGAAAGGGCTGACACAAATCAGGAGAACTGCAGAGTTCTGTCGGGCAGGGACGCCCATCCCCACTCTGGACTCCTGCCACACTTGCCATGCACAGACCATGGCCGGCGCCCCCGGGGCGGCACAGTGCTGCTCCTCCAAACCCGTGCGTAATGCAAACTAAGAGCCTCCAACAGCCTCTGATGGTGCTGGAGAACAGCAACCCAGACTTGCCAACCAATATTCCCGAAGCAGCCTCCATGAGCGCCAGAGAAACAGAAAAGGGGCTTCTGGGGCTGGAGAGGCACTGCATGGTGGGCACACGGTCGAGCTTTCAAGGCCCAGCACTACACACCGTGCCCCCATAGAGCTGAGCGCTGGAGGGCTCTGAGCACTGCACCACACTGCCAGGCCACACTGATGAGCAGAATCGCCCCACTTAATCAAAAACAAAGAGCACTGGACTGAATGGTCAGGAGAAAGACTCCACCACAGAGACACTCTTCCTGCCCTGTGGAGCTGCTTCTCCTGCTCCCCAACGTCACACAACACGTCTGTTTTCCCCAGAGCCAGTCTGGAACTGCTTCAAGAGTAACAACAATGAGGTTTGGGCAAAAGCCTTCAGCTCCTATGCGCAATGATCTCCCACAAAAGTCGCCACTCAAGTCCTCCACAGAAACCTACACGCAAGACCACAGGGCTACAAAGCCCTTCCTTTGATGAACTAAGCAGATGGACCAGGACCACGGGCACTCAAGGACAGAGGGTTGCAGACCTAGGTCCAGGAAAGGGCATCTTGCAAAATCCCCAACCCAGACTGGGCCAAACCCTCAAAGTCAAACAAAGAAAGGGAAGCCGAGAAACCAGCACGTGTGAGAGGGACTCAGGAGACATGATGACTAACACTAATGCAGCAGAGACAGACCTCGGGGAAGAACACCAAAAACAGCGGGAACAGGAACGCACCTGACACCAGCTATGCTACTTGTGCCTTTCAGACAGCATCTATACTGTGAGACCCTAATCAGACGGCATCTGTACTGTCCGGCCCTAATCAGACGGCATCTATACTGTCGGGTCCTAAACAGACAGCATCTATACTGTCAGCCCCAATCAGACAGCATCTATACAGTCAGGCCTGAATCAGACAGCATCTATACTGTCAGGCCCTAATCAGACGGCATCTATACTGTCAGGCCCGAATCAGACGGCATCTATCTGTAGGCCCGAATCAGATAGCATCTATACTGTCAGGCCCTAATCAGACGGCATCTATACTGTCAGGCCCTAATCAGACGGCATCTATACTGTCAGGCCCTAATCAGACGGCATCTATACTGTCAGGCCCCTAATCAAACAGCATCTATACTGTCAGGCCCTAATCAGACGGCATCTATACTGTCAGGCCCTAATCAGATGGCATCTATACTGTCAGGCCCCTAATCAGATGGCATCTATACTGTCAGCCCCTAATCAGATGGCATCTATACTGTCAGCCCCTAATCAGACGGCATCTATACTGTCAAGCCCCTAATCAGATGGCATCTATACTGTCAGCCCCTAATCAGATGGCATCTATACTGCTGCCTCTAATCAGAAGGCATCTATACTGTCGGCCCCCTAATCATACTACGTGGCACATAATGAATGTGAATCTGGGAAGGGTAACTGTACTCTCTGCTCAATTTCTGAAAAATTAAAAAATTATTCTAACAACTCAATGCAAAGAGCCAGGTACTTTTGGGGAGGGGGCAGGGAATCCCATCAATTTGGCAAATTAGGATCCTAATTTGAACTACAAGCCAGGGTCTTTATGGGGAGTGCTGGGTCACAGATCTGGTGGTGCACAGTGTTGCCAGGAAAAACCATGACATCCTACATGCAAAGCCTATGCCCCACTCACCAAGCTCAAAGTCATCTTAATCATTTGGGGGCCCATACAGACCCCTTTCCCTGCGTACGCCAGCCCCAGAACTTCCCTCTCATCTGCAGTTTCTAAGGGAAAAAGACCGCGAGGGAGGAGATGCAGTGATAGCACAGCAGGTAGGGTGTTCGCCTTGCAAGCGGCCGACCCAGGATCAATTCCCAGCATCCCATATGGCCCCCAAGCACCACCAGGATTAATTTCTGAGTGCAGAGCCAGGAATAACCCCTGAGCATTGCTGAGTGTAACCCAGAAAAGCAAAAACAAACAAAAAATAAGACCATGAGGGAGTTAGTATTATTTTCTTTTCTCCACATTCCCTAGTGGAACTTAATGGGAAAGAACAGAGTGTGTCAGAAACATCAAGTCATATCCAGACTGGAAAATCTTATCGGGAAGACACGATCACACTTCCACTGGAGCTATGAGGAGAAAGGAAGCGAAAAGAAACCGGACCAAATCAATGCTGGGATTTGTTCTAGGATTCCCTTCATCTGTGTCTTAAGAGTCCCTTCCCATGGGGCAAGACCACCAAATCACCGTATCAAGAGCTACTACAGAGCCCCCACGGGGTAAGCAGCACCAGTTAGCTCCCAAAAGCTTAGATTCATCTCATTCTTTCATACCTTCACAGAGGCACAAAGCAAAGTACTCTCTAGATTGAGGGGCAGAGAGGGAAGCAAGAGGCCTCTTACTAGGCAGCCAGGGTGAAGCCACCAGCCCTGAGGACAGGCTGCAACCCCGCTCTGGCCCGGTAGTTATTCAGGTCGCTGAAATCTGCAAGGCCCAAGAATCCAGCAGCAGGAACAGGGAAGCTAGGCCATGTGCTCAGGGGACCATATGGCCACGCAACAGTACAGATCAGCAGAAACGCCACAGGGAAGGCAGGCAGGAAACTGGCAAGCCACAACAGGCACACAAGTCTCAAGCAGGCTCAGCTAATCGCTGGGAAGTGAACATGCTTCTCCACTAACCCAGAGAGGCAGGTGATTCCTCCTTGCATGTCCCTCCCCTAAGCAGTGCAACTGCTGAAGCAGAGGGTGGGGACCAGTCTACCGAGAGGCCACAAGCACCAAGAGAAGAGTAGGGGTGGGGGTGTGAGGGTGGGGAGTCATAGTATAGCAGGTAGGGCCCTTGCCTTGCAGGCAGTCAACTTGGGTTCGATCCATAATATCCAATACGGTCCCCAAGCACCACCAGGAATGATCCCTGAGCACTACCGAGTGTGGTCCAAAAACCAAAATAAAAAATAAAGAGAGAGAGAGAGAGAAAAGATGGGTGGGTTTCAGTTCTCTGGAAAGCAAGAATGAGCTACAGTTTTGTCAGTTTCAGAAAGCACCTGCAGGCCCATAGAGGGTCCCAGATAAAGAATTCAAGGGTGACCTCTGGCAGGCTCTTCCATTGTGTCCAGTACCAGAGAGTCCTAAGAGACACCACCTGTTAAGGAAAGCACCATTATAGAGCCACTCTGAGCAGAATCCTTCCATGGATAAAGCATAGAGCTATAAGAGGTCTGTAAGAGCTAGGCGCACCCCAAGATCTTTTAAGATTTCCTTGAAAAAAAATGTCATTTGGAGCAGGAGCTATGGCTCGGCACTGGAGTGCTTGCTCGGTTATCCTGCCACCCTGGCAAGGAAGGAGGGAACCTTGAAATTCAAGAACATTTAAAATCAGGTTTAACTAGCCCAGGGATGTGGTTCAATGCATGAATGCCCAAGGTCTGGGCTTGATCTCCATACTATAAGCAATAAAGGGTAAAATAAATGAAACACAATCAGGTAAAATAACTAGGAGACTGCAACTGAGACCTAAATAAAGAACTGCAAATGGAGCCAGAGCCATACATAGTACAACAGGGAGGGACACTTGCCTTGCAGGCTGCCACATAAGATCCCCCAAGACCCACCAGAAGTGACCCCAGAGTACAGAGCCAGGAGAAGTCCTGAGCACTGCCAAGTATGGCCAAAAACAAACGAAAATACCTAAATGTATGTGCGGCAAGTCACAATGTGTAAGGGTGGGGGAGAGAGGGGGAGGGAAGAGAGGGAAAGGGAGGGGGGGAGAGAGAGAGAGAGAGAGAGAGAGAGAGAGAGAGAGAGAGAGAGAGAGAGGAAAGTGCCTGCCATAGAGGCAGGCTAGGGAGGGGAGGGAATCTGGGGACATTGGTGGTGGGAAATATGCACTGGTAGAGGGATGGGTGCTGGAACACTGTATGACTGAAACTCAATCATGAACATCTTTGTAAATGTCTATCTTATAGTGTTATAATTTTAAAAAATTAAATTAAAAAAACCTACTCATTTTCCCCTTGCACACCTAAACTAAGAGGCAGTGTTCTATAATAGGGATCTGTAAGTAAAGTTTTACTGGAACAAAGGCAGGCCCATCCATTTTCCTGTCGTGCATTTAAGACCTTGCTTTCTGCAGCAGCAAACTTAAGTAGCTGCAACAAAGGCTAACTCCATGGCCCTTAAAAAGCCTAAAATATGGGGGCCAGAGTGATAGCCCATCGGGTAGGGCGTTTGCCTTGCACGCGGCAGGCCCATACCGCCCAGGTTCGATCCCCGGGCATCCCATATGGTCCCCTGAGCACCTCCAGGAGTAATTCCTGAGTTCAGAGCCAGGAGAAACTCTGTAGCATTGCCGGGTGTGACCCAAAAAAAGCCAAAAAAAAAAAAAAAAAGCCTAAAATATGTACTAAATGGTCTTTCATGAAAAAGAGTTGGACAATCTTTGTTCTAGAGCACAGCAGAAAATGACAGCACGTTAAGGTGTGCAAGGGTTAATATTTCTGGAGAACTATTTGGCAAATGTGCTCCAAAACATTCCTGAGGAAATAACTGCCATTTACATAGAGATTTAGTCCATTTTCTAAATAATAGAAAATTATAAACTACATTAATATTGACCTATTGGGGACAAGTTAAATAAATTACGGTGTAGTCTCACAGTGGATTATTATGCACAAATTAAAGAAGCAAGCCCAAATATTTACTTAGGCTCCCTCCCTAAAGAACTCTGCAAGAAAAATACAGGGTCTTGGGAATTGTTTTTCTTTTCTTTCCACCTACACAAGCCCAAAAGGAAAAGAGAAACATAGCAAAGAAAACTTTGGAAGACAGATGCATGGAAATTAATTTCACAGCCTCAAAAAAGTTCGATCTGAGCTCGTCCCACCTGTCAAACATCAGAAACTGTCAAGTGAAGTGAATCAAGAGGGGCCAAAAGTGGAGTAAAAATATAGAATTGGCCTAAGATCAATGCAAGAAGCATCAGGATTTCAAAGTGAACATCACACCCTCCATCCTCTACCTAAGCACTGTTCCCAAACAGGTCACTGTTTTCATTCTCTTAAAAGGGACAGACAACGGTGGGTGCTCAGATAGCTGGAAAAACCTTCGAGGAGAAAAAAAGAAACCAAATAAACCAAGGATAAGGAAACATGACATGGAGAGCAGGCTATGTAGGGAGAAGACCATTTCCTCAGGATTAGAATTCCTGTCTTAGAATTCCTGCAAGCCAACTCATTAAATACACTAAGGCAAGCATTAGAACTTATCCTTTTAAACTAATAACAATGAGAAACATGCCAAACCAAATAAATTTTTAAAAGTAAATAGAGAGCTGGGAAGCCAAAGAAGCGGGCAAGGTGCTTTGCCTTGCATGCAGTGTAATTGGGTTCAATCCCTGCCACCACATACGGTTCCAAGGACAGCACCAGGAATGAGACCTGACCACTGCTGGGTAGCCAAAACCTCGAACAAAAATGTGAACATAAATGAAATACTTCAGAGAAGCACTAGAAATATAAATAAAAAATCCAAAAAGCACAAGGTAAATAGGAGGAGAGTAGTTGAAAAGACCGTCCACCAAGCTAAACACTGCAACAGCACGGAGACCTTAGTGACAGGTCTAAGTTGTATGAAACAGAGCTGCACGAAAGAGCAAGCAGGAACCTACAAGGGAAAAACAAGCAAGAAACGACAGTAGAGCTACGGTTCCAAAAGCAAATGACTGAATGCAGGAACTTAACAGGCTGACACATGGAAAGAGCAAGCAAGTCATTGAGAAATTTCATGATAGGAAAGTTTTCCAAATGTGCAGAAAGGAAAAAAAATTCATAAAAAAAAAATACGAGGAATCAGAACAGCTTCAGACTACATAAAAACAAGAAAGAATAGTCACAGCAGTGGAGCCAAGCCTTCACAATGCTGAAGGGAAAAAATGTCAAGCAAAATTCCGCATCCAACAATCAATTAAATGTAATTAAAACTCCATGCGGAAGGTCTCAAAACTTTTCCCTCAAAAGCACTGTTTTCCCCCAAAGACCGAGATGCTTTGTGTGACCACTAAGATCAGAAACCATAAAGTGAAGTTGCAAGATTCTGTAATCACAAACCCCAACCCAAAAGAATGGCAAAACAAAACACTACCTGAAGATAACAGTGAAGAAATCCTACCTGTACAGGACAAATAGAGGAACCACTCCAGACTGGGATAAATCAGTTTTCAAAGTAATATTCAAGTATAAAGCAGATAAATAAACAGACCTAGGGCTGGCAGGAGTGATAGGACAGTGGGTAGGGCCTTTATCTTCCATGTGGCAGGTACAACCCTGGGCATGCCCAGTGTGACCCAATAAGCAAAATAAATAAATAAATAAATAAACAAACAAACAGACCTAATCAAAATCTCGGGCAGCTTACATAGATAAGAGTCTGGGGTTGAATTAAAATATATAATAGTTAACATACTAATCTAATACTTTTTATAAGGTTTTGCTTTTTGGGTCACACCCGGCGATGCCCAGGGCTGACTCCTGGCTCTGCACTCAGGAATTACTCATGGTGGTGCTCGGGAGACCATATGGGATGCCGGGATCAAACCTGGGTCAGGTGCATGCAAGGCAAACGCCCTACTGCTGTCCTATGGCTCTGGCCCCCTCTAATACAATTTATGTATAATATGTATACACATGACACTTTGGAAAAAAATTAACTCAGGGGAAACTAAAGTACAGAAAATGAGAAGCAGTTATATATGAGCCGTAAGGCTCAGGGGTGATCAGTATTTATAAAGTGTCATATACATACAAGCTGCACCACAACTATGATATATTCAAACTGGAGGACTGGGAAAGAACATGTGCAGAAGAGTAAACATGTAAGTGAAAACGCCTGACTCCTCCCGGCTGGACAGATAGTACAGTGGGTAGGGCACTTGCCTTGCATACAGCCAACTCTGGCCCAATCGTAGGGTCCCTGCAACACCACCAGGAGTAATACCTGAGTGCAGAGCCCGGAGTAAGCCTTGAGCATAGCTGGTTGTGGACAAACCCCCACCACCCTTGCCAAAAAAATAAAAAACAAACAGACTCCTGAATCCTGTCATCCTATCCTTTGTGGCATGAAAGAAAGCAACTCAGCTGAAAAAAAAAAAATTAAGAAAGAGGAGCTGGGGCGATGGTACAGTGGCAGGGCACTTGCCTTGCTCACTCCAACCCAGGTTGGATTCCCAGAAGCTCAGATGGTCCCCTGTGTACCACCAAGAGCAATCTTCAGAGCCAGAGGAAGCCCTGAGCACCACCCAGCACAACATATATATAAACCAAAAATAGTTAGGAAAGAACAAGAACATTTTTATTCCAAGATATGAAACGATCCGAGGGTTGAAAAGGCTACAAGAAAAAGGGGAAAAATAAAAGACTCCATTTCTTAATTAAATGTCCATAGAATTCTTTAAACATTTATGCACTAAAAATAAAATAGACACATAAAAATTAACTATGAAAGAGGACAGATCAGTACAGCTCAGTAGTGGCTGCCAGACTGTGCCGCGATAAGGAATTTGCACCAGAAAATAAATCAACTATATCACTAAGAATTTTGCTGACATTTCTTCTGTAGCTAGCTTTTCTTGATGAAAGAAGCAATGCCTTGATTTACATTCTGGCTCAAACTTCTTATATCACTTTGAGCCACTTGGAGTTGGACTCGTCTAGATCAATGGTCAGCAAACTTCCGTGATCAGCAAGAGAGCAAATATTTAAGACTGTGGGCCAAACGGTCTCTGTTACAACTACAAAGCTCTGCTACTGTGTTAGGAAAACAGATATAGACAGTATGTAAACAAACAGACCTGGGTATGTCCCAATTTATGACACTGAAGTCTGATCTGTATTATCTGCACACTGAAAAAAAAATAAAACCCTTTTCTGGGCTAGAGAAATAGTACAACAGTTAGGGCACTTGCCTTGCACACGCCCCAACCCAGGTTCAATCCCCCGCATCCCAAGTGGTTCCTCAAGTATTGTTGGATGACAGATCTAGTTAACCTGGGAGCTTTGCTGTTTTGCCCACTCACAGCTTAATCTATTTAAGCCAAGGTTCATTCTAATGAGACCTCTCTTCTACATAAACACTGCTAGAGGGTGTGGCAGTTACAAAAGTCACCTTGATTGAATAACTTCTGACTTATACATCTACTAAGACTTCTATGTTTTCTAGATTGCTAGATTGAGCACAGCTCCTCTTTATACCCACTGCACCCAGCGTGGAACAGTTAGAATTTACCAGGAGACTACCACCCTGGCTACGCTGAGACTAAAGGAAGACTATAGGAAGGATCATAATAGTTTGCTTTAAGCAGGCGAGTGTGACCCTTTCAGTACACAAGAACAAGATACTCAAAATCACCCTGGTGCAGATAATAATAAGAAGGACCTTGTGGGTACCATCGAGATTACATGAAGCTCATGAAATTAAGATCACTTGATCACTTGATCACTTGAATCCCGTTATTCATCGATTTGATCGAGGGGGCACCAGTAACATTTCCATTGGACCCTATCACTTGCCAATGTAGCCTAATGGCAGCTGGTTGATTCAGGAATATAAAGAGCCTCAAACCGTTCCTTCAGGGTCTTGACAAGGAAGTCTGACCATCTTGTAGGTGGGCAGCCACGTAATCAATTTTGACATCCCATGGGATCCAGTCGGTAACGGCTCTAGTCCAGCGGTTGTCTCCAAATCATATTACATGTCCAGCCCATCTGATTTTCGATGCCTTGGCAAACGAGACAGCGCCCCTGATTCTGAAATAGCGACGGAAGTCAGAACTCCAGATTCCTTCTCTCACTTGAGTGAGGCGTGATATTCCAAGCATAGCTCTTTCGATTCCTCTCTGGGAGACCCGAATACCATTCTCATCCTGCTTTCATAGGGCCCAGGTCTCTGAGGCGTATGTTAATGCAGGGAGAACGGTGGAGTCAAAGAGATGTGCCCGGAGCCGGAGGTTCTTTGACCTTTTAGCTATTTCTTAGATGCCTTTTGAAGGCATTCCATGCCGCTCTCTTCCTCCTGTGCAGCTCAGGTTTTAGGTCGTTCATCATGTTGACTTCTCGACCTAGGTACACATAACTGCTGCATTCAGAGATGTTTGTTCCATTGAGAGTGAATGGGGCCTCTGGAACTAGTTCATTTTACATAAACATAGATTTCTTTAGATTCAGCTGTAGACCTATCTTTCCACATTCTCGGTCGAAGTCAGCCAGCCAAGTACCACTTGACTAATGTTTGGTGTTATTAGAATGATGTCATCAGCGAAGCAGAGGTGGTGTAGTTGCCGACCATCTATCTTCACTCCCATTCCTTCCCATTCTAATTGTCGCATGATGTTCTCGAGGGTGGCGCTGAAGAGTTTTGGTGAAATGGTATCACCCTGTCGAACCCCTCTTTTGACATCAATGATCACTTCCTTGTAGAATGGTGAGATCCTGGTTGTGAATCCGTAATAGAGCTCACGAAGGATCTTGATGTATTGGGTTTGAACACCCTGTTTGGCTAGGGCTTCCAAGACCGCTTCAGTCTCCAAAGAATCAAAGGCTTTCTTTAAATCAATGAACGTGAGACAGAGCGGCATCCTGTACTCCCTACAAACCTCAATGAGCTTGGTTACCATGTGGATATGGTCGATTGTGCTGAATCCTTTCCGGAAGCCAGCTTGCTCGCATGGTTGTCCATCATCTAGTGTTCTGCCAATCCTGTTCAGGATGACTCATGTAAACAGCTTATAGATGACAGACAACAGGCAGATGGGGCAATAGTTGCCGATGTCATGAATGTCTCCCTTCTTGAACAGTAGAACCAGGAGATTCCCATTTCCAACGTTTCACTTCAGCCTTTGGAACTGTGAGTTTCCATGAATGGTCTTGGTGGACATGATGAACTCAGATTGTCTCTCACCCTGTTTGTTCCATTCTAGGCCATGGGTCCCGATGTGGAGTTCTTCAGCCGATCTTCTCAGTCCTATCTTGGCATTAAAATCACCGATTATGATCTTGTAGAAGGTGTGATCTTTTTTATAGAACTCCTCCAGTTCCATGTAGAATTTCTCAATTTCATCTTCCTTGTATGTGGATGTTGGTGCATAGACAATGAAGATAGAAATTGCTAGCAGTGGGCCACATCTCTTCAAGTGTAATCATCCTATCCAGTTTGTTAGGCATTCAAATGAATCAGTGTTGACGGCCATGTTCGTGTTGACAAGGACACCAACGCCACCAACGCCTCTTTCATCGCATGTTCCAAGGAACAATTCTTCTCTGGTGTCAAATACAGCATGATGCAACTGATGCCTCCTTGTCTCAGTCAGACCAATGATGTCGATTTTGATCTTTTGCGCTTGCACCATCAGATCCTCGATATATGCTTCCGATGCCAGCATGCGTGCATTGAAAGTACAGACAGTCATTTTAGTCCTTCTTTGTTTTGGCAGCCTAGGATGGCCATGAAATTTTATCAGGCACTGCTTGTTCGCCTTTCTTACTGCTGCCATATTAAGGGCTCTTTCGGGGTCAGGAAAATAAACATTTCTGTTCCCGGTTTTGGCATATCGAACTCACATTGGACAGCTTGCCAGGCTCTGCTGTGCGGGCGCTATACTCTCATTACCTTGTGGGGGCTCTCTCAGAGGGAAATTAAGATGTATTACTTTATATCAGCCCTCTCTCTCTCCAGTGTTTTACATAAGAGATAATCTCGGGATTATTCCTTGTTAACCTTTGTTTATACCTGCAATAGGGTGTGGCACTGCTCTTCTACACTCTGTTTAGGGTGCTTTGTTGACATGACCCTCCCTGTCACAAATTGGATTCTTTGGTGTATATAAGGGGACTGACTTGAGGCCCCTTAGCCTTTCGCTTTAGCTTTTGGCTCCTTGTCTTTTGGTTCCTTGGCTTTCGGCCTTTTGCTCCTTCTTTTGGGTAGGATTCTCCTCGGGCGAGATCCTCTCTTTGGTGGGAGACTTAGGCTCTTTTGTATGGTCTAAGTTCGGACCAGAGCTAGAGTTCTTTCATTATATTGGATTGCTGTGGAAAAGCTTTTGTACTATTAAAAGCCTTTTTTGGAACTGCGTCGGACTCGTGAGTTTTCATCTGTTCCCCCGACTTCTCAGAGGTAGAAGAGAACTTCTGTCCTGACACTGTCGGGGACCCTGGCAGCATCCCCAACAAAGTACCATCAGGAATAATTCCTCAGTGCAGAATCAGAGTAACCCCTGAGCATTGTCAAGTATAGCCCAGAAGGAAAATAACAAAAAAATAAACCCCCTTTTTGGCCAGGGATGTAGATTAGTGGAAAAGCCTCACATGTGTGAGGCCCAGGGTTTAATCCACAACACCACAAAAAAAAACAGAATTTGACTGAATCAATTTCCCTTCATAGATATATGCAAGGATACATACATATACACAGGTATAGTATAGCCGTCAGGACACACACCTAGCAGGTGTCTGACTTGGGGTTGATTCTGGCACTACATGGTACCCCGAGCATCAGCGTGTGTAGCTCTGGAAGCACCCAGCACCACACGGTGACCTGAGGGACCCTGACACCACAGGGTCTAAGCAGCCTCACCTCCTTGAGACCTGACAAGTGAACATTGTTTTGATTGTGAACAAGTAAACAAGTGAACCAACAGCCTAGCTAGTTAAGAACTGTCGGTGGGGGTCCCTGGACCTCCCAAGCACCTCCTGGGACCCTCCCCTAAAAATCCTCTATCCAGAATCCAGTCTCAGTTCACAGGCCATACATAAACATGTGCTAAGTCAGACTTGGCCCAAAGGCCATTGCCTGCCAATCTCTAGCACAGATAATATGGACACTTATTTTAAAATCATTTTTCACTTATAAACACAATTCTTTTCTCTCTCTATTCTTTTAAGAGGTCTATACCCAAATGACCAAAACTTATGTCTAAGAATCTTCAGGAGATTGCTTATCTCTCATCATCTCTAAGAGATCATTGTTAAGGCAAACTCCTCTGCTCTGATACTATAATGAATAAAGCTTCATTGTAAAGAAAAAAGAAGTCTTTTTTTTTTTTTTTTAAGGCCATACGCGGAAATGCTCAGGGGTTACTCCTGGCTCTGCACTCAGGAATCACTCCTGGCAGTGCTCAGGGGGACCATACGGGATGCCGGGATTGAACCCAGGTCCTTGCACGCAAGGCAAATACCCTACCCATGGTGCAAGGCAAACAGTACTATCACTCCAGTCCCAAGAAAAAGAAGTCTTGTCTTACTGTAAAACAAAGCAAAAGACCATCTGAAAAAATAAGAAGCCACACCAGGACAAAGGGGGTCAGGAAAGGGCCTGGCAGAGGGAGGTGGAGGGGAGGGAAACTGGGGACGTTGGTGGAGGGTCGTGGACATTGGGGAAGAGATTGACTGAACATCTGAAAACCATAAATATCTTTGTCATTTTGTAATTCACAATGATTCAATAAAAAATAATTTTAAATCTAAGAATCAAAACAATATTCCTTCAGCCAGTTCTTCCTTTTCAGGCCTCTAATCAAGTCATACTAAAGCTAAATGCAAAATCTATCTAATCCTCGAATTTCTTTCATCAGCAGTGCCAGAGCTCCCCAACCTGCGAAGGTCCCAAATCTCACCCCCAACTCCCCCACCACCAAACCCCTTGAAATCTTCTGGGTTTTTCTACAAACTCACTTTGAACTAAGATCAGGCTGGCAGGGATTCTGAAGTGTGGAGCTCACTCAGGCTTTAGTCTCCATCACTACCGGGACAGCTGCTCACAGTGAGGGTGATGTCAATCAAATTCAGGCCTGCCTCCCTTGCTTCGAGAACTATCTTTTGGCCAGGCAGCCGCAGTCCCTGAACAGGTCAGACTACAGGTTCTGTTCACAAGGAGAGCGACTGATTCCCACAGAGGGGTAGCTGACCAAGTTCCACGCCAGGACAGCTAATGCAAGAAGGAGACGGGGGTCCTTGCTGGTTCACGCAAGGTTATATTGTGTAGGGTGGACAGGGCAGTACATCCTCAGGGAGTGCACCCACAAATGGCCACTACACAGCATGACGATGGCTAACCTGACAGCTGCTTGGAGGCTTCCATCCAGAAGCACAAGTTTGCTCTTTCTCTCTCTCTCTCTCTCTCTCTCTCTCTCTCTCTCTCTCTCTCTCTCTCTCTCTCTCTCTCTCTCTCTCTCTCTCTCTCTCTCTCTCTCTCTCTCTCTCTCTCTCTCTCTGTCTCTCTCTGTCTATCTGTCTGTTTTTTCTCTCTCTCTTCTCTCTCTCTCTCTGTCCTACTGCTTTGGGCATCATAAAAAGAAAGTGAAGAACAAATTTGAGTCAGTGCCATAGACCATTCAAATGCTGCCATTCCAAGGGACTCTGTTCCAGGATTTCTCAGGCTGACAGTGCCACCTAGTGGCAGGCCATCCTACACTCACAGCGGACATGGCCAGCCACCTCTGTGCAAGAAAACAGATACAGAGTCATTTTGTCAGAGAATATGAACCTTCAAACGCTTTGTCCAAGAAGGCTATTTAACTAACCACTTGCAGTCCATAAAGGCATATCTTCCAGTATCTCCTGCCAAAACCAAAACTAGGTTGGCAAAGATTAGAGATATATTCAGCAAACGGCCTACCCTACCACCCAAGTACCAAAGAGCCTGCAGACAAGGGAAAACGCTTCTACAGCACCACTGACCCAACCAAGGAATCTGTGCAGCAGCTTGAGTTCCTTCAAAGAAATCCATCCCAGAGCACATCACTAGAAGACAACTAGGGAAGGGTATGCAGGAGGGGATCATACTGAACAACCTTAAAATCCACAAAAGTCCCCCAAACAAAAGGCAAGTGTGCAGCCACTGGGAAAGTAAAACACCATTTGTTACAAAGAATCCTGAGCGGCCAAGCCCCTAACTATAACCTATGAACAAAAAGGGATGTAGAGCCAGAAAGGTAACGGTCCTGTGGCGTCTGAGCTTCCTGGGATAGATACATAGGCGCCCGCCCCATTGGTTTGCATTTAAAGAAGCCGGAGTCGTAGCATTTGGTGGTTCAAATATTTGTATTATCACCGCCCTGGCAGTGTCCACTGTACAACTCAGAAGGCGGAGAATGACTCACCTTGGCAACAAACTGCTTGTCCTTCTGGTCCAAATTAGCAGTGGGAGGCACATAGTCTCTCCAGATTCGCAGCCTGCGTTCCTTGGCAAACCTGGCAATGAAACACGGGTGCAAATCATTCAGACAGACCAGGTCAGCAAAAGGAATCCATCACCAAGGTAGCCGGCAGGACAGAATCCTCCAGTGCCTCCGGGCAAGGCACCCACAGGAGAAGCCACCCGTCAAATCAGCACAAAGCACAGCACCACTCAAAACAAAGGAAAAGAGGGGCCCGAGCAATAGCACAGCAGGGAGGGCATTTTCCTTGCATGCGGCACACCGGCACACCTGGGTTCCCAAGACCCCAGCAGGCCATGAGCCCGCAGCAGGCAGATGGATGGGGGTTCTGGGTGTGCAAGTTTCTGAGTGGGGCCAGGACAAGGTCACCTTGGTATCAGGCTGCTCCGTATCTCCTAAGGGACTGGGCCAGGCACTGGCATGGCAAAGATAAGAGCAATGGCTCTCCCATGTGGGAAGAACACACACGCCTAAGCAAATCTGTCTTTTCAGGAGGCATCGGCCTGCTAAAGCTCCCTTTGAATTATTGAAAAGGTTATCAGTCACCCAAATTCTGCACGGGAAGAAAACAAGAACAAAATTGTCACTGTAGTGCCGCTAAAGAATAAGAAAAAACAGACAAGAGTTTAAAAAAAACCCATGTTGGTAGAAATTTGTTTCTGAAAGTACTAAGCCCAGCAGACATTTTTTGAATCAGAATAAGAAAGGGAAATGGAATGTGTGCAAAGATTTAAAAAAAAAAGAAATCAATGAACAGCTGTCTCAGAGTATTTACAAATAAATGGATACATGTGCAGGGGAAGGAACTGCTATTTCTGTAAACAGTAGTGCAATCTTTTTTTCAGGCATTAAAATGAGGAAGAGTAACATGCAAAGTAGTAAAATACACAGAATTCTTAAATAGATTTTTAGCAACAATGTTAAGCAGCTCCAAAACAACACACAAAACAGCAGGCAAGCAATCGCCTATTACCAAAATATAATTTGCATTCCCTTACCTAAACCTGTTCAATGATGGGCACTGTAAAATATTTATAAAGCTCTCGCACAGATGCTACATTTTCGTTTTTTTTTTTTTCACAAGATAGGCAGGAATTTAATTAAGAAATGCCCCATCACCCACTGCCCCTCCCACCTTCCCCCAAAAAAAAGAGCATCACAAAAGAATCAGGAATATCTAAAGACATCTCGATCTTGGTAGGAAAGTATCTTTTGAATTTAATTTGGGAGCCAAAGAAACACTAACCCTAAAATCACTGTGGGATACATTCAAATCTATTCACTTTTTGCTTGTTCCTTTTGGGGCCACACCAGGCGGTACGGAGGGCTTACTCCTGGCTCTGTGCTTAGGGATCACTCCTGGCCAGGCTTTAGGGCCCATTCGTGATGCTGGGGATGGAAACCAGGCCACGTGCAAGGCAAGTGCACGTTATCCACCAAACCATCTTTTCAGCAACTGAATCAATCCACGTTTGTCAGGTGAGCCACGGTTCAGATATAAAGACCTGTAAATAATTCTGTTTATGGAGCGGAGAAATGTGAAAGACCTCAACTTTTCTTTAAGGGTGAGAATGAAAGTCATTCCACACATGCTCTTGTACTTCTCTTAGCTGGCGTCTCATGGCAAAGCTGTGACGTTACCAAGACCATAATCATGACGTTCTAAAGCTGAAGTCTCTCGGCAAGCTGGGTGTGGCAGGCATCAGCGATCTCTGGCTGTGATCTGCAGCTTCCTGAGAGGCAGAGCAGGGACCTGTCTGCAGATCGTCTCCAGCCGTCTGCTGGTGCCGCTGCCATCAGCTCCAGCAATCCTAACACATTGAAGACCTCCTCCACCTGGAAATACTTAAGCTAGACCCTGGAAATTGCCACTAATCCTTGGACTTTCTACTACTACTTTTCTGGCAGAATTTATTTCTTTATCTGCTTTACCCAGAAGGCACCTGACAGTTGGGTCAGTGGATAGTATTGAAACACAGGACCGGAGATAGTACAATGGGTAGGGCACTTGCTTACACACAGACGAACCCAGCACCCCATAGGCTTCCTCCCTGAGCCTGCCAGGAATGATCCCTGAGCACAGAGCCAGGAGGAGCCCTGGGTCCCGGTCCAGGTTCTTTCCCATTGCCCCAAAAAATCCAGCAGCAGAATTAGAACATTGTTACATACATGAGACCATGAAGTCTCACAACCTGAACAGTCCTATTTGGGGACGGATTCTCTCTATCCATCATAGCCTGGCGCCTGCCTGCTTGCTTGGCAGTAGCTAAGACATTCTTTCATCCCAAAGGCCGAAAGTGAGGGTCGGGTGTGGGGAAACGTACAAAGCACAACAAATCAAATGGAGAGGTACGCCTGAGCACAAATCCACACCTTTACTGTCCTGCACTGAATCAGACGAGGCCTAATGGCTAGTGACCACAGTCAGCCAATAACAGGCCTTGGAATCTTCCTAAACTTTACAATGCTAAAGTAATAGAACCAGATAGGTGCAAGATGTGCATGAGGTGACTCCCTCCAGAGAGCCTTACTTAACAAATCTCTTGACGAAGGTGCCCCGGGCAGGCCTTACCTCTCAGCCGCCCTCAACTTTTCTGCACCCCGAGTATACACCGCAATCGACCAATCCACGCAACGTGCAAACCCTTCCTTGAGGAGGAGCTCAGTGATGTTGCCGTTCTGAAAAAATAAAGGGAGAGCACAGACAGGGATCAGCATCTTCTACCAGGGAGCCCACTTCTCTAGACATCATCTATCACACACACGCATGCACACATGCAGGCCCAGGACCATACACACACACAGCAGCACGCCGTGTTCAGGACTACACACACACACACACACACACACACACACACACACACACACACACACACACACACACTAGTATGTGCACATGGCCGGATAGACATACAGACAGACAGACAGACAGACAGACACACACACACACACACACACACACACACACACACACACACACACACACCAGTATGTGTGCATGTCCGGGACATTTAGACAGACAGACAGACACACAGACACACACACACACACACACACACACAGTATGCGTGCATGTCCAGGACAGACAGACAGACAGACAGAGACACACACACACACACACACACACACACACACACACACACCAGCATGCACGCATGTCCGACAGACAGACAGACAGACAGACAGCAGCATGCGCAGTGTCCAGGACAGACAGACAGACAGACAGACAGACAGACAGGCACGCAGCACACACACACACACACACAGCATGCGCGCATGTCCGGGAGATGCAGACAGACAGACAGACACACACACACACACACACACACACATCACACACACACACACACACACACACACACACACACACACCAGCATGCGCGCATGTCCAGGACAGACAGACAGACAGACAGACAGACCAGCACAGCGCAGACACACACACACACACACACACACCAGCATGCACACATGTCCGGGACAGACAGACAGACAGCAGCATGCGCGCAGATCCGGGACAGACAGACAGACAGACAGACAGACACACACACACACACACACACACACACACACACACGGCATGTGCACTGATCCAGGACTCGTCCTCCGCAGCAGGCTGCGTCTCCCAACACCCGCACACCAACTCTCACTAACAGGGGCAGGATAAATGTTAGTGGCGCTGAATGGAATTGACATTTCCATAGCTCTCCCGGGGGCAGAGGCGGTGCTAATCTGTTCCATGGAGATTACTCCTTATTATTTCCCTCCCTGCGATCAGCATTACTCCCCTTTTCATAAGGGGAAAGCTGAAGAAGCAGCTGAATAAGGAATAACTTACAGGACATTTTCACCAGTGAATTACAATTCGCATTCTGCTGTGACCTGGGGCCATCTGGCAGGGCAGGGGCCAGCAGCTAGCAGTTTCCCGGCAGCAGACGTGACCTTGGCACCTTCCACACCAGCCTCCCATACTGCCACCATGGCAGAATCCTCCAAGCAGACAACATAAGTTTACTCTGCATTTGTTACAGGTTCTAACAATGAAACGCTACTTAGACCCAAGTGCTACAAAACAAGGTCCTTTTCCAAGAAATAATGCATTTTTCTGCAATATATATAAGGTACCTCTTTATAGTCACAATTCAAAGAGCACAAAAAAAGAGTTATAGCTCAAAAAGCAGGGTTAGGAGGAAACTGGCCAGGCCTGGAATACAGTATGATTTTCTCTAGAGGCGTCCCGAACATATCTTTAACTTCTGGACTTTCATACAGTACAAAATAGCGCCCCTCGCTCCATGTTTCTAGGCCACTGCTAAATGGCAGTGTAACCTCCCTCCCACCTTTCCTACACTGGCAGCCTCAAGAAACAACTGGGCAAACAAGTGATAGTGTTCCTCTTCCCCTTAGAAGCCGGGTAACGTTTGTGATTAATTTTCTAAAAGGGCAAAATTGAAGACATTTGTCCAGAGAAAATGCCTGAAAATCAGCAGGTGCTAATCCTGCCAAGACGGGAGCTTTCTGCGGGGACAATCCCCAGGTACACTCACTGGATGAAGGACGGTACCCAGAATGTTCTGGTTGTGACAGCTCTCCAAGATGATCTGAACATCTCTCTGCAGCAGTCGAGACTCCGTGAAAAATTTGGCTTCTGCCGCAAAGGGCTCTGGTGTTTCGCTGCCATCAGCTTCCCGTCGAAAAGTCGGGCACTGAAGCAAAAAGGTGACGGGTGAGGAGCAGAGACCGGATGTGAGGGCCAGGCCCCCTTACCCTGTTCCAGACATCACTCAGCTAAGCCAGGAAGGCCTCAAACCAATCCTCCAAGCCTCCTGAAAACGTGCTGGGAAAAGTTACTTGCAAAGGCATCTTTGACTTCTTAGGCAGAGAAAACTCAAGCTAACCCAGGGTGTAATTTCAGTTGCACTTGGAAATAACCCCATGCCAGGAAAAAAGATTCACCAGCGCCTTTCTTTAAATTCTGGTTTTGTTGTTATTTCTGGGGGTTGGGGGATGGGGTCACTCCCAATGGTGCCCAGGGCTTCCTCCCTGGCTCTGTGCTCAGGAGGGAATCATACAGGGTGCTGGGGATCAAACCTGGTTAGGCTGCATGCAAGGCAAGCACCTTACCCACTGTATTATATCTCTTGCCCCAATCATTTTTCTTTAACTAAGAAGAATAGTTTATAATAAGAGAAGCCATATTCAGCAAACTTCATCCCTCCTATTTGGATTTCAACTATTTCTCAACACAGCCAACTCCAAATAGACCCTGAATATTGAAAGAGAAAAAAAAAGCACCTCTTATTTGATCTACTGAGTATATCCCCACTACAATTTATAAAGCACTCAAGTACAGGAATTTCCAACCTTATGACTACCTACACACTGGTGAAAACAAGAAATAGTTCACGGGCCACTAATGAAGAAATAAAAATCATCGATAACAAGAATTCCCAGTAGTACCAACTACATGATCCAGGTGCATCATGTGTTGACTATCAAAAACTTTTTGCGACTGGCTGGAAATTCCTGCCGCAGCAGCCCTGGGGCCAGCCATTGAAAACCACTGCTCCAGGGGACAGCAATGGGGTTAGACTAGAAAGAAACTGTGGCTGCCAAGGTCCCAGGTGGAAGAATCTACTTATTGCCAAACATTTCCACAGACCCGACCACCCCGGCCCAGTGTATGGTCTGACCTTGATTCCGGACAGCATGACAGTAACCAGGTAGTTATCTGGAAGAAGTAGGGCTCTGACCACACTGCCATCCCGACGTGCTCGATGATGGCTGTGGAACAGAGCAAACAGCTTAGGTGGCGAGCAAGAGTCCAGCCTGGATACACAATGTCACATCAAAGTGCAGGGAACACAGCTTTCCTCCACCATGTTATAGGCCACAAGAGTCTCCCTACAACTATTCCTGGGGAATAGACTAAAATCTGTTCTCCTTTTTTTTCCCCCTTGGCTGGGGAGAGGGGAAAATTGCATGGGAGAGGCAGTTTAGGGCCATATCCAGCAGTGCTCAGGGATCTTCCTATCCCTGGCTCTATGTTGGGGAGCCAGGGATAAAAATGGGGGATCAGTTGCATACATTACCCCCCCTGTAATAGCCCTCCCGCTCTAGATTGACTTCCCTGTTATTAGAACTTTTCGGAACATCCTGGCTACTGCCCAATTTTTGTTCTCCATAAGCAAGGCTGCTCACTTGAGAAGCAGAGGCCCCACAAATAACTTATACTGTGTTTAAGTCACTGAGCGGTAGTCTCAAAGTAGAACCAAGAACTATACATGGATACATGGACACTTTTGAGGGTTTTTGTGTTTTGGTTTCAGTTGGGTCTTTTGTTTGTTGGTTTGGTGTGGTTGGCTGGTTTTTGACCACACCCAGAGATGGTCAGAGGTTACCCGGACTTTGCGTTCAGAGGACCATATGAAATGCCAGGGATAGAACCCAAGTCAGCCTCGTGGAAAGCAAATGGCAGACTGCTATACTATTGCTCCAGCACCAAGGATGGTGTTTAGACCTTCTAAAAAACACAAATACCCCTAGTGTGCAAAAATATCAGCCATCTTCTGCCTTGCAGAATCAAGCCCCTCCCAAAGCACCACAATACTGTTTTATCCTAATAACTGTCCTGGGAAAACTCAGCCGAAAGGGTTTTAAAAACGGCAAGAAGATTGCAAAGTACATGGCAGGAAACAGCCCGGCAAGAGACTGCGAATACGTGGCAGGAGGTGACCCTGTGCCTGCTGCCCAGTCTCACCGTTGACGGGCTTCTGGTGGTGGGAGTCCACAAAGTGCCTGGGGTTCTCGATGGTGTACTTGAGGTCCCGGATGGTCTGAGAGCCGCTCCCCTCACTCCACATCCCCTTCTTGGCTGCCTTCGCCTGCTCCTCACATTCTGAAAGCCGGTTTTGCTCAGGACTAGGAAAACATAAACGGTGTGCAGTTAGTGGGCTGGCGTAGGCAGTATCGGGCTCTCCTCTGAGCCTGGTTTTCCTCAACAGCTTCTCCCCCAGAGCACTTGTTTCAGACACAAGCCTGTAATGGGAAAAGTCCCAATTTCCAGCTTCCAGTCTTAGTCCCTCACTCAAATGCTCAATTCTGAGAGCATTTAATGAAAACCTCCAAAGGACATGGCATTTTCATATTGCCGCCAGCAGTGATTGTGCAAGAAAGAACAAGTTGGTGGCTAGGAGGGAGCTGCTGCAAGAGGGGGTGTCCAGCCTCATTTAACCACCCCAGATTCCGGCCCAGGAATCCAGGCAGAGCACAGCTGGGAAGTGACTAAGAACCAGTTCGGCTCCCTGCCCTCCACAGAGCAGATCCGGTTACTGCAAAAGAACATCGCCCCCGAACCACTTACACATTCAGTAGGGCCAACTAAGCAACCACATTTGAAAATAGAAGGCAAGAAATCAACCGACATTCAAGAACGGCCAAGAAGACATTTCAGAAACCAACAAGTGAAAGCAGAAATGGCCCCTTCCCGCGTGCCTGAGATATAACGTGCCGAGAACTGGGCAGCCTTTCCACCATCTCAAAGACTTGGCATCACCAATGGCTGGCTGCGCACACTGCAAGTCCCACCTCGATCAGCAGAATTTTCTAGCAGGGAACCTGACCTACAAACTCTCAAACCAGCAGTCTTCAGTACAGCTCTTTCCTTTCTGCCAAAAATGAATGACAACCTCAGGGGTTGAAACTGTAGTAGAATAATTTTTTAAAACATAAGGGGAAAAAAAGTCAGCAAAGGGCCAGAGAGATAGTACAGGGGGTAAAGTATTTATGCAGTTGACCCCAGTTCAATTTCCCTTATGGTCCCCCTTACCCTCGCGCCTGGTTTTATTGTCTCTCTACAGAGTGATCCCTAAGCACAGAGCCAGGAGAAAGCCTGAGAAGAGCTGGATGAGGCCCCAAACAAAAGGAATGTCAAAACATAAATATAGGGGCTGGAGCAATAATATAGCAGGTAGTGCATTTGCCTAGGTTCGATCCCCTGGCACCCCAATTGTCTCCCAAACACTGTCAGGAGTAATTGCTGAGTGTAGAGCCAGGAGTAACCCCTGAGCATTGTGACCCCCAAAAAGTCAAAAAGAAAAAAAAGCCAATAAAAACCAAACCCATAAATGTAACTGAAAAGATAGACGCAGACATGGAAGCTGAGAGAAGGAGCTACTAGAAAGGAGTCCTCAGGGAGAAGCTGAGCTCGAGCCCTCAGGAGAGCTCTGTGTTGAGAGTGATGCGATACTGCTGTGGGCACACTTGGTTCTCCACAAACTGGGCAGTGGCAATCACGCCAGCTACTGTCCTTAATATATAACTCTGGCTCACTTCCAAAACACCACCTAAGACTGATCTTTCATTTGACAAATTCCCACATGTGGGGCCAGAGCAACAGTACAGTGGGTAGGGCGTCTGCCTTGACATGGCCGACCCGGTTCAATACCCGGCATCCTATATGGTCCCCTGAGGACCGCCAAGAGTAATTCCTGAGTGCAGAGCCAGGAGTAACCCCTGAGCATCACCAGGTATGACCCAAAAAATAGAAAAAAAAAAAACCCCACATGCTCATTCCCAGTCATTGGTCCCAGCAAAAGGCCCTCTGCAGTGAGAAAGGACCACGAAAGTCTGTGGTAAACAACAAGAGCCCATAAAATGCAGGAAGAAAGCAAGTGGTGCATCCTCTGCCTTTGTTTGGCCTCACAGTCCGAACAGGTGATACAAATATTCATCTAGAGCGTTCCACAGCACCAACAGTCATGTTCGAGATTAGGAACTTAATGACTTAAACAGCATCTCTAGCCCCCAAATTAGTGAGGCAGCATATCGCTTTTCAGAGGCTAATGTGTTAATGAAAGGCAGCTGCAATTCACCGTACCATGAGCCAACACTGGTGAACTTGAACGTGAACTAATGTGCCATAAATCTTCCATACTGAGCCCTCATTTCTTACAAGTTCACACTGCCATTCACTCAACAAATACATTTTTACCAGCTACTTAAGTATCTAAGATCCACAGAGCAAAAGAGACTCAAAAGGCTTTGGAGACAAATTTTCCATGAATCTGAAACAGACCCGTGTGTCTCTGTCAGCTTCCCTAAATCCTAAGCAACAGATTTTGCTTTGACTTCTATTTATTCACTCCACTTTATTTTCCATGGCACTATTTCCTACATGTAAAATACTGTATCTATTTGTTTATTGGTTTTATTGTCTCTCTACATATTAAAATGTCAGCAGAAACTCAATCTGTTTGTTCACTGCTGTATTGTCAGTGCTGAGAACACGTCTGGCATATAGTAAGTGCTCAATAAATCTCTGGGGCTGGAAGGATAAATACTCTGGAGCCGGACATCTATGGAGGAAGACACAGCCTACTGGTTCTGGCAAAGGCGAAGAGGGGAACTGTCTGTTTCCAAAGTTCATATTCAAAGACATCACTTAATCACTTAATCACTTAATCACTTGACATCCCGTAATTTGCTTGAGTGGGCACCAGTAATGTTTCCATTTGTCCCTGCCTCGTGCCAGTGTAGCCCAATGTCATCTGCTTGGTCCAAGAATACAAAGAGCCTCAATCCATTCTTTCATGGTCTTGATGAAGAAGTCTGACCATTTAGGTGGGCGGACACATGACCTTTGATGTCCCATGGGATCCAGTTGGTAACAGCTTTAGTCTAGCGGTCGTCTCCAAATCGCATTACATGTCTGTTGCAGGGACTCCTCTAAGAGCCTCTGCATCTGCCCTGGATTGCCTCCTGCAGGTCACTTCGTAGATAGGGGGTAGTCTAAATGTGGCAGTTTATCTGACCATGGATTCTGTATTGGCTGGTATAAATATTCTCTCATGCTACCACAATCATCGTTGGGACTAGCTAGATCTTACCAGTATATTTGCCTGGCCAAGTTGGATCTCTAAGTAATTAGACCAGAGAGAAATGCTGTTTGCCTCCAAGCAAGCAAGCATGGCTCCCCTGATAACTCAAAGGCAACTAAAATACAAAACTACCATGAAGTAGATGAGACTCTTGTGAAGGCTTGGAGAAATATTTAACTGGCATTAGTATAGTCTTTGGTTTCTGAGATGGCATTGGGGCGTGCCATCTCAGAAACCCCCTTCTCTACCCTAAAAAGGCATTTCCAGGCAGATCTTGGCTCAAAACATTAGCATATAATAGGGCCTAGGTGAGGTGCTGGGAGAAATTACCTAAGGGCATTTGACCCTTCCTGCTTCCCATAATAGTGGGAAGTCTGAGGTTGCATGGGTATAAAACCTTCCTCGCGACTCTGTCTCTCTCTCTTTTTGTGCTCTCTCTTTTGTGAGCTCACACCCTTCTTGGGAGTCTTGTCTTTTTCTCCTTTTTACAGGGCCTTAACATGTGGTGGCCGCCATCTTGGCCTACACGTGTCTGGGGTTCTAGCTGGGAATCCTAAGCACAGGGTTTTTCCTATTGCTGACTTGTATGCCTGAACCTGTGATAAGTAAAGCCTTTTTAAAACTGCATCGGATTCCTGAGTCTTCATCCATTCCCGCCGGCTTCGGAGGTAGAAGGGAACTCGCTTCCCAGCACTGTCGGGGGACCCCGGGGAGCATTCCCAACACATGTCCAGCTCATCTTATTTTCAACGCCTTGGCAAACGAGACAGCGTCCCTGATTCTGGAATAGCGACGGAGGTCAGAACTCCAGATTCCTTCTCTCACTTGAGTGAGGCGTGATATTCCAAGCATAGCTCTTTCGATTCCTCTCCGGGAGACCCAAATAGCATTCTCATCCTGCTTTCGTAGGGCCCAGGTCTCTGAGGCATATGTTAATGCAGGGAGAAAGGTGGAGTCAAAGAGATGTGCCCAGAGCCGGAGGTTCTTTGTCCTTTTAGCTATTTCTTCGATGCCTTTGAAGGCATTCCATGCAGCTCTCTTCCTCCTGCGCAGCTCAGGTTTTAGGTCGTTCATCATGTTGAGTTCTCGACCTAGGTACACATAACTGCTGCATTCAGAGATGTTTGTTCTGTTGAGAGTGAATGGGGCCTCTGGAACTAGTTCAATTTTTCATGAACATTGTTTTTGTTGAGATTCAGCCGTAGACCTACCTTTCCACATTCACGGTCGAAGTCAGTCAGCATTTGTGCCGCTTGGCTAATGTTTGGTGCTATTAGAAAGATGTCATCAGCGAAGCAGAGGTAGTATAGTTGCTGACTGTCTATCTTCACTCCCATTCCTTTCCATTCTAATTGTCGCATGACATTCTCAAGGGTGGCACTGAAGAGTTTTGGTGAAACGGTATCACCCTGCCGAACTCCTCTTTTTTTTTCTTTTTGGGGTCACACCTGACAATGCTCAGGGGTTACTCCTGGCTCTGCACTCAGAAATTACTCCTGGCACTGCTCAGGGGACCATATGGGATGCCGGGGATTGAACCCAGGTCGGCTGCATGCAGGCAAACGCCTCTACCCGCTGGACTATT
This sequence comes from Cryptotis parvus, assembly GCA_021461705.1. NCBI lineage: Eukaryota > Metazoa > Chordata > Mammalia > Eulipotyphla > Soricidae > Cryptotis > Cryptotis parvus. The sequence continues at coordinate 82,388 of JAJIBD010001785.1, read as the reverse complement.
GCTCTGGCCCCAAACTCCTCTTTTGACAGCGACAATCACTTCCTTGTAGAATGGTGAGATCCTGGTGGTGAATCCGTAATACAGCTCATGAAGGATCTTGATGTATTGGGTTTGAACGCCCTGTTTGGCTAGGGCTTCGATGACTAAGTTTTGGTCTCAACAGAATCAAAGGCTTTCTTAAAATTAATGAACATTAGACAGAGCAGCATCTTGTACTCCCCTACAAACCTCAATGAGCTTGGTTACTGCGTGGATATGGTCGATTGTGCTGAATCCTTTTCGAACCAATCTTGCTCGCATGGTCTTCCTTCATCTAATGTTCTGCCAATCCTGTTCAGGATGACTCCGAGTGAACAGCTTGTAGATGACTGACAGCAGGCAGATCAGGCGATAGTTGCCAATGTTGTGGATGTCTCCCTTCTTGAACAGTAAAACTGTCCTGACATCAAATGCCGCTTATTACAGAATGCTTAGTTACCTCCCAGTCCTGAATAATCCACTCCTAAGCAAGAAGATCCTAATAGCTACATGCATACCTAAATCTGTCCACTGCGCCAAGGGTGGAAATGAAAATGCGGGCCAATGCTGTTTACTAGCCAAGTTCCCCGAGCCTGCACCAGCTCTCCAGCAGACTGGCTGTCAGAAGAACAGTCCATACTTACTTGTTAGCCCGCATGCCTTCTCTCGGGCGGCCAGGCCTTCTGCAACCAGAGACTCCGCGATGTTTTCCCCACTGGTATCTGAGGAGGAAAGGGCCAAATTTAAGACGAGATTCCATCTGCCCCTAAGCAGATACGGTCTCCTCGGACCACCTTCAACCCTGGTAATTCAAGGAGAATGGTGCCAGAGAACTGGCCAAGGCAGTGGGGGTGATGAGGTTTTCCAAAACTTCTCCTGAACTTCTCAGGATCACTTCTAACTATCTGGTGTATGTCTCAGGCCAAGGGCATCTCAGCAAGCAGAGGAGACCAACAAAACAGCAAGACACACACCACAGTAAGAAGGGTTCACAACTCAAAAGTGGCATCACAGCCCTAAGACTTGAGGTCTGAATGAAGGGAAAACCACCATTTGCCATTTCAGAACTTAGACAAGGCCTCTTGGGCAGTAATATACTCATCTGTAAAATGGGAAGAGTCCCTGCCTGGATGGGGCTTGTGAGAATTATAAAAATATGTGGGTCTGCAAAAACCCCTATCAGATAGCTACAACTGCATGAATGGGCCCAGAGACCACCACATCAAGTGAAACCAATCAGGCTAGAAAGACAGTTGCCATGTGACAATCTAAAACTCAAGAGGAAAAGAGAACAGACAGGGCGGAGCAATAGCACAGCAGATAAGGCATTTGCCTTGCACTTGGTCAACCCCTCCAGGAGTAATTCCTGAGTGATGACCCAGGAGTAACCTAAGCATTGCTGGGTGTGACAGGACAGGACAGGACAGGACAGGACAGGACAGGACAGGACAGGACAGGACAGGACAGGACAGGACAGGACAGGACAGGAAAAAAAAGGGAAAAAGAGAACAGACCTGTGGCTATAAGAGGCAGAAGGCAGGGGTAGAGAGAAATGGAGGAAGGTCGCCCAAAGGGGCAAGCCCCAGTTAGTACTAGGACGCAGCACTGTTCTAACATGCCAGGAAACGCCATAGGCTTCTGAGCAGCAGGAGGAAATCAGTTTTCCTTTTTCTTTTTCTCTGGTCACTGCCTACAGACATGAAGATGGACATCAGCTGATCCTAATACAAAGATTATTCACAATTCAAGACACTGTGCTTTCCAGCAAGTCTTCTTAAAACATTTCCTTTTCATAATCTCTTTTCACCCAAGAAATTTTCTGTCTTGTTTTCTGGGGACACACCTGGCTTATTCAGGGATCATGCCACGTTGGGAATAAAACCTGGCGGGGGCCCTCACATGCAAAGCTCAGCCCACTGAACATTTTTTTTTCTCCTTTTTGAGTCACACCCGGCAATGTTCAGGGGTTACTCCTGGCTCTGCACTCAGGAATTACTCCAGGTGGTGCTCGGGGGACCATATGGGATGCCGGGATCGAACCTGGGTCGGCCATGTGCAAGGCAAACGCCCTACCCTCTGGGCTATCCCTCTGGCCCAGCCCACTGAACTCTTATTCCAACCCCTCACCTAAGGAATTTTTATATACCCTCAGGTATATAGGTACATAATATCAACATATAATTTTAAAAAATCCACCCACTCTAAAAAACATTTTTTTTTCAATATTTTTTTCATGACCCATATATTCAGTTATATGGGGCTGCAGCCTACAGTTGAAGTTCTGCGTTACAGAAGTTCCAAAGCCTGGACCAGAGCAATAGCACAGTGGAGCAGTGGGCACTTGCATTGCTTGCAGCCATCCAGGTTCAACAACCCAGGTCAATTCTCGGCATCCCATATGGTCCCGAGTCCACCAGGAGTAATTCCCGAGCACAGAGTCAGGAGTAACCCCTGGGCACTACCGGTGTGGCCCAAAAATAACAACAAAAGAAGTTCCCAAATTTATTTGGTCTACTATCCACTTTACAGAAGAATAAACAAACAAATAAATAAACAAATAATGTGCTTTGTGTTCCCTAAAATTCTACCCTCTTTAATCAAACTATTAGTAAGTTCCCAGACTGCACCTGTGGCCACACCCCCCAGATCATTCCAGTGACTCCCGGGCATCATGTCAGCTACTTTGGAACACACTGTTCTATAATTTAAACCTACACAGTGCTGTGTGTCTATTTCTCAATAAAGTGGAAACGCAACAGTATTTCCTACCATTCAAAGTATTAAACTATTTGGATAGGAACTGAGTGTTGAAAGTAGGTAAAGGGGTGGGGGAGTAGGTAAAAGGACATACCTAATAACCTTTCACTATCTGTACTATAAACCATAAGGTCGAGAGAGAGAGAGAGAGAGAGAGAGAGAGAGAGAGAGCGAGAGAGAGCCTGCCATAGAGGTAGGTTGTGGGGGCTGAAGGGGGTGGAGGGAAACGGAGGACATCGGTGGTGGGAAATGTGCACTGGTGAAGGGATGGGTGATTGAACACTGGGTGATGGACCACTGTATGACTGAAACCCAATCATGAACAACTTTGTAACTGTGCAAAAAAATTAAACTAATCCTATCTGCATATTGCTAAGTTCAGTGTAACACACATAGCAGGATATTTTTTTAAAGGGAGGGGGAAACTGGGTGGTGGAGCGAGCCTGAGTACTGGAGCTCTGTGTGCAGGATGCTCAAATTCAGTCCTTGGCACCACATGGTCTCAGAGCTGAGAGTAGCCACTGAGGACTGCCAGATGTGGCCCAAAATCAAACAAAACACCAACAACAACAACAACAAAAAAAAATCAAGCTAGTGTCCAGATGCTATACCAGCAGACAGACTAGTTCAGCTTCTCTATTTCAACTGCAAAGCCCCCTTCCCTGAGGGTGGCTTATTCATAGCTCCAGGTGGGGTCCCACATGAGCTACTCAAAGTGTGGTCCTACCCCCATTACAGGAAGACTTTCTTCCCTGCTCGCAACGACACCGAGATAATTTCTCATCTCCCACACAGCCTCCTTCAGAGCAGACAAGAAAGATAAAGTTAAACATAAAACCCAAGCTGATTAGGTTCTACCTGGGCACTTGAAACATTAATTGCATTTCCATGCTACTGAGAAAGCTTTTAGACTCTGTATATTCTCTTAAATCTCTACTTGTCAAGTCTAAACGATAAAAGGAAGACATCTATGAGGAAATCACCATATAAAAATCTTTAATATGACAGAGAACAAGCTCCTAGATAAACGGAATACAGCAGTCTAGCCAATAGGTGATGTTGGCGGAAAAGGAAGTTCAGTGTAATTTGTATTCAACACACTACACGGTGACTTCTGCGAGCAGGAACAAGTGGATACCCCTGCTCCCAATCCCCACCTAAAGGCCTTGCCATTAGCATTTCTGCAGAGGTAAACCATAAGCTTCTTTTCCTACCAAGAAAAAGCTGAACTAAATGAGATGCCATGCAAGGAACTAAAGGATTCCTGGGGATCGCCTGAACCTTGCCCCTGAACATACGGCTGAGGCCAGACCCAGAAGCACACACAGCGCTGGGAGCCAATGCCATAATGGTGCTTTCACAGCCATCGGAAGCCCAGACAGTAGCAAGTCCAAAGGTCAGATTAAGCAGGACAAGGCTGATCAGGTCCCATGTCATCAGGGGTTGGGAAAAACCAAGCCCAGATCCAAGCAAGGCGAGCAGCCCTGGACTAAGAGGGACGGACTGATTTATTTCTTTATTTTCTTTATTTCCTTCCTTCCTTCTTCCTCCTTCCCTCACTCCCTCCCTCCTTCCTTCCTTCTTTTCTCTTTCTTTCTTTCTTTCTCTCTCTCTTTCTCTCTTTTTCTTTCTTTCATAATGAAATCCTCAAACAACTGCATTTTGGATACAGTGCATTTCTATTACATTCTAACCAGCAGCCCTTCAAAAATAATGCTGAAGAGTTTTCCTACAATATTACTTAAATTATGCGTAAAATGGAAATGAACTCTTTTTGGAAAGGTTCCATGTGTTTCTATAATATTCTATTCCATCAAGAAGCAGAGCGCCAGAGAGGCTGGAAATGGTGTTTCTCTACTGGGTAAGTTTGACAAAATGCCCTCGAAGTTATCCATAACTCACTGTTCAAAGATCAATCCAATTAAAATCAGAATCTAAGGAAGTAGGGAACTTTGCCACATACCCTGCTTGTTTACTTCCAGCTTCCTGACTATCCAAGTCAAATAGATTAGCAAGCAGCTCAGTTGGAGGGTTATTTTACCGAAGAATCAAAGGAAACTCTTTAACATTCTGCTCTCAAAATAATAGCAGACAAATACAACTGTCAGTGTTCATCTGGCTGCTTTATGGAGAATATTCTATTAATTCACTCAATGCCTATTTCAGTTCAAATGCCATTCCCAGTTTTACTCTCTCCACCTATTCCAAATACAGAAAGAACAGAATACTAGCTACCCCATGAACCAGTTTGGGCCAGTAAAACATGATGCACGCATAAAAATATGTTTGTTTAATACATACTCCAGGCCAGAGCCAGGGGTCTAACATACCAGCTCTTCGAATTCTAACAGTCTTTAAATTGAGAAAACAGGGGCTTACACAAAGTGAGGATATGTGGTAGGAGGAGAATTCTAACCCATACCTCAACAACTCCAAAATCTGTGTTGCTTCTGTTCTCCAATAGAACATGTGGCTTCAGGGCCAGGAGACAGGTCAAAAGGACAGAGTGCATGCCTGACATCCAGAGGGTCCCAGGTTAGATCACTGACTGGCACCAGCTGGTCTCCCAAGCACAGTGGGGGACAGCCCTGGTGGCGGCCCCCGACACTGCTGGGGAGGCCCCTGCAAAAAATTGTTTTAAAAAAGCCAACAAGATATATATCCCATGGTTATAAAAAAAAAAAGATCACAAGCTCTAAACAAATTTTTACTTTTGTAAAAAGAGAAGTGTTTTTCTTCTTCCCCAGGAGAAGAAAAGTCACAGGACAGATAAAAGAAACAGAGTGCAATGGGAAATCTAAATGAATTCAATTAGCAATGGTGACCTAGAAGCCCACAGCCACTGAGTTCCAAAGGTTGATGGCCTAAATACAGGGAAAATCCAACACGGTCCAGACACCTAAAACTGGGCCAGGGAAGCAGGTCTGGTTTCCTGGTCCACAGCAGTAGGACCAATGCTCCTGAACCCAGAGCAGGACCAATGCTCCTGAACCAGACCCACTGCCCAGGTCCCAGAGCTCCCTGCTGGACGCAGCCCAGCCGCCCATCCAAGGAGCCACCTTGGGAGAACTTTGGGCTCACAAGGAAATGAATTCTTTCCTCCTTGCCACTCACCTTTTCCAAGGTAGATCATGCCGTACTCTCGCCCCTGAGGGGTCTTGTTCTCTATCGTGAAACAGACCTCCTTGCCAATCAGCTTCTTTCGAAGGAACTCTCGAGCAGGAAATGCCCAGGGCTGTAAGACAAAGAACATGTATCACCTGAGACCAACCCTTCGGAAGACAATCCACTCTGCCCATTGGCACCTGGCCCTGCTCTAGGCCCTGAGGAAAGCATGAATGGTACACTTAGGCGGCTGCTGTGACTAGCACGGCCTCAGCCCGTCCCAAAGGCAGGCAGACAGGCGGTGGTTCTGCTCCCAGCACAGCCCAGTCTGGGCCTCCACTTACTCAGGGAAGAGTAACTGCCACCAACGCCACAACTCCTCTCTGTGCCAGCCACCGCTTGAAACTCTTCCTATCTGTCAACTGACTCCCGAGTGAGAAGTCCGGGCTCCAGGACTCACCTAGCCAAAGGGAAGTCATAAACCACCACTGCTGCCTCCATTTGTTCTCCTTGTTCCCTGTACAAGCACTTTCACTGACTATTAAACTCAAGTGAAACTAGTTCAAGGCACTATTGGAATGGGGACAAGAATCTAGCACTGTTATTATTTCAGAGCGCGGCGCTGTAAACTAAGAGCAGGCGTACATGATGTCTGCCTCCTTCTCAAAGAGGGACAGCGACAGCAAAGCTGAGAAGCGTTTGGACTATTCACCACAGTCTGTCTCCCCTTCTACTTCCTCTCCCGACCACAGCTGCACCAGCAGGACCTGACACAGGTCTCAGATTCTTGAGGACGTAGGAACAGGTCCCAGTGAGGGGAAATCCTAAGCACAGCAGTTCTTTCCCTCTCACCTAAACCCCAACACAGGAAGTGAGCCCCCAGATCCAAGAATGGGAGGAAGATTCTCTACAGGATCTCAGAATGGGGGAGGGCTTGCCCCTAACCCCACATCACTTTCCTAAACACTTGGAAAACCTCTAGCAAAACCAGTACTCCCGGGGCTGGAGAGATGGTACAGAGCTAAGGCATCTGTCTTGCACACAACCACCCTGGCACTACATATAGTCCCCCAAGCATTTGTCTTGGATGCTACCACCCTGGATTTAATCCCTGGCACAATACATAGTCCCTGAGCACAGCCAGCATTCCCACCAGGAGTGATTCCCTGAGCACAGAGCCAAGAGTAATCACTGAGTACTACAGAAAACAGCCTCAAAGCAAACAAACAACAACAGCAGCAAAAGGAAATAAACAGTACTCCTGAAGGGAAAAAAATCTTCATAAAAATTCATTTCTCAAGGGTCAGTTCGCTGGTAAAAATTCATTTATCAAGGGTTAGTTCACAAGGCAACCTTCCATTTCTACCAATGAGGCAGAATTCCCAAAAGCTTTATGACTTGCTGAAAGAGCTTCATTTTCCTGCTAGCCAGTCTCTGGGCAGTAAGAAAAAGCAATGCTACTGGGTCTTACAAATGACATATGCATGCCTAATCGCAGAATAAAAAATAATCTAACTTCTGAAACCATTCTTTCTTAAACAGGTCTTTTCATGTCCTCCACCACCCAGAATTTGACAAACTAGGAAAAGAAGCAACAGGCAGATTTGGGAAAGCAACTGGCGCCCTGCACCTGACCAGAGCAGGAGAGCATGCGGGAGAGACGCAGCAGAAGGCGACTGAAGGGAGCAAGCTCCCCCGACAGAGCGTCCACAACTCTTGGCTAACAAGCACAGGAAAGGGCGCTCAAAGCACTTATCCAAAAAAAGTCCTGAATTGTCTAACAAGAAATAACTGGTCTGTTCAAAGGATGTCCCAGAGCTCCACCTAGGAAGTAAATCGCCCACGTTGAGGGCAACCTCAGAACTCCCTCTCCCCAAAGAGACTGTCCAACATCGGGCAATCTAGCAGCCTCGCTCCCTGCTCCCAAACCTAACCACAGCTCTGGTGTCGGAAGCAATGAAAAGAAAGTTTCCTATTCCACACTTTGCCATGGACCAGGTACATTCCTACACCATCAGAACAAGAGAAAAGCTACAACAGGGTAAAACCTGAAAAGCGAGCTATTTTCAGACAGGGTCCAAAGCTCAGTACTTCTTGTCCCTTCCAACCTAATCATCCCGCTGGACAAGCTCAGGACGTGTAACAAACCCCTCTCTGCCACCTCTCCCATCACCCTGATTCCTGTCTATGAAACTCACTACTCGACATTTCTCAAGGAAGCCAACATAGTTACACATAACAGGAGCTCAGTAAGTCTGTGGGAAATAAATATTTCATTCCCACAGCGCCCATCAATGTATCTAGGCTGCATACAGTAGCTAGGCAACGCGGGGATTAGCCAGGAACGGGGCAGCGCGGGCTGGGGAAGCACAGACGGTGCCGCGTGTACTGTCAGCGGACTTAGGAGAGAGACGAGTTTCTTTGAAAGAAGGTACCGTGAAGGCCGGCTGAGGAAAATCAGGAGAACGCTATCTGGCACCGTGACACGAAGAAAGCAAATGAGCAATAGCATCCCTGACCATCCGAATGTGAAAAAGAGATGGAACACAAAATCACTGGCAGGCCAGAGGGAAACAGCACTGCATCCCAAAAAGGGAGGATCGGCCACCTTTTTCTTTACTAAAACATTGGTTCACCGGCTTTGCGGCCTGCACTGGCAAGATCTAAGAACAGAGAAAAGAGAAAAGGTCTCTACTCCCAGAGCTTCTGGAGTCTAGCAGAGAAAGACACAAGCAGGCAAAGGCATGAGGGAGGACTAGAAAAGCCCAAATATGGGGTGTAGGAAGGAGACTGCAGGTGCGGCGAAATTCTCAGGAGGCTGAATCTTAAGAGACTGTAGCTGTTCCCTGGGGCACATGCTGGAGCAGACCCCAAGGGAGGAGGCTCCGCAGGGCTGGAACTTCGGCATCCCAGCAGCATCGGGAGAGACCAAAAATCCAATCGGGAATGTGCTCAGATGGCAAGCACAGGCATTCCGATCTGTCACGGAGACCAGGAGCAATCACTGGCGTGCCTGGGAATAATACAGAGCAAAGGAATAAATGAAATCAGGTTTCCAAAAAGGCAGAGGAGGCGTACAAAGAAAGGATTATAGTACAGGACAAGAATGAAGGCAGAGACTTATTTCAATATTCCAGGCACGTGATTTGAGCTGAACACAGGAAGCGGGAATAAAGTTTCAGAGATGGAAAAGAGAAGACTCGTCCCCCTCCCTCTGCAACTCCTGCGGGTGAGGACCTAGGCTTGCACATGCCTGGAAGTGGTGCTCAGAGCCGGACGCATTTGGTTGTGATGGTCACACACATTCTGGTTACAGTGTTTGACAGGGGTTGCTGTGCCGCTCCCCAAGGGCATCACCCCTGGCTGTGGTGCTCCCACCTTCATTCATGCATAGCATTGAGAGACCAGATTCCCTGGCACCTTGCTTGGGGAACCGGGGTCAAATCCACAGCTTCACACTGACATGACCATCCCCAGCCCCCAAAGAGATTGTTAAGGGAGCAGAATCTCTAGGTCTTGACGACGGTCTGTATTTCAGGGATACAAGGAAATCGGGTTTTGATTTGGGTTACCAGTTGGTGTCACTGCTAACTTGAGCCAGCTTCAAGAGTGGAAGCAAGAAAAGCAAATCACAGCAAGGAGACGAAGACTGGGTACTTAGAGAGAAATGCTGAGAACGGGAGAAATCAACTACTTAATGTCACAGGAATCTTTGCTTAGTGACTAGAGGAAAGTTAGGGGAGGTTGGTTGCTCTGGCAGAGACAAAGGGCCCGGACTTTACAAACACATAAAACTGTGAGGGCTGGGATTTGGCTATATGGCATTCTCGCTGCCAGGACAGAATTTTATTGTTATTTTATTTATAGGCAGATTTTACTGTTCTGTTACATAGGATACAGTTAAATTACTTTAGAACAAGTTCCAACTGGCTATGTGTTCCTCTGCCCTAGATTTCCATCCATGAAACAAGAAATTAAAATCAGACCCTTCTTTCTCAGAGGCTACATGCTTCCTTCTTCTGGGGAAATGAACTGAGACCAGCTACAGGCAGCCAGGGTCAACAATCTCACCTCTCAGAAGCAGCCACACTATTACACAACCCAAAACCGAAAAGGAAAGAACACTTCAAAATGCTGGTCAAGAAAAGCTTTTAGTACCCCACCTATCAAAAACGAGTGTCGAGAGGAACTAAATATTCAATTCTTGGTCTAATAATATTTAGGTCTTCACTGTATCACTGTTTTCCCGTTCATCATTGATTTGCTTGAGTGAGCACCAGTATTATCTCCATATGTCCTGTCTCATGCTAGTGGAGCCCAAGGGCACCTGCTTGCTCCAGGAACATAAAGAGCCTCAAACCATTCCATCAGGTCATGGGAATGAGGTCCATAATTGTTACTGGTATTTGGCATATCAAATACGACACGGGTAGCTTGCCAGGCTCTGCCGTGCGGGTAGCTTACTCTTGTAGTCATCTCTAAATCCAGCATTTATTGATGAACCGTGTGGCCACTTGCAGCCGCGCAAGCCGGGTTGTGATAGGCTGGTCTGCTGGGTGGAGTTCTGATGAGGGAAGTCAGCAGCAAAAATTAACAAAGCAGCAGTCAAGGCTGCCACAGCTAACCTGCACGCACTTTGTCATAGGCACACAGCTCAGCTCCCTGCTTCCTGGTTTGAGGCCATACCCCGCCATTCTCAGGCTGACCTGGCTCTGTGCTCGGACAATCACTCCTGGTGGGGGCTAAGGGGCATTATGTGGTGCAGGGATCACACCCAGGAAAGCACCGTAACCCCTGTACTATCTCTCCAGCTCAGCATTTCATGCTATTTTGCTTAATCTGCACCAGACAACTCCAAGACTCACACTGTTATTATTCTCAGTCCTACAATCATTGCTGGAGAAACAACTTGTTTTGATCTATCTAATCATCCCAAGAATCTAATTCATTGCTCCTGATAGCAGAATTCTGGCCAATTCTTTCTCTTTTCTATAATACTGCTTCCCTATCTCCTTAATTCTTTCACCAAATGTCCGATATTAGAGATGGAATTTTACAGGCACCTGTTTTCCTTCCATAAAAGATGGCCACTGCCTGCTCTATCCTCTTCATCCCTGGGGCAGGAAATGCTGAGGGAAGCTGAGGGACCAACCTGCCCAACATCATCAAGGTAAGCCTCAGGACAAATAACTGGAACTCATACCTGGTCATTTTTTGGTAGTCAAAGTACAACTGAGGAGGATAAGAAAGCGACACTTCATAGAATGGGCATGCAAAAGCCTGACCACACAACACCAAGTCAGATGCACAGCAGTCACTTGGAGAGGCAAGAACTCAAGGAACCAAAGCAGCCCTTGAGGCGGCCAGGAGGCACGAGAGGTGGTTCACGGGCAACAGTGGGGACAGTGGGCAAATGGAAAACAAACCAAACAGACAAAACTTCTCAGATCAGCATAACACAAGTGTTCTTGACTCCAACTGAGTCATGCTGCCTAGAAAAAACAGATTAAAAACTCCCTACCTAAAGAAAGATATGGTTACACAGGGCCTTTGGGGTGCATGGATCCAGAATTAGAAATCTGAACAGAAGCACAGACCTAGCATTTCTAGCATGTAACACATATGAAAATAAGAGGGCCTGTGTGATGGGCAGATTCCCTAGATTCAGGTAAGGGTTTTCAGCATCCTCTGGAGAAAGAAGAACTGGGTTTTCACTGGGCACTCTTCTGGCCTTTGAATATGAATGAAGTCAAACAAAAACTGATACAACAGTTTTTTCATAAACCAACAGCAGCCTCAAACTTCGGATGGTAGAGAAGGTATAAATAGATGTAAATCACTTTAGGGTGTCCAGAATCACCTGTAACATAAAAATGCTCAGACATAGGAAAAAAAAAAAAAAAAAAAAGGGCTGGAGCACAGGCTTTGAACGCAGGAGGGCCTGGCTGGAGGTTCAGCACCTCATAGAATACCCAGCCAACAAACAGCACCTACGCACCATCTAGTATGGCCCAAATAACAAACAACAGGCAGGAAAGAAAGAACCCATGACCTTGTGTCAGTCAGGGCAGAGAATGGGCTGGAACCTGGGTCCACAGCTTTAGTCGGGCCGTGGGCGGCACCTACCTCCATCCGGAGTATCCTTGGCGTCAGGCTGTGCCACCGCAGCCCGGCGGGCCAGGTTTCCAGCTCGGATGTTGCTAAGGTTGATCTGTCTCTCTGGAGGGGGGCCCACCACGAGGCTGGCCTCGGACAATGATGGCACATCCAGACAGGACCTGAGGGAAAAGCAGGGCATAAAAAGAAAATTAGCAAGCACTAAGAGGAGTGTCTTCCCGCATGCAGAACAGGGCTCAGCACCCACATATCTGTCATGTGACTAAGTAGACAGCATTAGTTTTAATTTAGAAGATAAATACCTGCCCAATAAGCTGAGCAAGGTTCTGAAGTCAAGGAGTCAAGAATATAAGCAGGCGCTGAGAGATAGAAAAGTCATGAAACAAACTGGAGTGAAGGGGCTGGGAGTCACAGAGAGGAAGAAAAAGAGCCTTTGACCACCATCCACGACCTCTGCAATGTCTCAGGGCCCCCAGGATGTGGTTCTGCAGTAGAGGGCATGTGTCACATGTGTGTTTGATCACCGGCAACACACAAAAAGATGATTCAAATAAAAACTGAAAAATGGTATTTAAAACTTAGAAATGGTATTTTTAAATTTAGTTGAAAAATAAAATGGGGTCCCTTGAGAACCGCCAAGAGTGATCCCTAAGTAGAGTCTGAAGTAAACCCTGAGCACTGCCAGGTATGACTCTAATCCCCTTACCACCAAAAAATAAGTAAATAATAAAAATAAAAGACAAAGTCAGCAAAAAGCACTCAAAGAGCAGAGGACAGTTTTGCATGCAGGGAAGCCCAGGTTCAATCCCCAGGACCACATAGTCCCTAGAACTCTGCTAGAAGTGACTCCCAAGCACAGAACCATGAAGTGTGGTCCCAAAAGCCAATAAAAGATTTTTAACTAGGGGCCAAAGCAATAGTACAGTGGGTAGGCACTTGCCTGGCACATGGCCAATTTGGATTCTATCCCCAACATCCCATACAGTCCCCGAGCACTGCCAGGAGTAATCCCTGATCACAGAGTCAGGAATAAGTCCTGAGCACTGCCAGGTAGGGCACCAATTTTGTTTTTCTTTTTGGGGCACACCTGGCGATGCTCAGGCATTATGCCTGGCTCTGCACACAGGAATTACTCCTGGTAGTACTCGGAAACCATATGAGATGCCAGGGATTGAACCCACGACTGCTACGTGCAAGGCAAACACCCTAACCACTATACTACTGCTCCAGACCCAAATTTTTCTTTTAATATTTTTAATTTTAAAAAAAATTATTCTTTTTCAATGAAGAAGTTAATGCCTCAAGGCTATGCGTATGACTCAGTAATAGACAGCAGGGCTCACATGTTGAGGCCCTGGGTTCATTCGGCTGACCCTGCAAAGAGTTAAGGAAGCCTGGGTGCCTAAGAGATGACAGAGTGAAGGGACAGTACTTCAGAAGGAGCTGTGTGAACATGGAAGACCGCAGTCAGAGGCCGGGTTTCTGCTCCCACTGCAGACAGAGCTGACGGCCTAGACCCAGGGAAATACAGAAGTGATCTAGAGAATCCAATTAAACAGAAGAACCTAAAAGAACTTCAAGGCTCCCAAGCACAGTGGTCCCTTTCATCTCCCTCATCAAAAAGAGCAGGCATTGAACTCTCGCAACCATGCAAAGTGCTCTGATGTTCGCTGGTACTGAACTTCAAGCTATTAGCAAGGGAGGCAGTGGCGCATTTCAAACAGGAAAAGAGAAGGAACCTAGGGAAAAAAATGCAAATAACACCCAAGCTGGTCCACCTGCCTTTGCCTGGAGTAGCACGACTTAATGGAAAGATGGGTTTGGGCCCTGGCTTCACTCCATCCAAGAGGCTTAATTCTAGACTTCAAAAGAGAGGAAGCTGCCTCGAAGTTAGGAGATAGAAGGGACCCCGCCTAGGCAGGCCGCAGGCATCAGCTGCTCCTCAGACAAGCTCTGAGCAGTCCTGCAGCTCCCCCAGGAGCAAACACCAAGAGGCTACACCAGTCCTCTCTCATTCTCTTCCTCTTTTGGCCAAGGCCTCGCTGGAGAGGCCAGAAAAGATGTTTACACACCATTAAAAAAAAAGGAGGGGGGAGGAATCCCTTTGGGATTGGAGAGAGTACCGCAGGGAGGGCACTGCCTGGCACAAGGCCAACCCAGGTTCAATCCCCGGCAATCTGCATGGTCCCCAGAGCACCACCTGGAGTGATCACAGAGCACCATCAAGTGTGGCCCCAAACAAAACAAATAAAATAGGAGGCCCCCTGACTAAGGGGAAAATTAGTTTCCCTCAACCCTAGAAACTAAAAACGCTCAAAATACACTGCCTCCTACCTGCTACCTTCAACTCAACTTCCATACCTTGCGGTTTGACTCCCTCCACCAGCCTGGCTCAAGCTCTTCCTCAAAAAGAAAAAAAAAAATTAACAATCTCTCTTATCTAAGGTTCCTTTAGCCAAGAAGAACTTGCTTCTGGGGATAAATATTCCCCAGGGGGAAAGTGTTAAGTAAAATTTAAAAGGAAAAAATCTATCTCGGTTTGCTTAGGACATCCACTATGGCACCCACGAACAAGTGTTTTAATCCATTCTGAAAGACAGAAGCTATTTTCAATTTTACTCCGTGCATTGATCCACTTATTGATTTATTAACTCAAGGCCGATGTAATTGTCTAGTATGTGTTGAGCATTGTTCTGGACAAGTGGCACACGTCAGTGAGCTAAAACAGACACAACAATGTCTGCTCCTAAGAGAACTGACATCCTAGTGGGGGGGAAGGAGGGAGACAGAAAACAATCAACAGAATAAAATGTATCATGTGTTTATCAGAATTCTAATTTCAGAAGAAGAATGTGAAGATGAAGAGGAAACTGTCACGGGTAATTATTCTGCCAAAGCTGGAGTGATTCATGTTGCAAACTTGCTTGGACACGGTAATTATCCTTAATTGCTAATTTATAGGGCATAGAAAGCAAGTCATATGGAAACTGCTTTCTCCAATTATATTAATAAAATGACATACTCGACAAAAACCATCTTAGTCCTACCTGATCCGGCAGGAGGCTTCTGTAAACCGCTGTCACAATCAGTCAGTCTGACTGAGGTTATGGATTAGGCAAGTTTTCAGTCCTGCCAATAAGGTTGCAGGAGTTGGGGAGAGGGGGCAGGACACAGTGGGAATCAGAGGACCTGGCTTCAAGGCACAAGCTGGTTGGCAGCAACAGCCGAAATGAACCAACTGAGAAGGAAAATAGGAATTCAACTCTTCAAACCCACTTTACAGAGCTACCAGGACACTTACCCACAGTGAGGTAGCCACTAAAATGCTGCCCCAGTAACACGAACACCTCATTAAATCTTTACTGGCTCTGAAGAAATGATCTGGTGTAGGAGCTGGACACAGTGCAGCAGGTAGGCTGCCGACCCAGGTTCGATCCCCGCATCCCGTATGGTCCGCCGAGCACCATCAAGAATTCCTGAGTGCAGAGTCAGGGTAACCCTGAGCATCACCAGATGCAATCAAGGCCCCACTACAAAACCCCAAACTCCATATTCCATCCTAGTTCTTCAATAACAAGGACTTTCCTGTATCAACTGCAGGATTATTTCTACAAGAAAGGCATTATTTGACATTTGGGGGGAGGGGGCACACCCTTGGAGAAATTTCCTTTTTGTAGATGAGGGGGCACAAACCTTCTTGGTGCTGGGTAGGAGGTGGAGGGGTCAAATGCAGTTCCAGGGATCAAACTAGGGCCGGCTGCAGGCAATCCAAGAACATATTTCCTGGACCTATTATCCTTCTGGTCCTTGGACAAATAGTTAAACCACTCAAAAAGTCTCACTGATTTGGCATGTAAAATTAAAATAATATTGATATTATCTATTCCAAGGACTATTATACAATGGGATGAGATTAGCCATGCAGAGCATTTAGAATAGGCTACATTAAAGGACATAACTGTTTCCACTAGTTTGATGGATTGCGCGGCCTCGCAACTTAGGAGCCTCATGGTCAGCATCTGGACAGCGAAGGTGGCGGCTGGTGTGGTGGGCGAGTCTCATCTGGCTGCTTCCGGGGACCCCCAGAGGTGATGGGCCCACTCCCAAAACCCATCTGTCCTCCTGGGAGCCCCATGGTCAGCTGAGCCTGGGGAAAGCCAAGTTCCAGCTTCCCCAGACACGTTTGAGACTCAAAATATTTTCTAATTAAGCTAAAAACTACATATCAATTCTATCCCAAACACTCTGTGTACATTTAAGTACATTCACTTTTGTGAATGCTATCTCTAAAATGCTTTTCCTTTTCCAAAATTGAAATTGTGTACCCATTAAGCAACTCCTCTGTCCTTGCTCCCATCAGCCACTGTCAATCAACTTTCTATTTTCTATCTATAAACAGACAACTGTAGGTACCTCGTCCTAGGGGGAATCACTGTTTTTGTATTTCTTTATCATAGTTTAGCCAATTACAACAGCATTAAATTTATGGTACCAACCTACAAACTTACTACACCCAACCACCAAAGTGCCGACAACCCTCCATCACTGTTCCTATGTCACCTCTAGACTGGCACTCTTTCACCTCCTCCTCCACCATTTGGTAACTGGCCTTTTATTCCAGTACCCAAGGTTGATCATGGTTTAGTATTCTCTACTCTAGTTAAGTCTCTATTCCACTGATGGAACAAATACCAAAATCACTCAGCATTTGTACCCCTCTGACTTATTCTACTTAACTCGATACTCTCCATAACTTGATATGCTCCCATTCCATCCACGCTGCCTCAAACAAAATTTCACCTTTCCTACTGCTGCACAGTAGTCTCTGATGTATATACCACAGTTTCTTAATCCTTTCATCTGTAGTTGGACATTTGGATTGTTTCCATATCCTGGCTATTGCACTATAGCTACTGCACTATACGCATTAAAATGTGTGTGTGTGTGTGTGTATATATATATATATGGGCAGTTATTTTTATTTTTATTGACACTATGATTTAGAAAGTTGTTCATGATTGAGTCGTTTCAGGCATACAATGTTCTAACACCAGTTCATCACCACTGTCCTCTCCTTTCCAGCAATGACCCCAGGTTCCCTCCTAGCCTAGCAAGCCGCCTTGGCATGCATATAACATATGTATTTCATATTACTTGCTCCAACAAAAACAAAGGAATGACAAATAGAACTATTGGAAAATAAATCAACAAAAGTTGATTTGTGATGAATGACTGCTATGTAATTTAACCTATGTAAATAAATTAAAATAATTTACATAAATAAGCTTTCAACTCTGGCATCTAAAATATATTGCATTAAATTTTATTTTGTACTTGAAACTTGTGTGGTAAATATCATGTTTTCCCTGTCATAAATAAAACTTAAAAATAAAATCTAACTCGGGTTGGAGCAGAAGTACAGCTCCAGGCAAAGGGGTAAGCCAGTTAGTCTTATACATGGCTAACCTGGGTTTTTTTTTCCCATATGGTCTTCTGAGCACCACTAGGAATGATCCCTGAGTAGAGAGCCAGGAGCAGCCCTGAGCATTGCCGATGTGACCCAAAAACAAACAAAAGATCATAGCAGCACTGTTCACAATAGCCAGAATCTGAAAACAACCAGTATGCCCGAGAACTGATGACCAGATAAAGAAACTTCGGTACATCTACACAACGGAATACTATGCAGTTGTTAGGAAAAATGAAGTTATGAAATGTGCCTATAAATGGATGGATATGGATAGGATCATATTGAGTGAAATTAGTCAGAAGGAAAAAGACAGATATAGAATGACTGCATTTATTGCATGACATATATATATATATATACACACACACACATATTATGATACCAAAAAAAAAACACACACACACACACACACACACACACACACACACACACATTATGATACCAAAATCCAAGGTGAGGCAAAACATGAATCAGGAGGTCTTGTCTTTTTTTTTTTTTTTTTTTGCTTTTTTTTGGGTCACACCAGGCAATGCTCAGGGGTTACTCCTGGCTCTGCACTCAGGAATGACTCCTGGCGGTGTTCGGGACCATATGGGATGCCGGGATCGAACCCGGGCCGGCACAGGCTGGCCGCGTGCAAGGCAAATGCCCTACCCGTTGGGCTATCGCTCTGGGCCCCAAAGGAGGTCTTGTCAAAGGTGGAAATTACCACAAACTTGTGGGAATCAGAGATTAGGTAAGACAGAGAAGGAAACAATGTGCTAATAATTGTCAAAAGGGCTAATACCAACCTAGAACTGAGCATTAAATACAGGGAAAAAGATACACATGATAACCTCTAGGTGTATGTATTACAAACCACAATATGTAAGAGAAGGAAGAGAGAAAGAAAGAGAGAGGGGGAGAAAGAGAGAAAAGAGATAAAGAACCTGCCATAGAGGCAGGCTAGGGAGGGAGAGGGAATCGGGGACACTGGTGGTGGGAAATGGGCACTGGTGGAGGGATAGGTGCTGGAACACTGTGTGACCGAAACCCCAAACATGAACAACTTTGTAATTGTATATCTCACGGTGGTATAATAAAACATTAATTAAAAAAAAGAGGGGCGGGAGTGGAAGGTCAGAGGAAAGGGCCATGAGTCCAGCCTGGGTCTGATCCCAGCACCACATCTTCCCCTAAGCATCACTAAGTGCCGCCCTGGAGGTGCCCAGCACTACCAAGGTTACCAGAGGAGCCCTAGTACCCATCAAACAGCACTGGATTGATTGTACAGTCCTTGCACTGAACTATCTGATTGTCAAAGAATCACTAGTGGGGCTCCCCAGGTCTCCTGAGCACTGCCTGGGAACCCCTTCCCCCCCCCCCCCAGAAAAAAAAGAGCAAGTGCACCAAAAGTTAAATGATTACTGTCTGTCTGTATCACTGTCTTCCCATCTATCAATGATTTGCTCAAGCGGGCACCAGTAATATCTCAATATGTCCTGTCACATGCGAGATAGCCCAAGGGCATCATCCTGCTCCAGGAACATAAAGAGCCTCAAACCATTCCATCAGGTCATGGGAATGAGGTCTATAATTGTTACTGGTATTTGGCATGTCAAATACGACACGGGTAGCTTGCCAGGCTCTGCCGTGCAGGTGGGATACTCTAGTAGTCACCACAAAACTCGAGCAATTATTGATGAAATGATTACATCAAGTTCAAAAGCATGCCAGTTTTAATAAAGTCTGTATAACTTTCAAAGTCTAAGAGCAAAACTCACCATGACCTGAAAACGGAACACAGAATATTCTCTAGGAATCTTTTTTATCTAATTATGGTCCTATCACTATCACTATCACTATCACTATCACTATCTTCCCGTTCATCGTCTATTTGCTAGAGCGGGCACCAGTAATATCTCCATATGTCCTGTCTCATGCTAGTAGAACCCAAAGGCATCCGCTTGCTCCAGGAACATAAAGAGCCTCAAACCATTATATTAGGTCATGGGAATGACCTACTATAAATGTTACTGGTATTTGGCATATCAAATACGACACGAGCAGCTTGCCAGGCTTGCTGTGCGGGTGGCATACTCTTGTAGTCACCTCTAAATAAAGCATTTATTGATGAACCACGTGGCCGCTAGCGGCCGCGGAGCCGAGCTGTGATAGTCTGGCCTGCTGGGTGGAGTTGTGACGAGAGGGAAGTCGGATGTGGAAAATGGCGGCCCCCATGGAGTAGGGGGTGTCGTCTGGCTTGTTGTGAGGCTCTGCTGGGGTGGCAGGCAAGGACTAGAACCCGCCATGCCTCCCGGTCACCTCATGAGCGGCTGGGCACAGGGAGAGCAAGTAGCAGCTCTGCCCCATGTCTGAGAGTCTCTGGTTCAGCATACCTGGGCGGATTGAAAAAAAACTGCTGCAGGATGGGTGTTGATGATCTGGGCTGTGATAGTCTAGTCTGCTGGGTGGAGTTGTGACGAGAGGGAAGTCTGGATGTGGAAAATGGCGGCCCCATGGAGTAGGGGGTCATCTGGCTTGTTGTTGTGAGGCTCTGCTGGGGTGGTGGGCCTGGACTAGAACCCGCCATGCCTCCCAGGCGCCTCATGAGCGGCTGGGCACAGGGAGAGCAAGTAGCAGCTCTGCCCCATGTCTGAGAGTCTCTGGTTCAGCATACCTTTTTTTTTTTTTTTTGCTTTTTTGTGTCACACCCGGCAATACTCAGGGGTTACTCCTGGCTCTGCACTCAGGACTCAGGAATTACTCCTGGCGGTGCTCGGGGGACCATATGGGATGCCGGGGATCGAACCTGGGTCGGCATAGGCCGGCCGCGTGCAAGGCAACGCCCTACCCGCTGGGCCATCGCTCCGGCCCCCCAGCATACCTTTTATAGTAGTGACTCTACACCGCTTCCTAATGACTAGACTCAGCCACCTTTGTCCAGCCTGGTGACTTCTGTTCTTTCCTGCTGATCCTTTGTAATGGGAAGTTCAAAGTATCAGACTGACAGCCATATCGTGAAGTAGAGAAGACTCTTGTGAAGGCTTGGAGAAATATTTAACTGGCATTAGTATAGTCTTTGGT
Organism: Cryptotis parvus; assembly: GCA_021461705.1. NCBI lineage: Eukaryota > Metazoa > Chordata > Mammalia > Eulipotyphla > Soricidae > Cryptotis > Cryptotis parvus. The sequence goes on along the minus strand of JAJIBD010001785.1, from coordinate 61,855 downwards.
ACAGAGACATGCCCTAGTGCTTCCATTATGGTCCTAATGGAAGCATATTGAAGACTGAATATGAAAAGTACAGGTCAGAGCAATAGAGCAGCAATAGGCGCCTTGCACAAGGCCCTTTTCAAACCCTAGCATCCCCTATCCCACCCCCACCAGCCTGCCAGGAGTGATCCCTAAGCACAGAGGCAAGGGTAAGCTCTAAACACAGCTAAGGATGGCCCCAAAACAAAATTAAAAAATAAATAAGGGTAGATATTGATCACTTGATCACTTGAATCCCATTATTCATCGATTTGCTCGAGCGGGCACCAGTAACATTTCCATTGGACCCTATCACGTGCCAATGTAGCCCAATGGCATCTGGTTGATTCAGGAATATGAAGAGCCTCAAACCGCTCCTTCAGGGTCTTGACAAGGAAGTCAGACCATCTTGTAGGTGGGCGGCCACGTGATCTTTTGACATCCCGTGGGATCCAGTCGGTAATGGCTCTAGTCTAGCACTTGTCTCCAAATCGCATTACATGTCCAGCCCATCTGATTTTCGATGCCTTGGCAAAGGAGACAGCGTCCCTGATTCTGGAATAGCAACGGAGGTCAGAACTCCCGAATTCCTTCTCTCGCTTGAGTGAGGCGTGATATTCCAAGCATAGCTCTTTCGATTCCTCTCTGGGAGACCCAAATAGCATTCTCATCCTGCTTTCGTAAGGCCCTGGTCTCTGAGGCATATGTTAATGCAGGGAGAACGGTGGAGTTGAAGAGATGTGCCTGGAGCCGGAGGTTCTTTGTTCTTTTAGCTATTTCTTCGATGCCTTTGAAGGCATTCCAGAGGGAGGGGGGAAAAGTCCACAAAACTGTAAGATACCAGGCACAATGGATGACCTGTGCAAGACTCGAGCCCTCCTGAGACGAGGTAGTTACAGAAAGGAGCCAGGCAGTGACGTCAACAGGCTCTGAACAAGGATCAAGGAGCCAAAACACCACAAGGTTTCGAGGAGCAGCAGCCCAGAAAGGAGAATGAATTTCTATTTCCTGGGCACCAGGAGGGCAGAAGAGCCACTGGACTGAAGGAGACTCGCGACCGTGTGAGTAGCGTGAGGGCTGCACATCAGCAGACTGCTAAGGGCCCCTCATTCTGACACCTGCAAATGCCACCAGGCAATGAGAGGGACCGCTGTGGAAGATGTGGGAAAGGTTTCCACTTTAATTAAGAGAAAGTTCCAAAAGAAACAAAATTAAAGCAAGAGTAACTAAGGAGAAACCACAGTGGAGGGAAAGTTCACCAAGTATTTTGGGTGAAAAAAGGCTTCCTGGCCGCCAGGACGGTTGCCTGGCCGGGAAGAATCAGCTCTGGAAAATTAAAAAGTCATTAAGACAAAGAGAAAGCAATCCCCCAAAGCACAGGAGCTGTGTGGCCGCGGAGGTCTTTCCCAGGACACTTGCCAACACGGCCAGCCTTTTCTTGCTTTTTCTGGCAAAGCAAGAGGCGAGCCTACATCAGAGGGCCAGCACAGAAACAATGAACTAGAGGCCCATGGCCTCATGCAGTGCTTCTGCCCTTGATCAGGGCACTCTAGCAGTCAGCAGAGAAAAGGGCAAGGGGCTGTGCCCAGGGTAGCTGAACCACAAACTAGGCCTCAACCTGAAAACAGGGGAGTTGAAAGTATCAGGGGAACTCTAACAATTGTGCAGGGTGAGAGGGTTGCTAAAGAGAGCCATCAAACAGGGCCCTTTCATTTTAGAAATAAAATCACAGGCAAGAGAGGCCAAATGACTTTCAAGTAAAGCAGGAGAGCTGAAGGCACAGCCAGGGCAAGGCTGACTTCCCAATCCCAATATTCCATTGTGCCACATGAAAAAACAAGCATGTGGGGGCGGATGACTGCTAAAACGGTATCTGAGGTTACCGTCTGATTAAATCTTTTCCCAATTAAAACTGCCGCTTCTCTGAGCCAGCAGAGCAGGTGTCCGAGCCCCGCTATCATGAGCTGGCTGCCCCAAGTCAAACCGACATGTACTAAACACTCCCGCAGGCAAGGCAAGCACAGACTCCAAAGCCAGCAGCGCCAAAGACTACTGAAACAGAACACAAAGAAATCTTCAGCATGATAAAAGCAAGATTGGCACACTACAGCCCATAACCAAATGCACGCCTAACCCTGGCCTTATAAGACCCTTTAAAGGTGGTGGGGAGATCCAAGAAAGGATGTTATAGAACACTGAAACAACCTATCAAATTCAATTTTCAGAGTCAATAAATAAAGCTTCACTGGAACAGGACTAAACACATTCACTTAAGAAACTGGCCTTGACCACTCTAAAGCTGGAACAGAAGCATGCAGCAGTATGATAACGAAGATACAGTCTGCAGAGCCCAAACATTTACTACCTGGCCTGCTACAGAGTCCTTCTGCCAACCCAAGTTAAAACACTGTGACAAAGAAGAGAGATTTAAAAAAAAAAGAAGAACCTAGTCTGTGGTAGTCTAAACAGCTAGCACGCAGCAAAAAAATACATGTTGGACTAGCATTCAGAGTTAATGCAAACCTGCTCACTTTTATAATCAAAGAAGGAGCAGTGTTATGTGTAACACCATATGAATTTATTTTCAGAATCAAATCAGTGTTAATGTGATCTCTGAAAGTTACTGAACTTGCTCAATTAGCCTGTTTTCTCATTTGTAAAATACAGGTGAGAGTGATGAAATGTACAATTCAATCAGTATGAGCTAATATCATCATGGTTGTAATGGCTCAGAGTTGTCTGAAGTGAAAATGAGAAGATTATATACTAAAGGAGGGTTCACTTTTCCTCTCTGAAAGCATAAGATAGCAAAATCATGGAAATTCTACCAAATTCAATAAGAAAGAATTAGATAACCCACCACTGAGTTTCTGGCTTTATTAGCTAAGCCTCCCACACCCCAGGTAAGCAGACTTAAACACTATGTCAGAATCCCTATCATCTGCAGGCATGGTCATCATCATAGTTTAACTCCAGACCAGTCTTCCTATTTGGCAAAGCACGGAGTAAGCACAACCTCAGACACCCATGAACTCCGCAACTGGGCAATCTGTCATTTGAACCCCATCTCAGTGAAAAATCAATGTCAATACTATAATGGTCCTGAACTATGAGTAAGGGTGATAATACCACCGGCTTCTCTGGTTGTTAAGGGGTATTCCTCACACACACATACCTAGCAGGGTCTCAGGAGAGGTGCCAGGAACAGTGGTCTCTCTCCCTGCCGACCCTCTCCATCCTTACACCAATGCCCAAATGAAGCATCCTTGTTCTACAAATAAGCAGGATGGCATCAGATCTAGAAGACAGACCTCCCTGGTGTACTCCCAGATATCCTCCAACTGAGTCCTAAAAAGAAGTGACAGCCATAAAAGAAAACCAGGGCTGCAACTCAGCTCCTGCCCGAAGAAAGTCCAGCTCAGTCTCCTGTAAGCCAGGACCGAGGCTGTCCCCAGAACAGTGGTGCTCTGCCAGAGCCAAGTCCTCGCTATGGCACACTGAGCAACGCTCTTATCAAGGACAAGAGGTCAAGACCTCTACCCAGAAAGAGCACTCAGAAGGAACTGTACAGCTGACAAAAATCAAATGGCCTGGGGACCAGAGCGACAGCACAGTGGGTAGAGCATTTGCCTTGCACACAACTGACCTAGGTTCGATCCCCAGCATCCCATATGGTCCCCCAAGCACCGCCAGGAGTAATTCCTGAGTGCAGAGCCAGGAGAAACCCCTGAGCATTGCCGGGTGTAACCCAAAACCTAAAAAAAAAAAAAAAAAAAAAAAGGCATATCTGGGAAGTCCATTTTCCCTGTGAAAAGTAAATTTTTTTTCACAGCAAAAACTGCGTGGAACCATCCATGACCAAGGAAGAAAAAAAACTTGAGTTCAGAACATTAAAAAAAAAAAAAGGCAGCACTAAACAACTTTCTCCCCTGCTAAGGGGGCCTGGGTCAAGTGTCCAGCCATTAAAGGAAGCATCAACAACTGTCCTGAGGTTGGTGATTTCACTGTTTAAAACAGCCCCCAGCAAAGTCGTGATGTGTTCGCTCCTAGGCACGGAGGAAGCCCCATTTGTGGGGGCTAGAGAGCTATGTACGCTTTTGTACTTGGGAGGCCAGATTTCAACCCACATTGTGTGGTTTCCCTGGAAAGGAGGGAGGGAGGGAAGGAAGGCAGGAAAGAAGGCAGGCAGGCAACCTCTACTGCTCATCAACTAATTTGAAATCATGGAACAATTACACCACAGCAATCCACATGGCTCCTCCAGATAGGGATGGGGTAAGGGCTGTGGGGTTACCCAGCAGAAAAGAAGGAAGGAAGGAAGGAAGGAAGGAAGGAAGGAAGGAAGGAAGGAAGGAAGGAAGGAAGGAAGGAAGGAAGGAAGGAAGGAAGGAAGGAAGGAGGGAGGGAGGGAGGGAGGAGGGAGGGAGGGAGGGAGGGAGGGAGGGAGGGAGGGGAGAGGGAGGAGGAGGGAGGGGGGAGGGAGGGAGGAGGGAGGGGAGGAGGGAGGGAAAGGAGGGAGGGGAGGAGGGGAGGGGGGGGGGGGGAAGAGGAGGGAAGGCAGGCAGGCAGGCAGGCAGGCAGCAGAGGGAAGGACACACAGGAAGCCTCTCAAGAAAGGAGGGTGTGCTCTAAGTGACTTCCTTCCTACTTCTCCCTCCCACAGTTCCCCTTGTTCTCCAACCCTCCCCACAGCCAGGGGTCTCCATCCATGTCCAGAGTTCAATGCCTTGTCTGGCCAGACTCTGCCCCCAAGTACACCTCCAGCCTTTTTCAGCAGCATTTCATTATCCCCAAGGAAATGCAGGTAGTTTCAGGAGCATTTTCTTTAGCTCAATTCCCTCACCAGCCCTCTGATTACGAGCTGTCAAATTTCCCTTGTAACCACCTTCAAGAACATCTTACTTAATTCATAACCCAATTGATTATTTCCTTTAAGCTGTCGAGTCTATTCTATTCTCAGCAGAAACCACTCAAGTCTACATCCCAGACCACACTGGAGAGTCTCCCAATTAACTGTTCAATATTCAATTGTCTTCCCACTTGCCTCAGTCACTTCCTATATCCCCCAAAGGGATATTCTGGGTCTGAGCAAATGCTATCATCTCTTCTATGATTATATTCTCCATCACTCTTCTATTTAGTCTTATTTAATAAGCCAAGATCTCTTGGCTCAATCCAAATACCAAAGCCTCAATCCAAATACCAAATACCAAGTTAAAAATATATCCCAACGCCTAAACTGGCTGCTGAGAGAGAATTCTTTCCTTTTACTTTCAGACAAGAAGCTCCCAGAAAATTCTGAGAGTGGGCACGGTGCTGCATGGAAGACACTGACAACAGGGTCCACAGCAAACCAGGCCACAGCCGTCTCAACAGCTCACCCTCCAATGACTGCAATGCAATAAACACTCTGACTCTGATGCTGACGTAAAAACGAAAGACTTGCAAATGCACAAAGTATTACAGGAGTTTTTTTGTTTTTTGGGTCACACCCAGGGATGCTCAGGGGTTACTCCTGGCTCTGCACGCAGGAATTACTCCTGGTGGTGCTTGGGGGGACCATATGGGATGCCGGGGATGGAACCCGGTCGGCCGCATGCAAGGCAAACGCCCTACCCGCTGTGCTATCGCTCCGGCCCCATACAGCAGTGTTCTTATGAAGTGTTAGCTATCAGGGCTGTGCCTCCCAGATTTTCCCAGAGCCCTGCCTGGAAGTAGATAATGCAGTGCTCACAAAACAAAGAAGGTCTGGAGCCCTCATCCCAAGACCTCATCCCTTATCTGGACAGATCCTTATGGGATCAAAGTTGACTGAAATCGGGGGCTACAGATATAGTGTAAGGCACTTGCCTTGCACGTGACTATCCCAGGTTCAATCCCTGACTTGGCTTGTGGTCCCCAGAGTACAGCCAGGAAAAAAGTCCTGCAAACAACCAGGTGTGGCCCAAACAAACACCAATTTAAAATATTTTAAGGGCTTGCTCTCCCTGTCCGTGCTCTCTCTTGCCTCTCCGTGTCTCTGCTTGCTGGCTTGCTCTTTCAAGCTCATGTTCGCTCCTGAAGCATTACACTGTTTTCCTTCTCCCTACTCATATCTTTCTCAAGTTTTGTTCAATAAAAACTATTTAGGGCCGGGCGATAGCCCAGCAGGTAGGGCATTTGCCTTGCACACAGCCGGCCCGTGCCAGCCTGGGTTCGATCCCGGCATCCCATATGGTCCCCGAGCACTGCCAGGAGTAATTCCTGAGTGCAGAGCCAGGAGAAACCCCTGAGCATTGCCGGGTGTGACCCAAAAAAGCAAAAAAAAAAAAAAAAAAAAAAACCATTTTTACAATTTTAATATTTTAATATATACTTATAAACAAAGGCCTATCTTGTTTCAGACATCCACTGAGATACCCACAGGTAAGAGACAGCCATTGTACCCAAACTTACGCCGCCAAGGCCCACTCCTCCCTCACTTTATCCGGAGAACAAACAGCGGCAACGATCCTGTGACCAGCCACAAAGCTGGTGACTGCTCTCATGTCCTCTCTCCTCGTGGCAGGGTGGTCACAGCAGTCCCATGCTACACAGAAATAACACCAATATATACTCACAAATAGTAAAGGGGTATGGCAGGGCCAGAGACAGTGAGGCACTGGGCTTGCACATGGCAGACACCAGTTCCATCTCTGGCATCCCACATGTACACTGAGCACCGTCAGGAGTAAGCAAAACCTGAGCACTGCAGTGTCATGTGGACAAAAACTGAAAGCAAAAGTGTGCCAGTCATCACAAATGAAGCACTCAGAGGGCCTGACATATCCCGGAGAAATGAAGATCAGCGCATTCACTCAGGCAGGCGCGGTTTTCCCTTCAGCCTTACAGTAGCAGGGATGTTCGGTCACGGTGCGTGATGTTCAATAGTTTTCAGTGCAGAGCAGCTCGGCTCTGAAGAATATCTTCTGTATTTATTTTCCTTTATACACAGGACTGCAGAATCTGAGGAAGTCAATTTCTATGCTACCCATAAAAAGTGTTAATTTTCCCATTTTTATTTCCAAAATTGGTTTAGAAACTTTTCCTAGCTGAAAATCCCAACAGTCAAATTTTAGATGTCAAAACAAGAAGTACAAATCACAAGTTTACCGCAAACATTTCGACGCCCTTTACTGCTAAATTCACAGAGATATACGGTTCTCTTTGCCATGGAGACCCTGGGGAGACCCAGGAAGGAAAACTCAATGCCCTGACCATTTCACACAGCAAGGCAATACCTGCCAAAGGGCCCCCTCCCTACCCCAACCTCCTCACCCACCGGCTCAAGCACCTCAAGAAGTGCACGCACCAGGGAGACAGCTCAAAGGTCTACAGCACATGTTGTGCAATGCAGCACTCCTGGGTTTCATCCCTGAGCAGGGAGCTGGGAGTTGTCCCTGAGCACCACCAGGAGTGGCCTAACAGGTCATGATCTGGAACTGCACTGCAGGGGTGGGGGTGCCAGAGATCAAACATGCCAGACGTGTGCTCTCCCATCAAGGCCCTCAAGCCTCACTCCTCCCTCCCTTACATACACTGCTGGCTAGCTAACCCTAGCCTGTTCTGTGGGTTTCAAGTAAGTGCTATGTGTTTTGTGTTCAGAACCGCTCTATATCAAGACCGGCCAACTACTGCATGTGAGTGTCACTTTAAGAGGGCCGACCTCTGAATCCCTGATAGCACACAGAAGGCAGCTCCTCCAAGTTCCAGTCTTCTGCTCAGAATCCCAAACGCTCAGGAGGGCAGAAGAGCATTTCCCGCCCGCCCTCCCTCTGGGGTGCATGGAATGGATGCTGGATGGAGAAGGCTGGGACGGCATCCAGGAGACACTGAGTTAACGGGGACGGTAGGTCCAACACTCCCCAGCAGGCCCCCCAACTCACATAATGAACTCCCCAACTCCACTGGCTCTCTGCAAAGTCATGTCCCTGATCCGGGGGACAGAGAGCAGTGAACCTGTAACTGACCATGAACATGGTGGCTGCTCTCATCTCGTCTCTCATGGCAGACAGGATGAAAACTAGGGATGAAATGCATCCATATAGCTGCTAGCCCTGTGCCTCACTTAAGCCCAGTGACTCCACTAAACTCTCTGGGGGCCGGAGCGATAGCCCAGCGGGTAGGGCATTTGCCTTGCACGCAGCTTGGGTTCGACCCCGGCATCCCATATGGTCCCCCGAGCACCACCAGGAGTAATTCCTGAGTGCAGGGCCAGGAGTAACCCCTGAGCATTGCTGGGTGTGACCCAAAAAAAGCAAAAAAATGAAATAAAATAATATAAAAAAAAATAAATAAACTGTGACTCCACTACCTTGGTGGGGAACAGGGGAGGAGAGGCACTCTTGGCAGTAAGTAACAAAATACAGTAACTGCTGTAACCTCTCAAGCATAGAAATTCCATCTCAAAGCTTACTGTTCCACTCAGTCTTGGGGGCATATTTTGCCAACAACCACTTACAAAAATCTATTTTCTGGATTCTACTCCTCATGATCTGAGTCTAAGAGCTGATTATTCTCTCCACAATAGCTTTCAGCTTCTCCTACTGATAAAACACATTTTCTTTGGACAAGAGAGAAAGAGAGGTAGGCACTTTCGTTAACAGCACCGACACCACAGAGCTTAATAACTTAAGTGGGGAGAAGGGGCCGGAGGGATAGCATAGGAGAGACAGTATAGCGGGCAGGGCCTTGCACAAAGAATCCCATATGGTCCCCCCAGCACCACCAGGAGTGATTCCTGAGTGCAGAGCCCAGGAGTAACCCCCTGAGCACTGCCAGGTATAACCCAAAAGTCTGGGGGGATGGGGGGATCACCAGGGCCTAGAGCCAGAGTGACAGTACAGTGGGTAGGGCATTTGCCTTGCACACGGCCGACAAGGGTTCAATCCCGGCACCAGATATGGTCTCCCAAGCACCACCAGGAGTAATTCCTGGGTGCAGAGCCAGGAGTAACCCCTGAGCATCACCAGATGTGTGAAAAAAACAAAAACAAATGGCTGAACTTGGAGCTCCTGCATCCACTCCTGGCCCTACTTCCTGCCAGAAACAACTTCCAAGATTCCAAGCAAGAAGCTAGGAATAGCCTTTAAGCATCGCTAAGTGTGGTCCCACAAAACCAAAAGAAACAATAAAGGAGAGGAAAGTCAAGCAGTCGGCCAGCAACCTTCACTGCCTTGCTATGTAATCTACTCTCCCAGACCTGAGTGAGATATACAGGCTCCAGGGGTCTCCTGGGTGCCAGGCTCTCAGGAGGGAGGAGTTAATTACAGAGGCAGCCATCCTGCCTCTGGGCTGTGAAAGGGCTCACCTGCCTCAGGGAGCAGCAGGAGCAATTACCAACTAAGGCACACGGGGTAACAGATGTCTGCACGCTTGCAGGGTCCCTCCTCCCCTATACACACACAGCATGGCAGGAAGGGAAGGAGAAAAGGCCCCACAAGCCTAAAAGGCCTTCCAGGGGCACTGATCAATCACAGCTGGCACAACCAATCACAGGTTAGGACGTGTGTCAAAAAATAAAACCCCTGGGATTAAAGTCTGAAAAAAAAAAAACAAAGGATGTCCCCCTCTCCTGTAAGAGAAAATATCCAGTTTATAAGTTCTCTGGTAACTCGGCAGTTACCAGTGCCTAGAAACAAAAACTTGCGAGGTTTCACTTCATGTTCCTTTTCCACCACCAACTCTGCTGCCTAAGGGCTGCCCTGTTAACACTAAGTTCACACAACTCCAATCACCTTCTAAAGCATCTGAATTTGGGGCAGGAGCAATAGCACAGTGGGGAGGGTGTTTGCCTTGCACGTGGCCGACCCAGGTTCGATTCCCGGCATCCTGTATGGTCACTCCTGAGCAATGCCAAGTGTGACCCAAAAAGCAATTTAAAAAGAAAAAAAAAGTTCAGTTCTACCTCAATAAAGGCAGAAGTCTTGCTGAGGCGTCACAAAGTATGAGATGGTTTTCAACACAAAAACAAATTGTTCTAAGTGTCAAGCGTCACATGAAGCCTATGTGTGCTAACATTTAATAATATTTACACAAACGCAAGAAGCATCCTTTCTCAATTATCTTCCCATTTCAAATTAATCAAGAACACCTCAATGTGGTAGAAAGACTTCTTTTAGTCTATCATCTATGAGAAACACCTTGTCAAACGTGCTTCTGGGGCCTCTGCAAAGCCCCGCTCAAGGACTAGAAGTGAATCCGGTCTGTTTCCCTGAGCGGTTTTGTTTCTGGGGGGCCACATCCAATGGTACCCAAGGCTTCATCTGTGTGCAGTGCCCAGGGTCAAAAATGTATGTTACAAGCAATGAAGGAGCTTATTAACCCTAGAACTATCTTTCCAGAAAGCTTCCTCATTCAGAGTGTCTTAAAACATACTTTTTATCATACGAAGCATCCCGGAGAGGGGCATGTGAGTCCAGCGCCCACCCAAACAGGGTCCCTGCAGCTGAAAACCTCCACAATTACCACGATGCTCCATTACTCAGAACAAGCCTCAACCAGAATTAATCTCCTGAAAAACTCAGGTATATGGGTTTCATGACTGAAATCTCTAGGCTTTCACAGAGTCAGAAATGGGCTGCTTTCCCCCATCTCCCTGTACTTCCAGAAGCCCCAGCAGTGATGCACACACACAAAGCCACTATCCTACTAAAAATTTAAGTCCAGCTCTATCACCCTATTAAAAATTGTGGACACCTTGGAGCACTCTGCATGACATCTCTAACTCTACGCTGATAAACCAGGAGCGGCACATCAGATTCAGATTGGACGGAATGTAATGTAGAAGGCAACAATCTTGATTAACAAAATGTAAACACATAAGGCCTAACCTGTAACATAATTATACGAGGGCTTAATGGCTCCATCATGAGATACAACAATCTTCACTTATTTTCTTCTAAGGAAACACTTTTTGATCATTCTTTTAGCAAATTATTTATAACAAGCAATATAAGATAAATTACTGAGGGCCTGCTAAGGTGGCATGCTTAAGGGGTGGTTGGGAAAACTGGAAATAATGGTGGTGGGAAAGAGCAACGGTGGTGGGACTGGTGTTGGAATATCAAGTGTCTGTTACAAATCATCACGACCAACTTTGTAAAAACAAAAAATAAAATGACAAAATATAAAGAAATAAAGTCATTTGAAATGGAAAAAAATAAATAAAGCATACTTTAAGTGATGTGTTGTTCCTTTCTTTTTTCACAAGACTCACATCCTCTCTCTAGAGAAGCCCACACTCAAAGTGTGATTTCTCACCTCTCCCTTTTAATAATGTTTCTTCACTTCAAAAAGAAATAAAAGGTATAGACAAGTTAAGCTGCTTTTCCGTTTCAATTAGTGAAATCAAGTTTTGTTTTTAGAACCAAGTTCTTTTCATTTGATTTTGCTTTTGCTTTGGGGCTTCTCTCGTGCTCAGTCTTACTCCTGGCTCTGCCCTCGAGGATCACTCCTAGGAGGGTTCACAAATATATGGGGCCAGCAGGGTCAGCTGCATGCAAAGCAAGCACTTTAACCCCTGTATTATCTACCCGGCCCTTCCCCTAAATTTTATCTAAGATGAAGCATGTAAGAAGCCAACAAGCAAATCCCCCTACCAAAACCATCAGTCCATGACTAATACCGGCAAATGCTCTCCTAGGAGTCAATCTTCTGGAAACATCAGCACCAGCACACAAGGATGTATAAAAGCGTGCTCTATCAGTATGGCAAGGTTTAGACCAGCAAGAACAGTCAGTCCCACCTGAGCTACAGTAGAGTGCTCACCCGAGAAAAGTGAGGCGGATCTGTAATTCGGACTTAGTCAGTTATGACAATACACTTTTAAATATAAGTTGCTGGAGATGATAGTGTGTCCAGCCTTACCCCATACTAGCACTCCTAGGTCGATTTCTGGGCATCTCATGGTAACACCCAGGTATTGTAAGGAGTAGCCCCCACAAGCACCCCCAGGTGTGGCCCTGAAGTCCCCCAGCTCCACTAGGATAGCCCTAGCAGCATGCTTGGACCCTTGAGCTGAACCCACAGTCGGACTGGATATGAACCCGAGAGAGGGAGGAAGGGGGGCTTGGGGGGCTTAGGTGAGGGACTTGAACCTTTTGAGCACCATTTAAGTGCCCACCTCCCTTCCCCCAAAATAAGCTGCATGTCACATATTTATGACCTCATTCTGGTTTTCCAAAACTGAGGGAATGTACATCCCTGCATGGAAAGCTCTACAACTGTTCAGGGAATGAGAGCAACAGTCTTGGCATACCATCTGAAGCTGCATTGCCGGGTGTGACCCAAAAAAGCCATCTTAACCCCAGAACTGATAGATCAGAAATTATTAAATGGCTAAGGCCAGCCGCCAGTCACCAGCATCCTGAAGGAATGAGGATGAAACAAAGGTGCTGGTCCAAGTGAGAAGCCAGAAGGGAACTAGAAAGGTGGCCATGACCCTTTGGCCTAACGGTCAGGGAAGACATGAGAACAATGACGGAAAAGTGCTTTCCATTAGACAAGACAAAGGAAAGGAAAGACAGAGACCACCAAGGAGCTGTCTACGACAGAGCTTACAGGGGCTGGAGAGAGGATAGTGGGTACGGCCTTACAAGGTGCTGAACCAGGTCCAAACCCACATGTTCCTCAGAGCCCCACCAAGCATGAGCCCTGAGTAAACCCTAAGCACTGCCGGGCGTGACGCCAAAGGGGACAGAGGGTGGGGGTGGAGGGAGGGAACAGGGGGAAGGTAGGCAACCTCTAAGAAACACCAAACACCATAGCTATAAAGACAGGTTAGCCAAGGGCTCGAGCACAGGGCTCCAGAGGTGGAAGGAGCAGAAAGTAAGGAGCACAGAGTCTTCACGCTTGAAAGAACAACAAAGACTCCTGGAGCCTGGTGACAGCACCAGACTAGACTTCCTCAGTAAGGATAGAGCAAGTTTTGGTGCCAAGTGATAGGAAGATGCTGGGAATCTATGCAAACAGAAGGAAAAGTAGCAGCTGAGAGTTAAATGAGCATATGGTCTCAATCAGGCATATAAAACAACTTCTTCGGGCTGGAGCAATAATACAGCAGATAGAGTATTTGCCTTGCATGTGGCTGACCTGGGTTGGAACTCCAGCACCACAAATCCCCAATGGATCTCCTGAGCCCACCAGGAGTGATCTCTGAGTGAAGAGACAGAGTAAGCCCTGCTTCGCACCACTGGGGAAGGGGGAAAAAGAACCCTTCCTGGAGGTCAGTTATGACCCAGTAAAAGACCCATATCACTTAAAATGACACCTGAGAACAGGTGCTACAGATTAGAAACAACACAGAGTCCTGAAGCCTCTGCGACAAGCGCTAGAGAGAAACATCAATTCACCCTCCAGTGCTCTCACCCTGTTTAGAACCTCCTTAGGAAATCTCTGGGTTCCTTTTCAAATCCCCCTAGGGGAGTCAGAGAGGGACCAATGGGCTGGAGGGCAAGCTTCCCTGCAGGAGTCTGGCTCCATCCAGACATAAAATGATCCCCAGAACACACCAGGCACAAACAGAAGAGAGTAAGTAGCCCCTGAATATTGTCAGTCCAGTGTGGCCCCAAAACAAAACCAAATAAGGAAGTAAATCTACCCCCAGGAGGCACTCGGAAAGACTTACAATAGGGCCCAAGGATGGGTAGATAGATAGGCTGCAATTTTGAAGCCCTGAATTCTATCTCTGGCTGGGCACCTCATGGCCTCATGGCCCCATGGCCCCACAGCCACCCCTCCCGCCTCCACCCTTCCCCTTCCTAACCCACACACCAAAGCTTGCAATAAAAAAAAATAAATTCAAAAGAAAAGAAATCAAGTAAGGAACTCCCAAGAAGAGATTAGGATGGTTCCTTGAACACTTGCACATTAAATGGAAGTGGAAAAGATCTGCCAAAGACAATAAGAATGAGAAAGAGCAGGCTCGGGCCCCAGGGAAGGAAGAGCCTGGGAGTTCAGAGCCTAACCATACTGGGGCTAGGCTCCGGGAGTCAGAGCTGGGAAGTCTGTGGTCAGGGAACTTGCCTGGCATGCCCAAGGCAGGTTTTGTTTATCTTTGTTTGGCTTTTTGTGTCATACCGGCGATTCTCGGAGTTACTCCTGGGGGTGCTCCGGGAACCATTTGGGATGCTGGGAATAGAATTCAAGTTGGGGGGCCCAGAGCGATAGTCCAGTGGGTAGGGCCTTTGCCTTGCATGCGGCCAGACCCAGGTTCGATCCCTTGCATCCCATATGGTCCCTTGAGCACCGCCAGGAGTAATTCCTGAGTGCAGAGCCAAGGAGTAACCCCTGAGCAATGCCAGGTGTGACCCAAAAAATAGAGAAGACAACCTCACTCTCTGAGGGTTCCGAGAGACAACCTGACTCACTGAGGGTTCCGAGAGACACCTCACTCTCTGAGGGTTCCGAGAGACAACCTCACTCTCTGAGGGTTCCGAGAGACACCTCACTCTCTGAGGGTTCCGAGAGACACCTCACTCTCTGAGGGTTCCGAGAGACACCTCACTCTCTGAGGGTTCCGAGAACAACCTCACTCTCTGAGGGGTTCGAGAGACACCTCACTCTCTGAGGGTTCCGAGACAACCTGACTCACTGAGGGTTCCAAGAGACAACCTCACTCTCTGAGGGTTCCGAGAGACAACCTGACTCACTGAGGGTTCCGAGAGACACCTCACTCTCTGAGGGGTTCCGAGAGACAACCTCACTCTCTGAGGGTTCCGAGAGACACCTCACTCTCTGAGGGCTCCGAGACACCTCACTCTCTGAGGGTTTCGAGAGACACCTCACTCTCTGAGGGTTCCGAGAGACACCTCACTCTCTGAGGGTTCCGAGAAACAACCTCACTCTCTGAGGGTTCCGAGAGACACCTCACTCTCTGAGGGTTCCGAGAGACAACCTGACTCACTGAGGGTTCCAAGAGACAACCTCACTCTCTGAGGGTTCCGAGAGACACCTCACTCTCTGAGGGTTCCGGGAGACAACCTCACTCTCTGAGGGTTCAGAGACAACCTCACTCTCTGAGGGTTCCGAGAGACAACCTCACTCTCTGAGGGCTCCGAGAGAAAACCTGACTCTCTGAGGGTTCCGAGAGACAACCTCACTCTCTGAGGGTTCCGAGAGACACCTCACTCTCTGAGGGCTCCGAGAGAAAACCTGACTCTCTGAGGGTTCCGAGAGACAACCTCACTCTCTGAGGGTTCCGAGAGACACTTCACTCTCCTGAGGGCTCAGAGAGACAACCTCACACTCTGAGGGTTCTGAGCCCGGCAACCTCACTCTCTGAGGGTTCCTAGAGACAACCGGTGATTTCTGAGGGCTCAGCAGGAGACAACCTCACTCTCTGAGGGTTCCCAAAGAGCAACCTGAATCTCTGAGGGTTCCATGAAACAAACTGAATCTCTGAAGGTTTTAAAAGTCAACCTGACTCTCTGAATACTCCAAGACAACCTCACCCTTGAGGTAGCGGGAATGAAATGTTAACCATTCCATGCTCCTCTGGGTCGCATCCCACCATGGGAGCTGGGAAACTGCAGCCTCACTCCCACCCCGTCCTATTCAAAGCCTAATTCTGGTCGTTCATGCTAAAGCGCCAGGTTTCCACTCGCACCCTGACATAAATAAAAAGAAATACACCAGTAGGCAATGGGATCAGAACTCTGTCTCGTGTAGAGTACCCGGAATGGGAACAGAACTCTGTCTCACGTAGGATACACAGCAGTTCCCAGTGAAGGGACCCTAAAGTGAGTCATTCCTAAGAATGATGTATTGTGCCCCAAACAACTAAACAGGCAGTGTCAACAACTGCAGCCTATGGGGACCAAAAGTAGCATAGAGACTATGGGTTTATTTACTCCCATTAAGAGTCTGCAAAAGAAGGGGCAGCACAATAGTAGAGTGGGCAGGGCGTTTGCCTAAGGGAAGGGGAAAGAAACGAACTCAGGACAAAACTGACAGAGGGCAGTGTGGAGGGTCTTGGGCACTCTGGCAGCAGAGGTAATGGGGTAATGGGGTTCATGGGGCTCAGCAACTTTCCACATCAAGCGTTACCAACTTAACCACTCCTCTAAAACTATGTTAACCTAAACTGCAATGTAAAAAATGATCTTATTTTCCCTATATATCATTTACTCTACTAACTTCTAAAAACTACCAACTGAAAAAAAATCAGTTTCATCTTTCCCTAAAATACAACATTAATTTTTCATGTTGAGTCCCTGGAATAAGTGAAATTCCCCAATAACCCCATCTGCATCAGATGCTCCAAACTGGCTCCTCAGTTTCTGCTGCAAAACCCAAGGTCATCTCTCAAGTGCGAAATGGCAAACAATGTGTAAAAGAAGAGGGAGAGAGATGCAGAGACAGAGAGAGAGAGAGAGAGACAAAGGGAGAAAGAGAGGAAACAGGGCTACCTGCTGTTGAGGCAGCCTGGGGGTGGAGCGGGAGGGGTGGGGTACATTGGTGGTAGAAATGGGGCACTGGTGGAGGGATGGGTGCTGGAATACTGTATTACCAAGAACCAATTATGAACACCTTTGTAATTGTATGTCTCACGGTGGTACAATAAAAAAATTTTTTAAAAAGAGTGAAATGGCAAGAGACCTGGGTATATGCCCTTCCTCCTACAACAGAGGCCAGGAGACGGCGCAAGTGGACCAGCACATTATCCACACGGCCCCGAAGGTCACCCCAGCCTGGCAGATCTAGCACTGTGGCCCCAGAACCATGGAGTTCAGCCCTGTGAGTGCCGAATACAGGAGTCAGACACTGGGTATTGCCCCATGCTAGAGCAAGCTCAGCCTATAATGGTCCCTGGGTCCTCATACTTTGCAAGGTATAGCTGATATATACATATATATATATACAATAAAATACATACATACATAAACCATATGTATGTACATGCTGTCTGTCTGTCTGTCTTCCCGT
This sequence comes from Cryptotis parvus, assembly GCA_021461705.1. Lineage (NCBI taxonomy): Eukaryota > Metazoa > Chordata > Mammalia > Eulipotyphla > Soricidae > Cryptotis > Cryptotis parvus. The sequence goes on along the minus strand of JAJIBD010001785.1, from coordinate 44,893 downwards.
TCATCATCATCGATTTGCTCGAGCGGGCCCCAGTAACATCTCCATATGTCCTGTCTCATGCTAGTAGAGCCCAAGGCATCTGCTTGCTCCAGGAACATAAAGAGCCTCAATCCATTCCGAATGAGGTCTATAATTGTTACTGGTATTTGGCATATATATGAAATACAACACGGGTAGCTTGCCAGGCTCTGCCGTGCAGGTAGCATACTCTTGTAGGCATCTCTAAGTCCAGCATTTATTGATGAACCAGCGGCATAAGCGGCCACGCAAGCCGGCGCTGATAGGCTGGTCTGCTGGGTGGAGGTCTGACGAGAGAGAAGTCCAGATGTGGAAAATGGAGGCCCTCATGGAGTGGGGGGGTCGTCTGGCTTGTTGCAAGGCTCTACTGGGATGGTGGGCCAGGGCTAAAACCCACCATCCCTCCCGGGTGCCTCGTGAGCGGCTGGTCACAGGGAGAGCCAGTAGCAGCTCTGCCCCATGTCTGCGAGTCCGTATGTACATGCAATAATATAAAATGATAAAATTTAAAAAATAAATTTTTATATATCATGAAATTTTTTGAAACAAAAACATTAATAAAAAAAAAGAAACAAGAGGAAAAACTTTAGTTGGAGTCAAGCTATTACCTCAATCCACACCCAGATCTCAGGCCTGAAGAGAAAGAGCTCAAGGTACGGAGCACACACGCTTCACATGCCAGGCCCAATGCCCAGCACCACACGGTCCCGGCTGCTCGTCCATCCTACAGCCCTCCTCTAACCCACAAGCACAGCTAGTCAGAGAATATTCATGGGCATGGCCCAAAACAAACAGCACCACGCCCAACCCCACCAAACAAACAAAAAGTCTTATTTTCTCTTTTAGTGTACACACAGAAACCTGTTTACTGGAATGTCCCAAATGTCTCTCTCCAAGTAAGCGCGGATGGACTCACCAAATTCTCTGCCCACCACCTATTTCCTCAGGAGCGCCCATTCATGCTAATAAAACATGCTGCTCACAAGCTGGCTCCTTCCTGCCCATCCGATGGGTGTGAGCTCTGGAGCATGGTACTTACCAAGGCTGCTGGCTCAATCCTGCTAGGCTGCCAAAGCAGCAGTAAATTCCAAGTAGTAATAAAATTCTAACGGTTATATAAACACTGGCAGTTCTAGGTACTATTTAACGCTCATTGAGCCCTACTCTTGGCATTTATATTTTTATCCAGTTCCCTTCCACTGCAAGCCAGTGACCGTGGAATTACACAGGGCTGACTGAAAAGAAGTTAAAGAAGAAAAATAAAACAAAACAAAAGCTCCTGAGTCTTGGTTCTATATCACAAGCATGAGTATCACCAACAATGAGTAGCTTTGCTCAATCTCCCACTGTTAACAGTTATCCAGTGGTTTATGTCAGCTATCAACTGCAGCACCAGGGCCAAAACTCTAACTACCTCCACTGTCTTTCTAACTTCTACCACATGGGACCCAAGAGATTCTATAGCAGGTAGGGCACTTGACTTGTGGAGAGTGAGGAGTAACCCTGAGCTGGGTGTGGTAAATAAATCTAACTTCTATCACTTAAGAATACACTAAGAGGGGGCCGGAGCGATAGCACAGTGGGTAGGGTGTTTGCCTTGCAGCCGACCCGGGTTCCATCCCCAGCATCCCATATGGTCCCCCAGCACAGCCAGGAGTAATTCCTGAGTGCAGAGCCAGGAGTAACCCCTGAGCATCGCCGGTATATATATATATATATATATATATATATATATATATATATATATATATATATATATATATATATATACATATACTAAGAGGACCAGAGAGTACAACAGGTAGGATACTTGTTTTGCACGCAGCAGACCTAGGTTCAATCCCCCAGCTTCCCATGTAGTTCCCCAAGCACAGTCAGGAGGAATTCCTGAGCACAGAGCCAGGAGTAACCCCTGAACATCATCAGATATTCCCACCCACCCAAAAAAAATCATTGAAAAAAAATCACAATTGAAGAGACCAGAGATTTTGTATTTGCTATTCCCACTGCCCAAAACACACTTCCCCTATGTCTGGTTCTTAGCTGTTTATCAATTCTTAGAACAAATTCTGAGATGCCTTTACTAAAGGCCCTGTCGGAAGTCACCACCCCGTCCCTGAACCCCAACCACTCCATCCCACTCCATCCCACCGCCAGCCACTGAAAGCTGCCAGGCTGGGAAACTGCAAAGTAACTGCAATGTTATGACCAGAGGGTAAAGTCTTCCATTCTCTTCTATCCAGGTCTTTGCAAATGGTCCAACTGCAAAGTTGGCCCCTTTGAGTAGAAGAGTTTCACACAGCTTAGTCAAGGACATTATCCTTGCAGAAGCACGGAGTACACAGGGAAACTGGTTCCACTAACTTTAAACAGCCCCCACAACATGCTGGCTGTGAAGCTATACTTCATTCAGAAGTCCAAGACTCTCTCCATTGTAGATAATGAACCCACCAGGTTTTCGGCAGCATTTCCTGCAGGCTGAACACTGACAAGAGCGCAATTAAACTCTTCAGCAGCTCATCTATTTCCCACTTGACAAAAACCGGCAGCAGGATTCCTGACACAGGAGAAAATGGCTATTTCTGCCCCTAGATGCTCTTTCCCGTCACCAAGAAGAATCCTGTTGTTAGTATAAAACCAAAGGCAATGATCAGAGAAACAGTATTGTGGTTGGCCATTTGCCTTGCACACAGTACACCCCTGCCCTCCAGGTTCAATCCCTGGCACCCCATAAGGCCCCCAAGCACCACCTAGAGTACTAGAGCTTAGTACCTAAGTACTGCTGGGTGTGGCCCAAAACCAACAAAGGCAGACTCAGGGACTCCGAGGAACTAAGACTGGGGGAGGGGCATTGGCAATGTCCTCCCTTGGGCCCTATGCACAGTAAGCGGGATAAAAACACTTGCTTCCATAAGCCCAGAGCTTTGCAGTCAAGAGCTGTGGCCAATTCATTCTGCTATTGCAAAAGCAGTCCAAGCATTTCTGCATAGAAAGACATGCAAACACACCAAGTTAAATGGGGCAGTTAGAGAGAAAGGCTTAGCAAAGGGCCTTACCCCTAAAGAGAGAAGGCAAATGGGATCAGCAAAACCTAAGTAGCTGCTATGTAGGGTGTCAGAATTTCAGGTTAAGTGCTGCCAGAAAGGGTCCCAACCCCGTCCATTTAATACAAGCAGACCACACTCGTTTGGTCTGCACACACTAGCAAATTCTCCCAAGAAACCCAGGGGTAAATCCCTTCGGGGCTGTGAAAAGGAAACATGCACTTTTCTAGGTTATATAATGCCCATGAGCATACACTTACCAGCCTCCTCCGGACCCAAGAGTGACAAATCCCCTATCAGTGTCTCCATCCTCCTTCGGAGAACGGCTCCATATACACGTGTAGTAAATTACGGCCCACTTCCTCCTAGAGCACTTCCAGAAGCAACCCAGTCCCTTTGCTCCCTGTCTCAGAGGTGCACACACACCCTTTCCCATCAACCATCATTTTTTAAAACTTGTCAAAATCAAAGATTTCTTTCTTACAACCTGATACACAGTTCTTTCCTCTTCAACTTTCAAAAAAGTAAATCACAAGGGCTTGCCAGGCAGCTAGCCGAAATCTGTGCCTTCCACAACCTACAACATATTCCTTGAGGAACAAAGAAAAAAAAAAAAAAAACCTAGTCCGCTTCACTGGAGCCAACTCTAAACCAGTGCTCTCCAAAGCGCACACGTGGCTGGAGTAGTGACCAGAAGTAACCTCCAGGGTCCATGAAACTGGCAGAAGCTTTCGTTCGCTCACTTGAAGAAGGACTTCCAGAGACCATGGAGTGATTTCTTCTGAAAAGAGGCTTGTGGGCCAAATTAGTCAGGAACCTCAGTCCTTAACCGTTTCAGATTTCAGCTCTGTCCGAGTCTAGATACATCTGGGGGTTCACACTGAAATGTCTGCCTCTGGCCAGATGGTATTCCGGTTTCCAAGCTTATCAAACTCAAACTTTCCTGACAACTGTAAGCCTCATCCTCCTTTGCAGCACAGCCACAAAGTAGTCCCAAGGACACTGGAAAAGTCAATGGTCTAGGAAAATAATAACTTTGCTTAACAGAGGAACTTCACACACAGTAATTTGCCACTGGTCAGTTTTTCATTCCAGACAAGGCTCTAAACCTGGCACAAACCTGCCTACAATCCACCCCTAATCCCTTCTTGGAGAACACCCCCCCACCCCTGCCTTTTGGTCCCAGCACAGCCGCAGTGCAAGCACACAGCCTTTTACAAGCCTTCTCCCAGACTCAACCCAGCCCCTCCACAGGGCACTCCAGGCAAACCAGAGAACCAAATGAGGTCATTTACCACAATAGCAGCTCCAGGGCAAGACGGGAGTTACAGCTATCTTTCTGCAATTCAATTAGGGTACACTTCACTTTCCCACAATGTCACCCTGGGCGGCCCCACCCACACATTACAAAGTTAAGACCCTGAAGTTAGAGAATCAGGACCCGGATGTGAAAGAGCAAAGCAGGACAGAGTGTGTGCCCCCCCCCGCAGGCACCGCCCCAGCTCTGCCTCTCATTACCAATGGAAGCGCCTCAGGCAATGGAGTCTGGGAGACAAGCATAGACCACAGCCTTACTAGGGGTGGGGCACAGAGACTGATCCCTGGTACAGCATGACACACAAGCACCCCCACAAGCCATGCTGGGGACAGTCCTGGTAGCCCTCCAGTATTTTTTTCTGAAAAGGGGAGGGAGGGAGGGAGGGAGGGAGGCAGGGAGGGAGGGAGGGAGGGAGGAGGGAGGGAGGGAGGGAGGGGAGGGAGGGAGGGAGGGAGGGAGGGAGGGGGAGGGAGGGAGGGAGGAAGGAAGGAAGGAAGGAAGGAAGGAAGGAAGGAAGGAAGGAAGGAAGGAAGGAAGGAAGGAAGGAAGGAAGGAAGGAAGGAAGGAAGGAAGGCGAAACATGGGCTAGAACCACAGCTACCAGGCTGAGTAGTGCAAAGCACACTTTGCATGTGGAAGGCCAGATTCAATCCCCTAGCACCACACAGTTCCCCAAGGAATTGCCTGGTGTAATCCCTGAGCAGAGAATGAGGGAGCCCCTGAGTACTACAGGGTATGTACCATCCCACTGCCCCCAAAAAAAAAATGGAAAACACAGCATTTTTTTTATTTTAAAAAGTACTTTAGGCAAATTGTCCTTTCTTTCTAGACTTCCAATTAAACAGCTGTAAAACATGACCAATAATTCAATGTTAGGTGTTAATAAAAAGCTCTACAGAAGACATGACACGTAATAAACCATGGGCTCCACTGTGAGCAGACCATCCCCTCAGAAAAATCTATATGCATGGAAGCATTTGGCATACCAGCAGGAGCAAAAAAACATATTCAGCCTCATACCACTCCCAGCACACAAATGACGGGTTTAAGAAAAAAAAAAAAAAAAACCTCAGGTCACAGCAAAGGAAAAGGAAAGCACAGACAGACTCACTCCACTTGGGGCTGCCAATTCCACCACAGACCACCAAGTGATACTGCCATGGGTAGAAGGGGAAATTGGTGGAAATCAAAGAGCTAAAAAGAGGAATTACTGCAGGAGAAGGGATTATTCATAGGTCTAATCAATATTTCAAAAAAAAAATATGTCAAACTTGTAACCCTCATTCTATTTCTGATCAATTCTTCACTCCCCTTTCCCTTTGGTTTTTGGTTTTTAGCCACATCCTGCAAAGCTCAGGGGTTACTCCCAGCTCTACACTCAGGAACTACTCCTGGCAGTGCTCAGGGACCATATGGGATGCCAGGAGTGAAACCCAGGTGGACCACGTGCAAGGCAAGTACCCTACCCTGTCACCGCTGTGGCCCCTATTTCCAATCAATTCTGACTCGTGTTTTATGTTCAAATAAAAGGAAATGTAATCTTCAAGAACCCTAAGAAACTTGGCTGGGAGCAAAATACTACCTAAGTGCACACATGAAGATTAAGCGGGGAGTATCAAAATCCAATTCACACACACACACACACATATGCCAAAGAATATTTCCACACATATGCCAAAGAACATTTTAATCCCATAAAAGACAAATGATGCAAGGAAACTGTTTTGTTATTTAACTTTCTATCACATCAAAGAAACTGTAGGGCTTCACAGGTGTCAAGAAAATATTTGGTTTCCAGATGGAAGTCAGAACTGCAAATTATACTGATTATACTACGTTTGTAACTCCTCACAGGCAGAAAATCTGACTTTTTTTTAAGGCGTCAAGCTCCACAATCTGGTAGGTGTGGGAGGACAAGAGGGCTGATAACAAGAATTTGTACCACAAAATTACTTTGCAATTTGTAAGTAGAGAGTACTTTTTTTTTAATGAACCTTGCAGGGTTTGGGTAACGGTGGCATATGAAATCATGTGGTATCTCCGCTGTGAGGGCTCTGGGCTGGGAATCAGAACATTTGGGCTCTGGTCCTGGCTCTATCCCAAACCACATGTGACCTTAGGCAACTCACTGCCTCCTCAAACCAGTCTCCTTATCGGTAAGAGGTTGGGGAATAATTGGGCTACGATTCCTAAGACCTAACATCTTAAAGGCTCCAAAGCAGGGAGAGTGCGAATCCATCAGAAGTCCTGGGAGCTTCAGAGATTTGACACGAGAGTTGGGCAGAGAGTGAGGTGGAGGACCGCAGAGCGAGAAAACTTGGAAGTAACTGAGCGTCGGTGGAAGTAGAACAGCTTCAAGATGGCCAAGTACTCCTCGAGTTCCGCGAAAGAGCGGGCAGCGGGATCTCGAGAAACTGCAAACCGCTCGGCGGATGTCAAAACGGACAGAAGGACCGGTACCGGCCGGGGAGCGGGACGCTAGTGAGTTACCTCCGGCAATCCAGGAGTAATCGATCTATGCTGGCCCAACAGCCCAGAGATCTGAGTGCCGCGACCACGGAAATCACTGGGACCCCCTGACTCAAGAACGTCCGGGGTCGGATCGGGGTGGGAGGGGGACGCAAAGCAGCGTGGGGAAACCGTGCCGGGCACCGTCTAGGAAAGGGGGTGGTGGGCATCGGAAAGGGGCTCTGGGAGACCATGCAAGCCGGCAGGAAGAGAAGTCGGCATCAGACTCCCGCCCAGAGGCAGGCGGGGAGTGGTGGTCCGGGGCCCCGCTCTCACCATCTTGACGATGCCCCGCTGCACGGTGGGGACCACGGGTCCCCCGGAGGAGCCGCCGCTCTGCGTGGAGGCCATGTGTAGAAATAGAAAGGCAGTGGGTAAGACGGCCGGCCGACTAGGAGGTGTCAATGTGGGTGTCGGTGTTGGTGAGAGGCCGCCGCGGCGAGGAGCGGACGGGCGACGGGCTGCGGGCGGTGGACGGGACGGACGGACGCGCCGGGCGCTCTAGGGAGCTGCAGCGGGACTAGGAGCGAAAGAGACGCGATCGCCGCCGCCGCCACACGTTCTACTCGCCGCGCACGCGTGCCAGAACGCCACCGCCCTCCTGCCAATCAGAGTCTAGGGCCTGCCGGACCTCAAGCCAATCGCCACCCTGCGCACGGAGCCCCGCCCCTGGTCCGAAAACGAGTGGCGAGCTCCAGGAAGCGCTGAAAGCGCTGATTTGCGGTGACAGGTCTTGCAGGGGGCGGGACTTCCGGGGCAGCCGTAGTAGGTAGTGTCGGGAGGTGTAGTGGCAAGGAAAGGACACGTCAGCATCTGGCCGCGGGGCGCGAGGGGGCCATGGGAGCCCCGGGGGCGGGGCTAGCCTCGCCCTCTGTTGTGGCCCCCGCCCACTGAGCCCCGCCTCGGGGCCAGCCCACGTGGACCCGGTGCTGCCGAGAGGTAGTGGGGAACAGCGGCGTGAACTCTAAGAACTGGAGCCAGGGGTCTCGATTTAGGCTGCACGGTGACTTCCGACATTGTTAAAAAGTGTGAGGAGAACGTGGGAAAGTCTGAATCTGGTGCGAGCCGCACCCTCTGTCAGCCTTTGGCCAAGGAACGTGGCCGCGCACTCTCCTGAAAGTAGAGCGCGGTTCTCGCATTTTTCTGCCCTGGTCAGGAGCTCGATTCTCAGTGGCGGGTGAAAGGAATGAAATGTCTGGGTTGGGCGGTGGGAGTGACGTGTCTTGCACATGGGGAGAGCGACCCTCATTTCCCGCTCTTCCTGCCAGGTGCTCACGAGCAATAGGGGGAAAATCTCAGTCCAGGCACTCCGGGAGGAAGCGGGAGGCCAACCGTGGGCGAGTGTGACGCGTGCTGCCGCTCTAGAGCCCTGCCACTCTAGACAGTCTCATTCCCTCATTAGTCCTGGTCTCTGGGACAGCTGGGAACCAGGGGGGAAAGGGGACCCAGAGACCAGGTGGAAGAAAGTTTGAGTGAGTTAGAGACAAATTGCATTCACTGAGTCCCCACTATGTGGAGCCAAGGGCCTAACTGATGATAGTTTAATCTTTAATGGTTGGTTGCTTGGTTGCTTGGTTGCTTGGTTGGGTTGCTTGGTTGCTTGGTTGCTTGGTCGGTTTTGAGCCACGCCCTGCTGTGCCTCATGGGCTCACTCCTGGCTCAGCGCTCAGGGATCATTCCCAATTGTTCTAGGAAAACCGTATGAGGTGGTGGGGATCAACCCGGGTTCAAGTGCTGTACTATCTGTTCAGCTCTGGTCTATAACTTTTGGTGTAATTCACAGTTTATGGGGAAGAGGGTGCCCTAAAACAGTGGTGAGAGGGAAAGAGGCACCATGGTAGAAGGCCAGATATTTGAATGTTATGTCCATAAAACCCTAGCTTTGCTGTCAATCACGGTGGCTAGGGCCGGAGCAATAGCACAGCAGGTAGGGCATTTGCCTTGCATGCCACCGACCTGGGTTCGATATAGGGCATCCCATATGGTCCCCCGAGCACCTCCAGGAGTAATTCCTAAGCAAAGAACCAGGAGTAACCCCTGAGCATTGCTGGGTGTGACCCAAAAAAAAGCAACAAAAAAAAAAAATTCACGGTTGCTAAAGTAAAATTTAAATAAATAAAATCTAAACACAGATACCAGCCTTAAATGGAGTTTAATTAACAAGAATTTCAGCACAGGGGGTCAACTGGTTAATTGAAACGGTTATTTTGGGGTCACACCCAGCAGTTCGTAGGGGCTTACTCCTCACTCTGCTCTCAGGGATCAGTTCTGATGGTGCTCTGGGGTGCCAAAGACTGAACCGGGTAGGCTGAGTTCAAGGCAAGTCCTGCCCCGCTGTACTATCTATCTCTCCAGTCCTGAACCATGTTGTTTTCGGGCAGGGGGCAGGGGAGGGGCGGGCGCCAAAGTGTCTTATTGCGTCCCATCTGCTTTCTCCTGAATTCTTGGTTATGCATCAACACTTGAGCCCTTGTACTACCGCTGCCCTCTTCTGGAATCTCCATGTCTTTGGACTGATTGGGCAGAGCTCTCATCTAAGCGCTCTGACATGTGCAGACTGTCACTCACCTAAATACATCAAGAAACTGCAAGTTGGGGTCCTTTCTCCCTTTCTCCCAGTTACATTGGTCTGCAACAATTTTGTGTTTGGTTTCATTGTTGCTGTTTAAAAAAATTATTTTAGGGATGCCAGAGCAACAGTACAGCAGGGAAAGTGTTTGCCTTACATGCTTCCGACCCTGGTTTGATCCCCAGCATCCCATATGGTCCCCTGAGCACCACCGAGTAATTCCTGAGTGCAGAGCCAGGAGGAACCCCTGGTGTGACCAAAAAACAAAGAAATAAATTATTTTATACTATCTTTAAGAGCAGTTTTAAGGGGCTGGAGTGATAGCACAGCGGGTAGGGCCTTGCATGCGGCCGACCTGGGTCCTTTAAGTCCATCTTCCTTTAAGATGCTAAAGATGGGGCCAGAGCAATAGTACAGAGGGTAAGGAGCTTGCCTTGCACACAGTCAACCCTAGTTCAATCCCTGTATGGTCTCCTGACTACCACCAGGAATGATGATCACTGAGTGCAAAGTCAAAAGTAAGTCCTGCTGGGTGTGGCCCAAAACCAAACCAAAACAAGAAAAGCGAAAACAGCCTGAGGATTGTAGTTTGTACACTGTGGCCATCTCTCCCTGGAAGAAGCTGCCAGGTCACATTCTCTTGGCTCTGATTGGCTCTAAATAACCTGGAGAATACTTTTGTACTGATAAAGGACCCCACCCAAAACCCTGGCGCCACAGTAGCAGCTAGGGGAGACTGCAATGGGGCCTTTCTCATTTTCATGAGCATGCTAAAAACACATGACATTTTCAGTACATGCAATGCATGTTCTAGCTATGCTTCTCAGTTGTATGTCTTTCTCTCCTAATAAAGAAGTGTGAGTTTCCTGGAAAGCTATTAGTGTATGTATTAGCTGTTACATCCCTTCTCTGCTGGACCAGAAGCAGACACCACCCCACTTCCTCACTTTGAGGCTCTTCTCTAGCCAGTGCTGCTAAACATCCTTTCCAACTTCAGTTGTTTCCATGCCAAGAAAGTACCTCTGTTTTTTTCACTCATTCCTGTGCTTTTTTTCAGACAATATAGTAAGCTTTGTGGGGCTGGAGCAATAGCACGGTGGGTAGGGCATTTGCTTTGCATGCGGTCAACCGGGTTCGATCTGTAGCATCCCATATGGTCCCCCAAGCACTGCCAGGAGTAATTCCTGAGTGCAGAGCCAGGAGTAACCCCTGAGCATTGCCAGGTGTGACCCAAAAAGCAGAAAAAGGTAAGTCACACCTTTATGTATTTTGAGATTGTGTAGAATGGTAGTAATGTAGCTAGCTAAATTTAGTTTTTTAAATTTCTCTTCTTTGTGGCTGGAGAGATAGTACAGCAAGCAGGCAGGGCACTTGCCTTGTCCGCAGCCTGCCTGGGTTTGATCTACGGCACCACATACATCTCTCTGACAATAGCCAAGTGTGGCTCGCCCATCTAAAGAAATTTTTTAAAAATCATTTTATAGATGATTTAAAAATGCTTTTAAGGGTCCAAGACAATAGCACAGCAGGTAGGGGCGTTTTCCTTTGCACGTGGCCCACCTGGGTTCAATCCCCGGCATCCCATATGGTCCCCAAACACTACCAGGAGTAATTCCTGAGTGCAAGAGCCAGGAGTAACCCCTGAGCATTGCCAGGTGTGTCCCAAATATATATATATATATATATATATATACACACACATATATATACATATGTGTGTATGTATATATACAGATATATATATAGAGAGAGAGTGTGTAAGCTTTGAAATTAATTTTTTTCATCATTGTTAGAGGCCACCCCTAATAGTGCTAGTGGGAAAATCAATCTTCCAGGGCACAGCACCAGATGCTGGGGATGGGATTGAGTGAGGGCATTGCAAGGGCTTGACCCTGGGTTTGTGTTCTGCCGTGGAATCCTTATGAATGGCTTCACTGGCAATCAACTTGAGGGAACTTCCATGAAACAAATAGCATCTAAATCAGTAGGGACTGTTTGGTAACATTTTCCCTCTAAACTCCACATGTTTTTTTTTGCTTTTTTGGGTCACACCCAGTGACACTCAGGGATTACTCCTGGCGATGCTCGGGGAACATATGGGATGCCAGGGATCGAACCTGGGTTGACCGCGTGCAAGGCAAACGCCCTACCCGCTGTGCTATCACTTCAGCTCCAAAACTCCAGATACATTGTTCCCACACTCTGAATAGTATTAATACTCCTTCCCGCTTTGTTTTTGTTTATTTTTTTTTTGCTTGTCTGGGGTTTACTCATGGCAATGCTCAGAGACAACTCCCTGCTCAGTGCTCAGGCATCACTTATGGGAGTGCTCTGTGGTGCTGGGGACTGCATCGAGTCCTCCTGCATGCCAAGCATGCACTCACCCAATTACTGAACTCTCTCTTATCCCTGTAAGACAGGAAAGATAATGAAAACCATAAGGGAGAGGCCAGAGTGATAGTACAGTGGGTTGGGTGCCTTTCATGTGGCCTAGCAGGGTTCAATTCCCGGCATCCCATATGGACCCCAAACACTGCCAGAAGAATTCCTGAGTACAGAGCCAGAAGTAACCCCTGAGCATCACAGGGTATGACGCCCCCAAATAAAACAAAGAAATAAAGAAAGCTCTCCATTCCCCCTCACCAAATCTAAGTTCCTCTTTGCTTTCAACTCCTTCCTTGTTACAAAGCAAAATCTCCATCTGCTTTCTGGATCCTCCCTTCCACCCTCTCAAGGACTCTTAAAAAGACAATGAATTGCCTCAGTCCTATTTTTATAGCTTCTTGGTTTGTCTTGAATTCTTCTCATTAGTATTCAGATAGTTTCAAATTCCTTACAGAGTAAAAAATTAAGTGATGAACTGGAGCTTCTCACTGATATCCCACTCCACAGTGGGATCGGCAGATCTGGTGAAAATGTTGACATTTGTGACTACCACATGCTACTCTATGTTCAGTCACTTTCCCAACATGCTTGAAGTATGACTCTTACCAATGTATTAAAACTGTCTCTCAACAGTAATGACTTGCTTACAGCAGTGCTCAGTGGACACTGCCCAGGCTTCGCACTGCAGAGCTCTCCGCAGCAGTCAACGCTGTAGGCTCCTTGGACTATCTTTCTCCTTCCACAGGGTATCCCTTTACTCCTGTTCTCCACTCTCTCTAGCTGTTCTTCCTCATCTCCGTTTTGTTTTATTTGGGGGTGAGGATGGGGCCACCCCAGTGGTGCTTAGGCTTTATTTGAGATTCTGTGCTCATTTTTTACTCCAGGGCAGACCCGGGGGCCATAGAGGTACCGAACCCTAACCCTAACTCTAACCCTCCTCTGAACTGTCTCTTAATAGTGCTTCTCCGTGGGGCTCTCCTCAAGCTATATTCTTTTTTCTCTATTTTTTTTTTTTTTGCTGTTTTGGAAACACCTGACGATGCTCAGAGTTTACTACTGGCTCTGCACTTAGAAATTACTCCTGGTGGCGCTCAGCAGATCGTATGGGATGCCCGGGATTGAACGTGGGTCAGCCACATGCAAGGCAAATGCTTTACCCACTATACTATCACTCTAGCCCCACTATATTGTTTTCTACCTCAAAATGTTCTTCCTAAGTTATCCACTGCTGTGATTACATGCTAATGATTCTGGTTAAAATCTTTTTTTAAAGACATTTGCACTCCTATGTTTCTTTGTAACACAATTCACAATAGTCAAAACTCTGTGAACAATCCAGTGTCCAAGAACAGATGACTAGATAAAGAAATTGTTTTATGCACACACACACACACACACACAATGCAATACTATTTAGCTATAAGATAAAGGACTAGTAGAAAGGAAGTATAGCAGTAAGATGTTAGTCTTGCTTTTTTTCTCTTTGGATCACACCTGGCGATGTTCAGGAGTTATTTCTAGCTCTGTGCTCAGGAATTACACGTAGCGGTACTCAGGGGACCATATGGGATGCCGGGGATCAAGCCCAGGTTGACCGCATGCAAGGCAAACACCCTACCCGCTATGCTATCACTCTGGCCCCGGATGTTAGTCTTGCAAGCGGCCGATCTGGTTTGATGTCCAGCACCAGATATGGTCCCCAAAATACTCTCCCCTGAGCTCAGAGCCAAGAGTAAGCCCTAAGCACCACCAAGTGTGCTCAACAAACAAAACAAAACAAAAAGGGAAGATATTTTAAAAAATCATAAGATCATGCAATTTGCCACTAATGGATGGAACTAGAGAGTGTCATGCTCAGTGAGATTAACCAGAAGGTCAGAAGAAGAGAACAGACATATAATCATCTTGTCATATGAAGGATAATAGAAGGGCCAAAGTGACGGTACAGCAGGTATATCATTTGCCTTGCACACAGCCAACCTGGGCTCAATACCTATCACCCTCTATGAATCTGCCAGGAGTGATCCCTGAGTATGCAGCTAGGAGTAAGCCCTGAACACCACCAGGGAAAGGAAGGAAGGAAGGAAGGAAGGAAGGAGGGAGGGAGGGAGGGAGGGAGGGAGGGAGGGAGGAGGGAGGAGGGAGGGAGGGAGGGAGGGAGGGAGGGAGGGAGGGAGGGAGGGAGGAAGGAAGGAAGGAAGGAAGGAAGGAAGGAAGGAAGGAAGGAAGGAAGGAAGGAAGGAAGGAAGGAAGGAAGGAAGGAAGGAAGGAGAGGAGAGAAAGTTCTTGAAGGAAGGTAGGAAGGAGGGAAAGAGGAATGGCATAGCGATGGCCAAAGCAACAGAATCTGAGAACTTGTCTACAGAACAGAACTAAGTTTACAAGGCAGGGCAGGGGTGGATAGGAGGGAGACCCCTGGGATGGCAGACACTTTAGAGTGAGTGTGGTGCTGGAACATAGTGTACATGAAACCCTATCTGGGTGTATTGGTGTATTCTCTCTCTCTCTCTGTTGTCTCTCTATTGTCTCTCTTTACATGCACACACAAACACACACACATTCTCTTTGTTGAGCAGGCCCATATCACTGATGATACTCTCGCTTTTCCAACCTACTCCTGGCTATCTTGGCTTTATGTTGGTTTGGTTTTTTGGCTTTTTGGGACATACCCAGCAGTGTCCAGTGGTTACTCCTGGCTCTGCACTCCGTAATTACTCCTGGCAGTGCTGGGGGGACCATACAGGATACTGGGGATCAAACTCAGATTGACTGTGTGCAACACAACACCCTACCTGCTGTACTATAGCTCCTGGCCCCTGAATTAAAAATTCAGCTTGTTATACACACACACACACACACACACACACACACACCACACACACAGTCTTGATCTTTCCTCCGAAATTTGCTCCCAAGTTGTTTCTCAGCCCAGTGTCTCCAAAGTAACCCTGTGACAAGTCAGAAATCTGGAGATCATCTGGGACTCCCCTTCTTCCTCATTCACCGGTCTTGGTCAAGTCTCTGAAATCAGTTAGATGGCAGCTGTGCAGTGAAGCGCACAGACCCTGGGAGCATCTGGCTGAGGTCACATCCCACTGCCCTGTCCCCTGAGTAGGTTAAGTAGTGGCTGTGCCCTTGGCTTCTCCTCTGTAAAGTAAAATGGTACTGGAGCCTATACCTATATTTTGTGGATTGTCTAGTTATGAGGGGTGTATAAATTGATATATGTTACTGAACCATACAGAACATCTGAATCCCTGTGTGGAAAAAAAAAACTTTGTTTTGTTTGGAGGTCACACATGACAGTACTCAGGGCTTAACACTGGCTCTTTGCTCAGGTGTCACTGCTGGGTAGTACTCAGAGGACCATTTGTGATACCAGTATCTGAACTTTTTGTCATTAAAAACTACTTCCCTATTGCTTCTCTTCCTCCTCTTCCTCCTCCACACATACACTCACATTCACACACACATTATCTCCATTGAGCTCTGGGCCATATGACTAATGATACTCTTCCTCTTCCTCCTCCTCTTCCTCTGTTGGAGGACATGTTTAGCTAATCTGGGAGTTTTGTTGTTTTGCTCACTCCCAGCTTAATCTTATTTAAGCCAAGGTTCATTCTAATGAGATCTCTCTTCTATGTAAACACTGCTAGAGGGTGTGGCAGTTACAGAAGTCACCTTGATTGAATAACTTCTGACTTATACATCTACTAAGACTTCTATGTTTTCTAGATTGGGCACAGCTCCTCTTTATACCCACTGCACCCAACGTGGGACAGTTAGAACTTACCAGGAGACTACCACCCTGGCTACGCTGAGACTAAAGGAAGACTATAGGAAGGATCATACTAGTTTGCTCTAAGCAGGCGAGTATGACCCTTTCAGTACATGAGAACAAGGTACTCAGAATCACACTGGTGCAGATAATAATAAGGACCTTGTGGGTACCATCTAGATTACATGAAGCTCATGAAGTTAAGATGTATTACTTTATATCAGCCCCTCTCTCTCCAGTGTTTTACATAAGAGATAATCTCGGGATTAGTCCTTGGTGTAACCTTTGTTTATACCTGCAATAGGGTGTGGCACTACACTCTGTTTAGGGTTCTTTGTTGGCATGACAACCTCCCAATTGGTTTACTTTGGTGTATATAAGGGGCTGACTTGAGGCCCCTTCACCTTTGCCTTTTGCCTTTTGGTTCCTCAGCCTTCAGCTTTGGCTCCTGCGGCTTTTGGCTTTTGGCTTTGGCCTTTTGCTCTTTGGCCTTTGCTCCTTCTGGGTAGGACTCAGCTCGGGTGAGATCCTCTCTCTTTGGTGGGAGACTTAGGCTCTTTTGTATGGTCTAAGTTCGGACCAGAGCTAGAGTTTGTTCATTATATTGGATTGCTGTGGAAGAGCTTTTGTACTATTAAAAGCCATTTTTGGAACTGCACCGGACTCGTGAGTTTTCATCTTTCTCCCGGCATCCTCGGAGGTAGAAGACAACCTCTGTCCTGACACTGTCGGGGACCCCGGCGGAGTTCCCCCAACATTCCTCCTCATCCTCCTCCTGTCACAGTCAGGATCTGTGCTCAATGATCACTTTTAGTGGCATTTCAGGACCATATAGGGTGACAGGGATGGAACCAGTGTCAGCTGTGTGAAAAGCAAGCACCCTACCCACTGTACTATTTCTCCAGCTTCATTGCCTGGCATTCTTTAATCTAAATGGCAGCAATAGAGGTCTATGGCACTCCCTGTACTCACCCAATCCAATCCAATTTTCCAGCTGCAGCCAGAATGATATTTCCAAAATACAGATCTGGGTTGTAGAGATTGTATTACCTGTGTACAGGGAGGCCCAGGTTCTATTCCCAACACTGCATGTGGTCCCCTAAGTACAGCCAAAAGTGAACCCTGAGCCCCAAACCAGGAGTTAGTCCGGTGCACTGTGGGGTGTGGCCCCAGGACCAAAAAACCAACAAAAATACAGAGGTGATCGGGCCTGTCTCCACGCTCTGAGCTGTCATGCTTCCTTTGTGCAACTCCACTTCATACACCAGCCTTTAAGCCAGCTGCACTGGTCACGTGCCTCAGCTTTCATGTTTTAAGGCAACAGTCCTTCACCTCTAGGCTTTCTGCTAACTTTAGTTGATTGGAGCACTCTCCCCCATCCCTCTACCCTCCCTGCACTTCCTCATTCCAAATCATTCACAATTCCTTCAGTTCCTCATGTAGAAATCATAGTTTTGCCAGGAAAGCACTGAGGGAAATACCTTTCTGGAGGGCCTTTTTTATTTTCTTTTCTTTTCTTTTCTTTTTTTTTGGCTTTTTTGGGTCACACCTGGTGATGCTCAGAGGTTACTCCAGCTCTGCTCTCAGGAATTACTCCTGGCAGTGCTTGGGGACCATATGGGATGCTGGGAATCGGACCCAGGTAAAGCCTTGTGAAAGGCAAACACCCTCCCCGCTGTATTATCACTCTAGCCCCAGGAAAGGGCCTTTTATCTGTCCTTGGAAGTCTACCAGAACACTTACCAGGTTATAATCTGATTGTCTCTTTGCCCTGTAAAATGCCATCATCGCACCCTGCTGATTTATTCAGCAGGTCTGTTTCGAGACGCAGACACAGCACAGAGGGTAGGGTGCTTTCCTTGTATGAGGTGACCCTGGTTCGATGGTCCTCAGCACTATATGGTCTTTCAGCACCATCAGGGTGACCCCTGGGCACAGAGCGGAATCCCTATGCACCACTGGATATAGCTCAATTCCCAACCCCCAACAAAACAAAAACACAACACCCTATTTCGCGCCTCCTTAGCGAATGTTTAAGAAATTACTCCCAGCATCAGAAGTAGTCAAATATAGTGAGCCTCAAATATAGACACTAAGCAAACTCTATACTCATTATTTTTACCTATCTACCTAACTTACTCCTTTAATAGCCTATGAAATAGATGTAGTCTCTCTCTCTCTCTCTCTCTCTCTCTCTCTCTCTCCCTCCACACCAGGTAATGCAACTAGTTACTCCTGGGTCTACTTTCAGGAATTATTCCTGGCAGTGCTCAGGAGGTCATATGGGGTGCCAGGGATTGAACCCCAGGTCAACCTCGTGCAAGGTAAGTTCCCTACCTGTTGTGCTATTGCTCTTGTCCATAATTATTTATTTATTTATTCATTTATTCATTTTTATTTTTATTTTGAGCCATGCCTGGTGGACTCCAAGCTTACTCCTGCCTCTGTGCTCAGGGATCACTCCTGACAAGGCTCAGAGGACTATCTGGGGTGCTGAGAATTGAGTCTGAGTCTGCCACATGCAAGCTCAGTGTACTGTCTCTTCAGACCCAGTCAACTTCTGTTTACAACAGATAATCACTATCATTATCTTCCCATTCATCTATTTGCTAGAGCAGGCACCAGTAATATCTCCATATTTCCTGTCTCATGCTAGTAGAACCCAAAGGCATCCGCTTGCTCCAGGAACATAAAGAGCCTCAAACCATTATATTAGGTCATGGGAATGACCTAATATAAATGTTACTGGTATTTGGCATATCAAATACGACGACACGAGCAGCTTGCCAGGCTTGCCGCGGGTGGCATACTCTTGTAGTTACCTCTAAATAAAGCATTTATTGATGAACCGCGCAGCCGCTAGCGTCCGCGCGAGCCGGGCTGTGATAGTCTGGTCTGCTGGGTGGAGTTGTGATGAGAGGGAAGTCCGGACGTGGAAAATGGCAGCCCCCATGGAGTAGGGAGGGTCGTCTGGCTTGTTGTGAGGCTCTGCTGGGGTGGCAGGCCAGGGCTAGAACCTGCTATGCCTCCCGGGTGCCTCCATGAGCGGCTGGGCACAGGGAGAGCCAGTAGCAACTCTGCCCCATGTCTGAGAGTCTCTGGTTCAGCATACCTGGGTCGAATTCTCACAACAGATAATATGCTTGGAAAAAGGTAAACAACCAATTTTCAATCAACTTACAAGATGAAGTCAAGATTTGATCCCATAACTTTCTAACCTTAAATAATTAGCTCCTAAATATTGACTAAAGCAGCCAAACATGGTCCCTTCATCCAGACTTTGTACTTATAGAATTCAGAGGTGAGCACAGAAATTGTTCTCAACTCCTGGGTAAGCTTTCTTTTGGGAAAATTTGAGCTATCTGAGAATGAATAACTCCCCACCTCCATTCCCCACCGCCTCCAACTCCGCCCATCCTCTAGGTCGCAAGCCTGCTGTTGTCACTACACTGCAAGTGTAATCCACAGAAACACCCTCCTTCATTCGCTGTAGTGCCCATCTGTTCAGAGAGAGCCACAACTCCTTAGCACAGTGCTTGAGGGCTTGAGGGCCTTGACATGTGTCCTGACCCATTTCCTGCTTTCCTTCCTCCTCTTCTGTTTTCTTGCTTGCTTGCTTGCTTGTGGAGTTTTGGTCACACCCAGCGATGTTCACCTTAGTCCTAGATATACACCCAGGAATTATTCTTGATGGTGCTCAGGGGACCATATGGGATGCCGGGGGATTGAACCCCAGTTAGCCCCCTGCAAGACAAATACCCTACCCACTGTACTACACTCTGGCCCCCTCTTTTAAGTTTTCTAGAGACAAGGGGCCAAAGTGAGAGTACAAAGTACCTGCCTTGTAAGGGACTGGCCCTGGTTCAATCCCCGACACCACGTGTGGTTCCCTGAGTACCAGCAGGAGTGAGTCCTGGGCACAAAATCAGGAGTTACCATCACTGGTTGTGGCCCTAATAGACAGACAGACAGACAGACAGACAGACAGACAGACAGACAGGTAGGTAGGTAGTTAGGTAGGTAGGTAGATAACTTGATCACTTGACATGCCGTTATTCATTGATTTGCTCAAGCGGGCACCAGTAACATTTCCATTTGACCCTATCACGAGCCAGTGTAGCTCAATGGCATCTTCTTGCTTCAGGAATACGAAGAGCCTCAACTTCGTTTGTTCAGGGTCTTGACGAAGAAGTCTGACCATCTTGTAGGTGGTCTTTAGACGTCCCATGGAATCCAGTCAGTAATAGCTCTGGTTCAGTGGTCATCTCCAAACCGCATTACATGTCCAGTCCATATGATTTTCGACGCCTTGGCAAATGAGACAGCGTCCCTGACTCTGGAATGGCAATGGAGGTCGGAACTCCGATTCCTTCTCTCACTTGAGTGAGCCGTGATATTCCAAGCATAGCTCTTTCAATTCCTCTTTGGGAGACTTGAATAGCAGTCTCATCCTGCTTTCATAGGACCCAGGTCTCTGAGGCGTATGTTAATGCAGGGAGAATGGTGAAGTCGAAAAGATGTGTCCAGAGCCGGAGGCTCTTTGTCCTTTTTAGCTATTTCTTTGATTCTTTTGAAGGCATTCCATGCCGCTCTCTTCCTCCTGCGCAGCTCAGGTTTTAGGACATTCATCATCATAGATAGATAGATAGATAGACAGACAGACAGACAGACAGACAGATAGACAGACAGACAGATAGCTGGTGTCACATACTCTGTACAGAAATATCATCCTACCTGTTTAAAATTAAGCATACACCCTGCCTTAATCTCTTGTTTTAATCCCTTCTCTCACCCTACATGATTAGCTGACAGAGACCCCACCCATTGACTGATACAGAGTCTCCACTTCATTTTCTCCAATTTAAATATCCCTGTTCCACTAATAACATAGAGCTATTCCCCCAAAGTGGTTTGTGGAGACTTCTTCGTGGGTGTTTTTTTTTTTTTGCTCAGATCCAACCTCACCAGCGACATTAGCATTTCTCACCAGCCACATCAAGAGATAGGTTTACTAGAAAATGAATTATGTTTTCAAAATTCATATTTTGAATCCCAACATCTTCCCACATCCCAATGGACCTGTATTTGAAAATAGGACCATTGTGGAGGTAATTAAGATAAAGTGGTTTTAAGCCTAGAATGCTAATCTGATATGATTGGTGTCTACAAGAAAAGGAAGACCAAAGATTCCTCTGTCTGTGTGTCTTTATCTCTGTGTCTATCTCACTTCCTCTCTATCCCCTTCTCCTACCTCACAGATACACCGAGGGAAAATGGACAGGGGAAGGAACCTACAGAAAGGTACAGGGCAAATGCAAAAACCTCACTAACCACCAACCTCGCACTGAACCTTGCACTTCTAGCCTCCAGAACCATGAGAAAATTTGAGAATTTGGGGTTGGACTAAATAGAGTGCTTAGGGAAAAGAGAAACTAGCAGAGATACTATCACAAGCTTAGGGAGTGGGAGCCTAAGGGGGGAGATTCTGTATTTCTTAAAGCCCCCCAAATCTGTGATGGCTTGTTATGGCAACCCAAGCAAGCAGCCCAATACAGAGTTTGTCTGTATGTTTATTTAAAATAACACACACACATACAAATAAGGCCAGAGAGATAGGACAGCACATAGTGCATTTGTCGTGATACGTAGCTGACCAGGGTTCAATCCCCGGGTCTGCATATTGTCCCCTGAACCCTTCCAGCACTGATTCCTGCTAGAGGGGGAGAAGCCCTGAGCACAGCCAGGGTTGACTCCAAAACCACACAAAAATAAAATAAAAGAGCCTCAGAAATCCACATTATTGAGTGTCCAAGAACCGTAATGAAGAAAAGGTCCTTTATCCGATCCATGCCACCCAGCAGCTTCTGGCCATGCATGGCTAATGAACACCTGAAATGTGGCAGGTGGAAATGAATATGTAATACTCATTTAATTCTAACGAATTTCAGTTATGCCTCCTGGCCACACGACTCTAGAGAGTAATGTGCTGTCTAGCATGAGTCTAGTTGATACTATATACTCTTGCTGTCCTGATGACACTCCACTCTCATGTAGGGCTTGATTATGTTAGTTTTGCCTGCCTCACGGGTCTGAACTTGAATAAAAGAAGCCCTCATCTTTTTCAAAATGCTAAGAAACAACAAAAGAGTTTATAACTTTAGAAATGGAACTAGGACAGTGGTGGAGGGGAAAGTGGCCACCATAGAGGTAAGCTGGGGATGGGAGGGAAAGTGGGGACATTGGAGGAGGGAAGGGGACACTGGTGAGGGAACATTGTATGCCTGAAACTCAACCATAAATATCTTTATAACTTTATAATTCATGGTGATTCAATTATAAAAAATTAAGAAACAAGCCCACAAAAGCACATTATATTAAAAAACAACAGCATATTGTATGAAGTTGATCCTATCCATTACTCATCTCCATGTTAAAATTATAATTAAAAAGACAAAGAATTATATTCTTTAAAAAAATGTAGAGGGGCTGGAGCAATAGCCCAGCAGGTAGGGCATTTGCCTTGTACGCAGCAGGACTGTGCCAGCCCAGGTTCAATCCCGGCATCCCATATGGTCCCCCGAGCACCGCCAGGAGTAGTTCCTGAGTGCAAAGCCAGGAGAAAACCCCCCAAGCATTGCTAGGTGTGACCCTAAAAAAGCAAAAAAAAATAAATAAAATAAAAAAATGTAGAACTCAATTTTGGGGGTAGGTTTGAGGCATTACACCTGGATGCTTGGGAATTACTCCTGCTGCTCAGGGGATCATATGGGATGCTGGGGATCAAATCCAGTCAGTCTTGTGCAAGGCAAGTGTCCTACCTGTTGTACTATCTCTCCAGCTCCTCAAATTCTACTTTTTAGAGAGAGAAAGAAAAGGGCTAGGGGAAAATAGCTCAAAGGACTGCCAGGCATGTAAGAGGCCAGTGTTGGATCCCAGGCACTGACTGCATGGTTCTCTGAGCACTGCTTGAACAACCCCTGTGCACCTAGAGCAGACCCTGGGCAACAAGAAGTGACCCAAAAGAGAAAAAAAAGGGGGTGTTCAAGAATGTGGTTTGGTTAAAGTACAAGTCTCGATTGAAACCTGGATTTGGGAAGGAAACGAATGAAGGAAGGAATAGGCCCTCAGCTCTCTGAGCATTTGTACACTGCTTAGAAGCTGAGAAAGAAAGAAAGAAAGGAAGGAAGGAAGGAAGGAAGGAAGGAAGGAAGGAAGGAAGGAAGGAAGGAAGGAAGGGAAGGAAGGAAGGAAGGAAGGAAGGAAGGAAGGAAGGAAGGAAGGAAGGAAGGGAGAAGAAGGAAGAGAGAAATAAAGAGAAAGAAAGGAAGGAAGAAAGGAAGGAAGGGAGAGAAAGAAAGAGAGAGAAAGAAAGAAAGAAAAAGAAAGAAAGAAAGAAAAAGAAAGAAAGAAAGAAAGAAAGGAAGGAAGGAAGGAAGGAAGGAAGGAAGGAAGGAAGGAGAGGGAAGAAAGAAAGGAAGGAAGGAAGGAAGGAAGAGTAAGAGGAAGGAAGGAAGGAAGGAAGGAAGAAAGGAAGGAAGAAAGAGTAAGAAAGGAAGGAAGAAAGGAAGGAAGGAAGGAAGGAAGGAAGGAAGAAAGAAAGAAAGAAAGAAAGAAAGAAAGAAAGAAAGAAAGAAAGAAAGAAAGAAAGAAAGAAAGAAAGAAAGAAAGAAAAAGAAAGAAAGAAAGAAAGAAAGAAAGAAAGAAAGAAAGAAAGAAAGAAAGAAAGAGAAAGAGAGAAAGAAAGAGAGAAAGGAAGGAAGAAAGAAAGAAAGAAAGAGAAAAAGAGAGAAAGAAAGAGAGAAAGGAAGGAAGGAAAAGAAAGAGAGAAGGAAGAGAGAGAAAGAGGGAAAGAAAGGAAGGAAGGAAGGACGGAAGAAAGGAAGAAAGGAAGGAAGGAAAAGAAAGAGAGAGAGAGGAAGAGAGAAAGAGAGGGAAAGAAAGGAAGGAAGGAAGGAAGGGGAGGGAAGGAGGAAGGAAGGAAAGAAAGAAAGAGAGAGAGAGAAAGCAAGCAAGCAAGAAAGCAAGAAAGATCAATTTATCTTGTGTTTGAGGCTTGTTGCTGCCAAAGTGGCCACATGTAAAGCAAGTATGTTTCCTCCTGTTCCTGTTTTTATTATTATTATTATTGTTGTTGTTGTTGTTATTATTATTGTTATTATTTGCCACACCTTGCTGTGCTCAGGGCTTACTCCTGGCTCTGCACATAGAGATCACTTCTGGTCGAGCTTGGGGGACCATGTGTGATACCAGGGATCTAGCCTGGGTTGGCAGTATGCACGGCTAGACCTGTACCTGCTGTACTATTCTCTGACCCCTGTTTTCTCCTGTTCTATCTTTCTAGCCTTTGAGGCTTAAAAATAATTCAAAATTGAACAACATTTACCCCAAACTAAGAAAAATAATGAATTCCTCCTGGGTTGTCCATCTATCTAGTCAGTGGAGAAGATTTATACAGGCATAGTATGCGTGTTTATACAACTATATGCTTTGAGCAATGGTTTCACCTTCATTTCTTCTTCCTTTGGTCAGAGGTGGAGGGGTTGGGAGGGTGGAGGGAGGCAAAAAGCACACCTGGAGCTACTCTAGGCTCTGTCTTAGGACATCGGTGCCAGGAACCAAACCCAGGGTTCCCACCGTTTGAGCAATCTCCCTATCCCAGGATCAACTTCATTCCCTTGTTCCCAGTGCCAAGAATCAATGCCTCTGGCTTCTCTGTTGCCTCAGATAATTGTTTATTGATTTGCTCCTGCCACAGCCACCATCTTCATTCACTGTCAAGTTTTACCACTTTGGACCTTGCCTATACACTCAAGTGTATTAGAACAAGAAACCCAAGGGACATGCCAGCCAGGGCTGCACCTCTACCAATGGGCAGCCTGCTGTTTGGACCTCCATCCCTTGGCTACAAATGGAGATGGTCAAACTGAGCTGGAAATTGAGCCCCAAGAACTCTGAAATCAGTAGCCAGCAAATTCTAATTTGGGCATGCTTCCATGAGTAGCCCTGGGTCAGACATGTGCTGCTATTGGGCAGGTGCTTTGGGGCTGGGAGTGTTTGTTAGAGCCTCTGCATTCTCCTGGCAGAGGCTCCTCCTGTATCCCACTGTGCTTACGAAGGAGCTCACTGGGACCTGACTCAGCAGGACGTAAGACAGAGGCAGAAGCCCAGGATCAGAATCCCTGTTTCCATCAGGGACACAGCCATCTCAGAAATGCCTATCCCATGCCTTCCTCTAGTGCAGGAAGGTGTAAAAAGCATCAGAGAAGGGGTGAAAGTGGCAGAAACAAGGCCTGAAGCCACCTGAACACAGAGCTCTTCTCTCTTTTGTAATTCCTAGAGCCTATTTCTAAACCGTTTTTTTTTTTCAATCTGGCCCAGGTATGCTGAACCAGAGACTCTCAGACATGGGGCAGAGCTGCTACTTGCTCTCCCTGTTCCCAGCCACTCATGAGGCGCCCGGGAGGCATGGCGGGTTCTAGCCCTGGCCCACCACCCCAGCAGAGCCTCACAACAAGCCAGACGACCGCCCTGACTCCATGGGGGCCGCCATTTTCCACATCCGGACTTCCCTCTCATCCCAACTCCACGCAGCAGACCAGACTATCACAGCCGGTTTGCGCGGCCACTAGCGGCCGCGTGGTTCATCAATAAATGCTTTGTTTAGAGGTGACTACAAGAGTATGCCACCTGCACAGCAAGCCTGGCAAGCTGCTCATGTTGTTATTGATATGCCAAATACCAGTAACATTTATATTAGGCCATTCCCATGACCTAATATAATGGTTTGGGGCTCTTTATGTTCCTGGAGCAAGCAGATGCCTTTGGGTTCTACTAGCATGAGACAGGACATATGGAGATATTACTGGTGCCCGCTCTAGCAAATAGATGATGAACGGGAAGATAGTGATAGTGATTTCTAAATCCCTGTCTCCCTCTCAAGGAGGTGCCCCATCTACTCAATTCCTCAACATTAAAAAAAAGAGGCAGTAAAGGCGGCATCTCAACTCCACTGCCTCTGGACAAGCCCCCTCACCCCCACCCCACTAGAGACCTCATCTCCTAGGACGGGGAGTGTGGACTCCCACAGGGTCCCTGGTCTTCATACTCAGAAAAGACAGAGCCTCCTGTGCACCACAAGGCAGAAGCTAGGGGCACATCACCTTTGTGTTGCTGTAGTCCCGCCAGTAATTTCCCCCCAAACCCATCCTGGGCTTTCTATTCCCTCATTCCCAACCACTTGGAATGACCTTTTGTTCTGTTCAGATAGAGCCTTTTTCAATAGAATCTTGGTGCAATTATTTGCAAGTAGAAGTGACTTCTCTGTCTCCATCTCCCCAGGCCCCTCTTCCTTCAGTTGCCATGGAGAGGACCCCGCCCTGTCAGCTGAGCTGCCCAGTGAGCTTCAGAGCCAACTCCTACGGGTCTTGTCAATTTCTGTGTTCCTTCTGGGCCTGGCAGTGTCTGGTGAAGAATCAACACTCAATAGGTGTTGTGCAAATTAAATTGAAATGTTCAGTCTGTTTAAACGACTGAGGTGACTTATTGACTTTCTCTTTCCTTCCCATATGTCCATCACAGACCCTGTGTGTTTTCTGAAAACTGAGCCTAAGAACATGGTCAATGGGGCTGGAGAGAGCACAACAGAATGAGCACTGTCTTTGCATGCAGGAGAACCTGGTTCTATCCCTGGCACCATATATCCACCTCTGAGAGTGACCCCTGAGCACTGAGCTGAGAGTAGCCCCTGAGTGTAGCCAGAGGAGGACCCAAAACAAATACAAAACAAGGCCCAGAGAGAGGGGACAGGTACTTGCTAAGGCACTTGCCTAGCCTGTGACTACAGCAGTGACAAAGATTCGAATCCCAGCATTGCGTATCCCAGGTATATTTAGGACATGCAGTTAGGAATGTCCCCAAGCATGGCCAGGTGTGGTACCTGAGCACTGCCAAGTGGCGGCCTCCCCAAATAAAACAAAGCAAAGATGTTGCTGGTATTTAGGATAGAGGCTGGGGTTATCTAAGGGCCCTTATCATTGGACAGGTTCAAAAACAGACAGTTCATCTGAAGTGTGACTCGTATTTGTCTCCTGTCAGCAACTGTCTGTGCACCATTTCTTTCTGGACCTTGGCTGAAGGTCAGGGCAGCAGCAGCAGACTGGCTGAAGATGCAAGGAGCCAGCATCATGACGTCAATAACGCAGAGGTGACCTCTGCTCACAGGTGACAGCCTGGGATGGTGACTCTTCCCTCTAGTCATCCAAAGGCTAGCTGGCAGCTGTCCCTCCACCCAGCAACAGGCATTATCAGAGAACTCACTTCCAGAAAGAAAGGAAGGGGCAGGGGATGGCCAGTTGTGGTGTAGCAGAAACAACTGAGAAAGTGAAACAGGACATTAAAAAAGTTCACATTGTCGCTAATAATTGTCGAAAGTGCTAATACCAACCTAGAACTGAGCATTAAATACGGCAAAATGATACACATGACAACCTCTTAATTATGTATTATAATCCACAATGTGGAAGGGAAGGAAAAGAGAAAGAGGGAGAAAGATATAAAGAACCTGCCATCGAGGCAGGCTAGGGGAGGGGTGGAGAGAATCCGGGACATTGGTGGTGGGAAATGGGCACTGGTGGGGGATGGGTGCTGGAACACTGTATGACCAAAATCCAAATATGAACATCTTATAAACATCTTTGTAATGGTATATCTCACAGTGTTATACTAAAATATTTTTAAAAGGTCATAAAAATTAAAAAAATAAAAAGTATGGCACTAACAAAAAAAGAAAGAAAAGTTCACATTGTCAATTCTCAGGGTTTTTTTCATGGGAAGAGGTATATGGGGCCACACTTGGCAGTGCATGGTATAAGGCAAGTGTCTAAACCCCTGTACTAGCTCTATGAACTGACTTTCTCAATTTTCTTTTAAAAAAATTTTTGGTCTCACCTAGTGGTACTCCTGGCTTACTCCTGCCTTACTCTGCTTGGGAATCACCTCGCAGGGCTCAGGGACACAATGGGGTGCTGGGAATTGAATGTGGGTCTGCCATGTGCAAGGCATGTGCCTTCACCACTGTACTATTGCTCCCACCTCAATGTTCTCTATTAGTCGAGAGAGCTGGGAGACAGTACAGCAGCCATGGCGCAGGCCTAGCATCAGCCTGACCTGGGCTTAATTACCAGTTGTGGTCAGGAACTTCCATGCATGGTCCCCTAAGCATGACTGGTATATATAGGCCTGGAAAACTCCCAAGTACCACCAAAATGTGGCCTGAGTAATTCCTGGCAACAAAAACCAGAGCAGAGCCCCTCCTCTGACTCTTGCTTTGAACCACTGGCTCAGTTGGCTCAGAATCACCATTGGTCCCCCTAGTGCCTCCTGAGTAACATTTGTGAATTCTTCCCCCACTTTAATCTAAAAAACTTCCCATCTGATCCCTCAGAGAAATAGTGCAGAAATTAAAGGGTTTAAATTAAATGTGGCCGACTTCAGTTGGATCCTCAGTACTACATATGACCCCTAAGCACTACCAGGAGTGACCCCTGAGCATTGCCAAAACCCACCCACCCCAACAATAATAAACGGAGTAGGAAGATCCAATAATAAATGAAGTAGTTGTATCCTCTGAAGGATACACCCCTGTGTGCATCCCAGGCATGAAGATGAGGCTTTTACTAGGAGAGCAATGCTGAGGCCTAACTAGGAATTAGCTCAGGTGACAGCTGGGTCCTCAGTTGGGCTTGGCTGAAGCCCCTCTAGGGCAGCAGATGTCAGAGCCAGAAATGAGGAGTCAAAGCGATGAAAAGCAAGCAAAGCTAGAGGTAGGGTGACGGTGTCATGGGAAGTGGAGGAACAAGGTGGTTAGAAGCAGGAAAATGGGTCTGGGCTTTGGGAATACCGATGGAAAACTAGAATGTAGAGTGGCTGGGGTAAGGGAAGTAAGCTGAGGGTGCTGGTAAAATGGCCCGAGTCTAGCACACAGGACCTTTGCTAAAATGAAAAGCTGGGGGAGCCAAAACAAGAGACCAAGATTCAGTGGCAGTTAGAAGCTGACCTTCTGGCTGGGGGCTCCAGCATAGTTCAAGTTGTTTATTTTTTACTTGTTTGTTGTGGGCCATGCCAGGCAGTGCTTAGCAATCACTCCTGGAAGGTTCTTGGGAATATAGGAGGTGCAGAGGATTGAATCCAGGCCAACAGTAACCAAGGCAAATGCCCTGCCTATTTCACTATAGATCTGGCCTTTATGGTCCAAGTTTGTTTGTTTGTTTGTTTGTTTGTTTGTTTGTTTTCTTGTTTTTTTTCCTGGATCTGTTTCAGCAGCTTAACCCAAAGGGCTGCTACTCTGGGCAGTTGAGCCTGTTTCAAGCCACACAGCACTTAAACATCAGAGGGATCGGATGGCAGAAAATTCTTCACATCAGTTTGTGTTTCTTGCATACACAAGTAAGAAACAAGCTTTAGAAAAGTCATTGATTCTAAAATCACACAGCACCCTGCGGTTCCACAGAGAGAGGCAGTCCGTGAATTTGCTCTTGTAAGGTGTTTCAGAGACAGGCTGGCGCCTTAGCTGTGACTGAGATACACCAACCATAGGAGAAGTGATACTTACCAGCTTCTTTAAAGAAACGCTGTCTTCCTGATGCAGAGTCTTTACTTTGTTTGAAGCAGCTGCCCCACAACAAAAGACAAAATGGAAAAAAAAAATCTCTCCCTTCTGGGAGCTCAAACTAATATTAAAAACTCAGGATGTCAGAATTATGCTGGCTGAACTTGAAATTTGGATTGGCAGTACCAGTGACCAGGACAAACGTTTTAAAATGACACATTAAGGTTATGTAATTCTCACTGTTCAAAGTCCAAAGGGACTTTCATGGTAAAGACAAACTTTTCCCCAAACATTGAATGTCGGGGGCTGGTGAGGAGGGGGCTTCCAGAGTATCACTCTTGTCTAAAGAATCACTTCATTTGTATCACTTGTTTTCCCATTGTTCATCTATTTGTTCGAGTGGGTACCAGTAGCATCTCCATGCGTCCTGTCGCATGCTAGTGTAGCCAAAGGGCATCTGCTCACTCCAGGAACAGGAAGAGCCTCAAACCATTCCTTCAGTCATAGAAATGAGGTCGATAATTGTTACTGGTTTTGGGCATATCTGATATGACCAGTTAGCTTGCCAGGCTCTGCCGTGTGAGTGCTATACTCTTAGTAATAGGCTCTCATCTCACACATTTACTGATGAACCGCAACTGGGAGAGATCGGCTTTTCTTTGGGTGGAGCTCTGACAAGCTGTGGGTCCAAATGTTGAAACTGACTGCCCTCCTAGTGTGGGGGTTCCTCACAAGAATGAAGAATAAGGAGTAATATAATGGGAAAGTGTGTAACCAAGTTTCCTAAGAAATGCAGAACTTAAGGCTTTTTTATTAATAAAAATTCACATGGAATAGCATGCAGACACTCAAACACGGCTGGGGAACCTGGAACTCTGCTTTCCCCAGGCCCAGCTGACCATGGGGCTCCCAGGAGGACAGATGGGTTTTGGGAGTGGGCCCATCACCTCTGGGGGGTCCTGGAAGCAGCCAGATGAGACTCGTCCACCACACTAGCCACCACCTTTGCTGTCCGGATGCTGGGTTACTACCTCACCACCAGATTAACAGAACAAAACCAGTTCGAGCCCAGGTCGCAGCTTGCGCGGCCGCGTGGGTCCATCAAAGTAGTGGAAACAGTTATGTCCTTAATGCACTGCATTCTACGAGGTTCAGGAAAGTTTGGCGGAGGGAGAGATAGAGAGGAGAGAAAAGACATACAGAACCCACCAAGTAGTTGAGGTGTGGGAGAGAGGAGGGAGGTGGGGACATTGGTGATGGGAGATGGGTTTGGGTGGAGGGATGGGTGTTGGAACACTGTAGAACCAAAACTCTACATGAGCATCTTGCAATTGTATGTCTAAAAGTGGTGTAATAAAATTTGGGGGAATAAATAAATAGCAAAGCAAAAAAAAATTCACATGGAATCTCAAGGAATAGGATGTGATCTGAACTCACGGCAAGTTTCAATGGTAGAAAACATGGTAGAAAAATAAATGGGGCCGGAGTGATAGTAAAGCGGATAGTAAAAGCCTTTCATGCGGCTGATCTGGGTTTGATCCCCTGAGCACTGCCAGAAATAATTTCTGAGTTTCAGTACCAGGAGTAACCCTGCACATCGCCGGGGTGTTACCCAAAAAAAGGAAAAAAAAAAAAGAAAGCTGTCTTATTTCCAGGCAAACTCGGCAGTCAAAATATCTAACAAAGGGGAAACAAGGCCCTAGTGAAACAGGTAACTAGATGGATGGGAATCGGAGGGGTTGGGGGGCAGGAGACACCACTAGGAAAATTATTGGAAGAAGCAAATTAACTATCCCATGTGTCCAGTGCAAAAAATCCAGACGGACCTTGAAGCCAAACAAAGGGGCCTTGAAGCTCTAAGCCAGAAGCCTGTGGTTACCAACTTCCTAATGGAGACATAACTTTGGGAAATTATTTCTGGCCTGCAGGTGCCTGTAGTTATTACCAACTTCCTGAGGAAGACAGAACTTTGGGAAACTACTTCCAGTCGGCAGGTAAAGCCTACTCAGCAAGTACAGCTCAGAACATATTTCAGTTTTCTCCTCATAAAACCCAAAATGCTATTAACTTACATACCCTCTAGCTGCATAATTGATGCTAACCATACATGCAATGTGTGAGCAAGCATGTAATTTGGTTTTTTTTTTTTTTTTTTGGTGGGGCGGGTGTGTTGGGTCACACCGGCTATGCTCAGGGGTTACCCTGGATCTGCATTCAGGAATCACTCCTGGCAGGGATCAGGAAACATGTGGAATGTTGGGGATTGAGTCCTGGGCAATTGTGTGCTTTTTATGCTATATAACTTCTCCCCTATCCCCATTTTTTGTTTTGTTTTGTGCCACACCCAGAAGTGCTCAAGGCTTACTCTTGGCTTTGTTCTCATGGATCACTTCTGGTGATGAGCTCTGGGGACCATATTCAGTGCTGGGGCTTGAACCCAGGTTGGCCACATGCAAGGCAAACACCCTATCTGCTGTATTATCTCTTTGGCTAGCAAGCCTATAGTTCTTATTGTCATATATAACTTTGGAGCCAATCCAACTGTGCTACTCAGGTCAAATCCCTTATGCATATCCTTCCTCTTGGTTGTCTCACCCTTAAAGAAACCCTCATCCCCAAAAACCAGCATGACTATCCCCAGAGAGTACCCATGGCTTGGGGGGTGTACTGTTGCTTTAATAAATACATCTGTTATTATCTACACCTGTAGTCTTCAACCACAGATCCACAGACCAGTGCTGAACCACAGGTATAAAGGCTAAAGAATGCTGAGCTATGCTATCTTGTAATTGAATGATCTCTCCAGCAAAGATAAAAGAAAAAAAATACAGCAGGGGCTGAGTGGAAATTGGAAAGGTTGAATGGAAAAAATAACATTTAGGTATTCACCAGAATACAGCATCTTGGTGAGGTAGGATGTACAGGAGGCCATAAGTTGAATTCTCTAAACTTAACATATCCATGACCCTTCACTAAACCTTCCAGATGTCACTGTGTTTGGTTCAGAGGGTAAGGGGTTACTCCTGACTCTGCACTCAGGAATTACTCCTGGTGGTGTTTGGGGGATCTATGGGATGCTGGGGATGGAATCGAGTCAGTTGAGTGCAAGGCAAATGCCCTGCCCACTGTACTTCCCATACTTTGGGAAATTCTAAGGGATAAAGTGTCCAAGGCTGGGCAGAAGTTTGAAAGAAGATATTATAGCAAAAGAGTAGAGAGTGAGGACTTTGGGTTTGATTTTCAGGGTATGAATTGCTTGTGAAACTTACCTTTTGTGAAACTCAAAAGTTAACGGAGTTATCTAAACTATTGTATTCTTTCTTTTCACTGTATCACTGTATCACTGTCTTCCTGTTCATCATCGATTTGCTCGAGCAGGCCCCAGTAACATCTCCATATGTCCTGTCTCATGCTAGTAGAGCCCAAGGGCATTTGCTTGCTCCAGGAGCATAAAGAGCCTCAGTCCATTCCGGAATGAGGTCTATAATTGTTACTGGTATTTGGCATATCAAATACAACACGGGTAGCTTACCAGGCTCTGCCGTGCAGGTAGCATACTCTTGTAGTCATCTCTAAGTCCAGCATTTATTGATAAACCGCGCTGCCACGAGCAGCCGCGCAAGCTGGGCTGTGATAGGCTGGTCTGCTGGGTAGAGTTGTGACGAGAGGGAAGTCCGGATGTAGAAAATGGAGGCCCTCATGGAGTGGAGGGGGTCGTCTGGCTTGTTGCAAGGCTCTGCTGGGGTGGCGGGCCAGGGCTAGAACCCACCATCCCTCCTGGGCACCTCGTGAGCGGCTGGGCACAGGGAGAGCTCTGCCCCATGTCTGTGAGTCTCTGGATCAGCATACCTGAGCCGGATTTAAAAAAGACTGCTGCAGGGTGGATCTCGATGAGCCTGGCTGTGATAGGCTGGTCTGCTGGGTGGAGTTCTGACGAAAGGGAAGTCCAGATGTGGAAAATGGAGGCCCTAATTGAGTGTGTGTGGGGGGGTCGTCTGGCTTGTTGCAAGGCTCTGCTGGGTGGCGGGCCAGGGTTAGAACCGCCATCCCCTCCTGGGCGCCTCATGAGTGGCTGGGCACAGGGGAGAGCAAGTAGCAGCTCTGCCCCATGTCTGTGAGTCTCTTTCTTTTTTTTTTTTTTTTTAATTTGCAAAAAATTAAATCAGCATGAGACACACAGTTACAAAGTTGTTCACGATCGAGTGTCAGTAATACAGTGTTCCAAGATCCATCCCTTCACCAGTGTACATTTCCCACCCTGCTACCTTCCCTGCCCCAAAGATCTTATCCGTAAAAGCAGAGTGAAAGAATCACCTGTCTCGACTGTTGCGATTTAAATGAGATAATGAATGAAAAGTTCTATACTGTGCCTGAGATCTAGGGAGCTCTTTATATGGATAGCAATGATGAGGAAGATGATCTTGAGAATTTAAAATCAGGTGGTTCAGCAGTAGGACATTGTCAGGGGTCTCTGGCCAGGGTCCCCTGACACTAGTGAGGGAGACCTGCATCTTGCCACACTTCATCCCTGCAAAAGGAGAGGGAAGGACTTGGGAAGAAGCATCTGCCTTGCCGCTGTAACAGAAAGGAAAAGAAAGACACCAACACAGCGGGAAGAGGGGGTGTCCTGGAAAGCAGTCCCATTTTACTGAGTATAGGTTAAGCCTTTTATACAATTTTTTGGGTGGAAGGGGTACAAGCATAAATCACATAGCATTCTGGGCCATAGCAACAGATAACAATCACTGACTTAGCATTTGCAAGGTAACAATCACTATTTACATATTACTGTGGTCAGAGGTCAGAAGACCAGGCACATCCTGCATCACCTTAGATGTCATTTGCCTACCAGTCTCCCATTGGATAAGCACAGATGTATTTAATGTGGGTGTAAACTCTTGAGCATCTGGAAGCTCCACTGCTCTGAGGACCGGGCCCAACTCTGGGTCCCGCCCACAGGGCCTGAAGGCGGGAAAGTGCCAGGCCCCAATACTAGCTGCTTAGAGCCCAACAGGGCATTTGCCTCTATGTGTGGACTCTGGGTTTGACAAAACCCAGGGGGTCCCACAAAACATGAAACAGTCACAGTCCCAAAGACATGAAAATGTCTCAGAAAAAAGTTAGGATGCAAAAAATAAAGTTTCATAAATTGAAAACCACAAGGCTAGAAGACATGTATGCATTAAAAAATAATCTGACAGATGACTAGTGCAGCCTTTTGGGGAAACAATGTGGATATTTCTCCAAAGACTAGAAATTGAACTCCTCATATGACCCAGCCATACCACTCCTGGGAATATACCCTGGGAAGCCAAAACACACAGCAGCAACACCATCTACACTTTTATCTTCATGGCAGCACTATTCACAACAGTCAGAATCTGGAAACAACCAGAGTGCCCAAGAACTGATGATTGAATAAAAAAACTTTGGTACATCTAAACAATGGAATACTATGCAGCTGTTAGCAAAAATGAAGTTATGAAATTTGCCTATAAATGGATAGATATAGATAAGATCATGTTGAGTGAAATTAGCCAGAAGGGAAAAAGACAGATATATAATGACTACATTTATTTGCATGATATAAATATATATGTATGTATATATATATATATATACATATATATATATCACTGTATCACTGTCTTCCTATTGTTCATCGATTTGCTCGAGCGGCACCAGTAACATCTTATATGTCCTATCGCAGCCCAAGGGCATCTGCTTGCTCCAGGAACAGGAAGAGCATCAAACCATCCTTCAGGTCATGGAGTTTAGGTCCATAATTGTTACTAGTTTTTTGTATATCAAATAAAATATGGGTAGCTTGCCAGGCTCTCCTGTGTAGGTTGTATACTCTCAGTAGAAGGCTCTCATCTAGAGCATTTGCTGATGAAACTTAAAGGGGAAAGATCAGGTTTTCTCTTGGGTGGATCCCTGAGGAACTATGGAGTCTGGAAGTCGAGAATGACTGAACTCATGATGTGTGGGTTGCTATGGCTTCTTGCTAGGCTTACTGGGATGACACGTATCAGTTAGAACCTGCCTACAACTGTATACAGTGTATAAATGTGAAAGATCTTGGGAAGGACCTGATTCTAAAATCAGTCGATGCTGTGCCAGTTATATAGACTTTTCTGAGGTGATTTATCTTTTCCTAAACCAACTGTTATGCATGTGGGATCTTGGAACTAGGAGTGACCATGCTTCACATGTTTCCAAGATCCTTTTTGCAGAGATCACTGATCTGAGTCCCTATGACTTCTTTGCGATATTTATTTATTAATTTATTATCATTTATCCACCCGCACAGCAGAGCCTGGCAAGCTACCCATGTTGTATTTGATATGCCAAATACCAGTAACACTTATACACCTCATTCCCATGACCTGATGGAATGGTTTGAGGCTCTTTATGTTCCTGGAGCAAGCAGATGCCCTTGGGCTCTACTAGCATGAGACAGGACATATGGAGATGTTACTGGGGCCCGCTCGAGCAAATCGATGATGAACAGAATGACAGTGACAGTGATCTAAGAATGTTGGCCATGCTCCGACGGAGCTGTGTGTCTGGCGTGGGTCTCTCTTCTGGGGTAGCTGGCATGGAGGTGGAGGAAAGGGTGGAGGAGGCCAAATCTCTGCTCCATTTTATATATATATATATATATATATATATACACATATGTGTGTATAGTATTATATATATAGTATGATACCAATATCCAGGGTTAGGCGAAACATGGATCAGGAGGTCTTGTCAACAGGTGGAATATACCACAAACATGTGGGAGTCAGAGGTTAGGTAAGACAGAGAAGAGAACAGTGTGCTAATAATTTTCGAAAGTGATAATACCAGCCTAGAACTGAGCATTGAATACAGACAATAAGATATACATGATAACCTCTAAGTGTATGTATTGTAATCCACAGTGTATAATAGAAAGAAGAAAGAAAGAGAGAGAGATAAAGAACCTGCCATAGAGGCAGGCTATGGGAGGGGAAAAAGAAAGAGGAATTGGGGGCATTGGTTGTGGGAGATGGGCACTGGTGGAGGGATGGGTGCTGGAACACTGTAAGACCCGAAACCCAAACATGAACATCTTTGTAATTGTGTATCTCAGGGTGATATAATAAAATAAAAAAATAATAATAATCTGGTAGAATTTCTAGAGACAGTTTAATGCTCTGTTGCCCTATGGAATATTCTTTCTAAAGTTCATCCTTAATTCTTTCCCAATAAATTTTGTCCTTAGAGTCAGGGGATTCAATTTTTTATGCCTTTTTTTAAATTTTATTTTAATTCATTTTTTTTCTTTTTGGGTTACACCTGGCAATGCTCTGGGGTTACTCCTGGCTCTGTATTCAGGAACTACTCCTGGTGTGCCCAGGGAGCATATGGAATGCCTGGGACCAAACCCAGGTTGACCACCTGCAAGGCAAACGTCCTACACAGTGTTATTGCTCCAGTCCTTTTTCTTTTTACCTTTTAATTGTGAACTATAAAACCAGAAAAGTGCCCCCTAACAAAAACATACAACTTAATGATTTAGTGATCACTGATGTAATTACCACCCAAGTCAAAAAGATGAAGTGCCAGCACCCCCAGAAACCACCCTCTAATTGCTGCCCTCTCTTAGAATACTTTATGAAACACTGCAATTTTGCTTGTGTTTTTAAAACTCTAACTGGGATTCAACAATAGGTTTTCCTTCATATGTCTCATTTTGCTCAACGTGTTTGTGAGGGTCATCCACATTGTGTGATGTAGCTACATCATGTTCTTTTTTGTTGTCATATACTTTTCCAGCCCATGCACAGCGGTATGTCACTGTATTGTCATGCCTTGCTTATGACATTTCAGTCAACAAAGAGCCACACAGAGGCTGAAGAGATACACAATGGTTAGGGCACTGGCCTTGCATGCAGCCTAGCCGGGTTAGATCCCTGATATCCCATATGATCTCCCGAGTGCAAAACCAGGA
Source organism: Cryptotis parvus (assembly GCA_021461705.1). Lineage (NCBI taxonomy): Eukaryota > Metazoa > Chordata > Mammalia > Eulipotyphla > Soricidae > Cryptotis > Cryptotis parvus. Next base: position 7,686 of record JAJIBD010001785.1, on the reverse strand, counting down.
GTAATTTGTGAGCATCGCTATGTGTGGACCCCAAACAAACAAAAAGAACCAAAAAGAACCATGTGTGTATATACATTGGTGATTCCAATTGTTGGTGCCAATTGACTGTACTAGTATTAGTGGGTTATGCCATCTCAATTTATGGAATGACACTCTGACACGTGCACCATGACAGAATGCTCTAACAATGCATCTCTCAGAATGCATTCCCTTTGTCCATCAAGCAACTCGAGATTGAATAATTATTCATTCCACTAATTTTTGTTGTTCGTTTTAGGGCCACACACAGAACTGCTCCTGGGCCGCTCCCAGCTCAATGTTTTGGGGTTGCTCCTTGTTATGCATGGGGAAACATACAGAGCCCAGGAGTGAATCTGGGTCTGCTTGCAAAGCCTCTGTTTCAGCTCTTTTTAGTCCACCCCCAAATTTTTAAGTCACTGCATTAAAATATCACACTCTTCCACCTTCTTTTGAGATGCTCACCCTTGGAACACAACCACCAGGCATTGGGAAGCCCTACACTACAGCATGGGAAGTTTGCGATTCAGGACTTTGGTCCATGTTCCCAGCCGAATCACTGGCTAGAAAAGGCTGGAAATACTTATACATGATTTCAGTTCTTCACTATTGAGTCGCAGTCTTTGAGTCTTCTCAGGAAAGACTAAAGGTCTTGTGGGACCCTGAAAGCCCCCTCCTGAGACTTTTCCCACAGGATCCAAAACCATTTTTAAAATGGTCATCATTTTATCCCTCTAAGTTTGAGGTGGTTTCATACACAGTCATGGGTCCTGTAAAAGGGTTCTACTTTTTTATTTCCTATTGTAAATAAGCATTCACATGCCTGCAGTCCTTTGGGGAGAATGTAGAGGTCACAGGTTAGGAATGTTTTTAACTTTGGTAAATAATGTCCAACTTTTTCCAACATGGGTATACTAATTTAGATTTGCTATAGCAGTACATGGGGTTCCAGATGTGGGGCCAAAAAGACATTTAACCAGCTAAGCACAAGCCTTTCATGCAGGTGCCTGGATTTGATCCCGGACACATGAGCACTGCAGAGAGATCCAGATCCAGAGCCAGGGTAGTCTTTGAACACCACCAGGTATGATCCCAAATCCCAGCACATCCCCTCCTCACCTCCACACATGCAAAAGAAGTTCAAGAGATTCTGTGTCCAAAATTGACATTGAGATTGTCAATCTTTTAAAAATTATTTTGGTTTTTGGACCACATCCAGCATGGTTCAGGGATGACTCCTGGCTCTGCTCTTAGGAATCACTCCTGGTGAGCTCGGGGATTGAACCAGGTAGGCTGTGTGCAAAGCAAGTGCCCTACCCTGTGTACTATCGCTTTGGCCCCATGATGTTGTTAATATGTTTTACTTTTTGTTGGGGTCTGTAGGAGTTAGGGTCTCATATGCAGCAATATCAAGGACTGTTCCTGGTTCAGTGCTTGGGGATCGCACCCTGCAGTACTCAGGACGTGCTCCAGATCAAACCTGGGCCTCTCATATGCAAGCATGAGTGCTAGCCTTTGAACTCTCCCTGACCCCTCAATAAGTGTTTTGTTTGTTTTTGGAGGTGCCACTCCCGAAGAGAGTCAGGGGTTATCGTGACTGTACATTTAGGAATCACTCCTGGTAGTGCTTGGGGGGACCATGTGGGATACCAGTGATCACACCTGGGTGGGCCTCATGCAAGGCGATCGATCACCCTACCTGCTTCACTATCACTCCACCATCTCCTTCCCCAAAAAACACACCCCACAGTAAGTTTTAACTTAGCCACTTTGATGGATTTATAGACGTATATTTGATTATGTGGAAATTTGCATTTCCCTGGTTTCTAATGAGGCTAAGTGTCTTTAAATCTGTGTATCCAGCACAGAGTCATAAAAAGATTCTCCAACATTATCTTCCAGGAACCTTATTTTTTGCTGTTCTGATTGGGACCCTCAGTCTAACTCAGCAGGACCAGGGATTAAACTCAGCGTCACACATCTGAAGCATGAACTCTACCACTGGCCCTAGAAGATGCATATTTGTCCTTTCACATTACTATTAATTACAGGATATTCTGCAGTATTTTTTGGTTTTGTTTTTTGGGCTATACTTGCGGTGCTTGGAGCTTCCTCCTGTGCTCAGGAATCACTCCTAGTGGGATGCAGGGACCATATAGGGTGCTGGGGATAAAATAGGTAAATCTCTTGCAAGACATGTGCCAGCACTCTGGAATACGATTTTCCCTACTTCCAATCTATTGTTTGGAACTGTAGACTCTTTCCTGATCTCTTAATCTGAAATGAGGCAAGAGTGTGAGAGGCGCTAGTACTGTCATGTTCTCTTGCTGTCAGAACTTTGAAGTCCTTGGGGCCAGAGCGATAGCACAGCGGGAGGAGCGTTGCCTTGCATGCAGTCTACCCGGGATCGATCCCCGGCATCCCATATGGTCAGGAGTATTTCCTGAGTGCAGAGCCAGGGAGTAACCACTGAGCACACCTGGGGTGACCCAAAAAGCAAAAAAATACAAAACAAAACAAAAAAGCCCCTAGAGAATGTTGAAGCCCTTCATTTCAAAAGAAAGAAATGAAAAGGAACTAAAATACAATTTTAAAACTTTTTTATTTAATTTTTATAATTTGCACATTGATTAAAGTGTTATGAACACTTTTATTCTTATCAGATAAAAGTATTTTTTCTTTATTTATTAAGATATTGTGATTTTTTGAAATTATTCATAATAGAGATGTTTTGAGCATTTAATGTTCCAACACCAAATCCCCCACCAGTGTCCTGCTCCTCTACCGATATCCCCAGGTTCCCTCCTATACCCCAGGTTGCCACTTTGGCAGGCATATAACAAATTTATTCTATATTACTTGCTCCAATGAAACTATCTATCTATCTATCTATCTATCTATCTATCTATCTATCTATCTATCTATCTATCTATCTATCTATCTATCTATCTATCTATCTATCTATCTATCTATCTATCTATCTATCTATCTATCTATCTATCTATCTATCTATCTATCTATCTCTCTATCTTTTGCTTTTGGGTCACTCTCGGTGACACTCAGAGGTACTCCTGGCTCTTCGCTCAGGAATTACTCCTGGTGGTGCTCAGGGACCATATGGGATGCCAGGGATCAAACCCAGGTTGACTGTGTGCAAGGCAAACGTCCTACCCACTGTGCTATCACTCTGGCCTCAAAACTTTAAAAAATGATAAATGAAATTATCAGAAAATGAATCAATGAAAGTCAATTTGTGGGGCGGTGATGGTACAGTGTGTGGGGCACTCCGCCTTCAGGCAGCCAACCCCAGTTTGACCCCAGCATCTTATCTGTTTCCCCAAGCCCCACCAGGAGTGATCCCTGAATGCAAAGCCAGGAGTTACCCTGAGCATCAATGGGTATGGCCCAAAAACAAAATAAACAAACAAAAAGTCAATTTGTGATAATTGGCTGCTACGCTGTGGAATGCACTTTGAGCGTTATTTTTTTTCTCCTAGAATTTATACTTTGCTTTTGTCTTTTATTTTGTTTTGGGGTCCCATGCAGCAGGGCTAAGTTTAGTCCTGACTCTGCACACAAGGATCACTCTAGCTGGGCTCAGGGACATAAGTGGTGCTGGAAGTTGAACCCGAGTCAAGTGCCTGCAAGGTTAGGGGCCCTGCCTGCTGTACTATCACCCCATACCCCCACAATTAATTTTAACAGTAAAATTTAAATTTATTTAAAATTATTTAAATAAATAATAAATTTATTTATTTAAATAAATAATATTTAATAAATAAATTAAATTAAATTTTAAATTTAAAAATTAGAGTGAAACACCCTCGAGGGTATTGATGGTGTGACTGCGGTGCCCAGCTGTGTCAACAGGTGGCAGACAGGAGACAGACTTACTACACCCAGGGCTCTTCCCGTGGGCCCTGATGGTAGATGGTTTGACATAGTAAAAACTGGGCCCCCTGGGATGAACCCAAAGCCACGGCAGTGCCTGGCAAGCTACCCATAGTGTATTCAATATGCCAAAAACAGTAACAATAATGAGCCTCATTCCCAACAAATGGAAATGTTACTGGTGCCAGCTCAAGTAAATCGATGAACAATGGGAAGACAAGTGACAAGAGACAAGTGACGTGATTTTAACCAATATACATAGGACATTAATTCATTGTTGAAAATGTATGAAATGTGGGACTAGAGTGATAATACAGTGGATAGGGCATTTGTCTTGTATGTGGCTGAACCGGGTTCCATCTCTTCACCTATGTAGTCCCTCAAGCACTGCCAAGAGTGATCCCTGAGTCCAGATTCAGAAGTAACCCCTGATCATCACTGGTGTGGCCTCAATGTTTTTGGGGGGGTCACACCCAGTGATGCTCAGGGTGTTACTCCTGTCTCTGTACTCAGGAATTACTCCTGGCAGTGCTCGGGACCATATGGGATGCCAGGGATTGAACCCAGGTTGGCCATGTGCAAAGCAAATGCCCTACCTATTGTACTATCATTCCAGCACCTCAATTTTTTTTAAGTGTAAAATCCCACAGTGAGCTACAGTGCATTTTTTTTAACTACCCAAGTTTTTAACTGGAAACCTCAGAAGAACAAAATCCTGTATTCTTCAAGCAGCCTGGGGCAACAAAATCATGTAGGTACAACCTCCAGAAAAAAGTTCACTATGTTCTTCTCCAAATCAAGTTCTGCTTGAAGTTCAGGTCCTCCCCTTTCTAGCCCTGAGAGCCAAACAAGGCCTCCATTCCCACACACATTCTGCCCTTGTCACTGGACTAGGCGATAAGGAGAAACGTCTCCTCTGGATTGCTAACAACCAAATTCAGATTCCAACAAGAGGATGTGCCTGGATGCAAGACTACATTTATGGGTTAGGATGAATGAACACTTCGTAGGGAGAATTTGAGTCCTGAGCTAAGATGCCAGGAGACAGATGGGTCATCTACCATGACAAATCTTAGATGCTCTGTAAGGAGTTGTTTGACCTGCTATGTATGTGTATTCTGTTTTTGTTGTTTGCAGCACTGGGGATGGAACCCAAAGCTGTCCACATGCAAGGCAGCTGCTCTACCTCTGAGCTACATTCCAGCCTCTACGTAGGTTTGTGATGGGAAGGTTATATCCAGAGATAACCCTAATTTCAGGCTATATGGCTACTCCTCATTTTGTTGATGTCAATTGATCTCAGGTCAAAGTAAGCCACAGGTGAAGGGGTACTGGAACCCTCAAGATAATGGCCACATGCAACTGGCTGAATTAAAACTGTGGAACTGCGTGAAAAGTCAAAAGACTCAGATTCTATAGCAGAGATACTAGCAAAAGGAAGAAAATGTCCAGGAGAAAAGTATAAGGAAAGAAGGGACAGTTGCTCTAATGTGAACTCCTTTCTACTGTGTTCATTGGTCTCTGTTTTAACAATGTGATTTAATTCCTACTGGGCCCTGCAACCTTCTTTTTTGGGGAAGGGAGATGGGCTGCACCCAGATGAATAAACAAGGATATCCTTCAAAAGCAATCCCCTTCAATTCACCAGGATATAATCCTGTCAAATGGAGGCTCTTGGGCCCCTGACAGAACTAATTGGCATATAAATACAGGATACCCAGGTATATTTGGGTTTCAGAAAAACAGTGAATCATCTTTTCATCAAAGGAGCATGTCTCACGGATTACAGTTTTCAACAAGGAATAATTGCTACATCCCCATCTTTGTGTTTGAGTTCCCTGAAACGACTGGAATGGTTTCTCTTCTCAGGAATCATACCCATGGAATCCAAGAACTTGGGGCACAGAGAGATGGCTAAGGACTGGGCATGTGTTTTGCATACAGGAGCCCTGGCTTCAATCCTCAGCACTACAGGGTCCCCTGAGCTCTGCTGGGTATGGTTCAGAACTCCCAAATCAAAAGAAGTCAAACTTCCTGCCTTAAAATTATTTTTAATACCTGTGTCTCTTCTCTAAAATGTGAGATTAAATTTTCCCCCTAGCAATGACAAATTGGGAAAATCTTCTCAAGCTACTCTAATGCTTATTGTTATGTAAATTCCATTAATTATTCTTCTCTTCTTCCCTTTCTCTCCCTTTTTCCTTTCCACTTCTCCATATGACTGAATGACTTGTCTCTTTCTCCAACCTAAAAATTCCATACCTAAAAATTGCTGAGTGATAGCACAGCAGGGAAGGCATTTGCTGGGGTGCAGGGCAGGGGCAAGGGTTCAATCCCTGGCATCCCATAGGATTCCCGAGCACAACCAGGAGTAATTCCTGAGGGGCAGAGCCAGGAGTAACTCCTGAGCATCTCCAAGTGTGACCCTTAGAGCCAAAATAATAATAACAGTAATAGTAATAATAATAATGACAACAATAACAACAACAACAACAACAACAATGATAATATAGTTCAACTCACATTGGCAGTGCTCAAGGGCTATTCATGTCTCTGTGCTCAGGAGTGACCCCTAGCAAGGCTCAGGGAACCTATATACCATGCTGGGAATGGAAATGGGCTCAGTTGCATGCACAGTAAGCATCTCAAGTCCTGTACAATATTTCAGCACCCCTTGCCACGCATTTATTTTATTTTTCGTCATATATATTATAACACTATGAGATATAAAATTATAAAGCTCTATCAGTCTACCATCCCTCTATCAGTGAACATTTCCCACCACCAGTGTCCCCGGATTCCCTCCCCCTTCCCCAGCCTGCCACTATGGCAGTACTTATGCATTTGTTTTCTTTGAAGGTTTTCAACTTACCAAGCACAAACATTTTAAAGGCTAGGAAATGTAAGAGAGAGAAAAGGAGTCAGAATAGAGTGGGAGCAAAATAAATATTCACAGAGAAGGGCTATAAAAAGCCATAAGACTGTAGATACTCCTGAACTTTCCCCCCACGAGGCATCTCTGAGTGCTGTGTGATCACAGAATGTCCCCTTCAGCCTCCAGGGGGAGGGCATTTCTCAGGGCCAGCACCCCACTGGGGAGACTGGCGATGTGCTAGAGAACCCAGAAGTTCAACACTAGCCCCTCATGCAGGGAATGGTACTGCAGCTACTGTTCTGTGGGGTTCAGCCCCACTGGTCTGTCTCCTGGCCACAGTAATCCAGAGTGCACCCCGGGAAGCCTCCATGGCAGCACGACTGATAACTACGTCTTTCTAGCCAGTGGACCAGAAGTCACCTAGGGGAGAAATAATGAATAGAGGAGCTTCCTTGGCACCACAGACTAACCACCCAGAAACATAGTCAGAGTCCCTTTCCCATTTGGGGCCTTTGCTTAACCAAGCTTCGTTACACCTAGCTTTGCTCTACGCCACTTTAGGTTACTACAAAACTCGCATGCTCATCATTCTGGAGGTGGAAGGATAAAAAAGGGTCTCTTGAGCCAGAGACATAGTGCAGGGCTGAAGGTGTTTGTATAGCATGTGGCTGTCACCCTGGTTCAAAACCTTGGCACCACGCAGGGTTCCCCTGAGGACTGCCAGGAGTCACTCTTCTAGTTTTCCTTTGGCTACATCCAACTTACTTCTGGCTCTGCACTCACTCCTGGTGGTCTTCAGGGGACCATATGGGATGCCAAGGATCAAATCTGGGTTGACCGCATGCAAAGTACCTTATCCCTGTACTGCCTCACTGATTCTGCCAGGGGGTCGCTCTTGAGCA
>JAJIBD010001784.1:0-191993 GCA_021461705.1 Cryptotis parvus | reverse complement strand
TCAACATGATGAACGACCTAAAACCTGAGCTGCGCAGGAGGAAGAGAGCGGCATGGAATGTCTTCAGATGCATCGAAGAAATAGCTAAAAAGACAAAGAACCTCCCGCCTCCGGGCACATCTATTCAACTCCACCATTCTCCCTGCATTAACATATGCCTCAGAGACCTGGGCCCTACGAAAAGCAAGATGAGAATGCTGTTCGGGTCTCCCAGAGAGGAATCGAAAGAGCTATGCTTGGAATATAACTCCTCACTCAAGTGAAAGAAGGAGTCCGGAGCTCCGACCTCCTTCACAGTTACAGAGTCAGGGACGCTGTCTCGTTTGCCAAGACATTGAAAATCAGATGGGCTGGACATGTAATGTGATTTGGGGGATGACCGCTGGACTAGAGCTGTTACCAACTGGATCCCAACGGGATGTCAAAAGATCACATGGCAGCCCACCTACAGGATTATCAGACTTCTTTTTCAAGACCCTGAATGAACGGTTTGAGGCTCTTCGGTATTTCTGAAGCAAGCAGATGCCATTGGGCCACACTGGCACGTGATAGGGTCAAATGGAAATGTTACTGGCACCAACTTGAGCAAATCGATGATTAATGGGATGTCAGGTGATCAAGTGATTTAGAAAAGATATTTTATCTATTACATATAAATATGATATTTATAGTGAAATCTCAGTGTTTCACTAATATTGATAAAATATTGTATTTGAACCATGTATATGAGTTCAATTATTACCTAATAGGATGTCTTTTAGGGCAATGTTTGTTCATCCACATTCTGAATCTAGGTAATCTTACACAGAATGCTCCCTTGAAGGTTTGGTTTTACACCTTTGGGACAGACATTACTGGGAAAAGTCTAGAGAAATTCAGTACATATCATGAAAATAGAGGAGCATTTCTTTAATAGAACAGAAATCAAATTTGGTGCTGTAATCAACAGCAATGTATTATGAAAGTACACATCACCTACGTTTAAATAATCTTGTAAATGCTTTCCAACAAATCTAAACCCTAGGAGGCAAATCTAAAAACTAATAACAAAGAAATATATTTAGCATAAAGCATTTTCATTTGTGTAGTAGGTATTTATGTGACCTTTTTCATACCAAGTGGAGAAACAGGCTTTTGTTTATAATTTAATATTTTTGTTGCAGTTTAGTTAGCATGGTTATGAAAGTGTTAATGTCATTTCACTGAACCTGGCTTCTTTAGGAGGAGGAGTAAGCCCAGACCATGTCTTTATGGAAGGATTTGTATCATTTAAAGGAGAGAATATGGACATGTTTGGTAAACAGGCCTACTATTTTGGGTAGTATTCTTTCTCTACCCAGAACTTTCTCATAGCACTTTAAGCACTTGTTTTGTAAAATATTTTTTTTTTTATGTCACTGAATGTTGGCATACAGGACTGTGTGTCTGACCTCTGATGACTTTTCCTACAAAGTTTACTTGCCTCTGCATGCCTTATCTCAGCTGTTGACTTTGACCAGAAGCTCATTGTTCTATTTGAGCTCATTAATTGATCAGATATTTACACTTCCTTGTAAAATTTTTTCTGAATCAAGTCCATAGTTTGGTAGTAGATAAAAATAAACTGCATATTATTTCTAAGTTGAAAGCAACACTTTTAGTCCTGTGTTAATTTGAGATAACTGCACTTTTTAATATTAAATAGCTTTTTAACTAAATGAAGTATTTTAGTTTTTGTACAGGTTTAGATCTATTCTTAGTAACAAAGCATATAAATTATTATGTAAATATATATATATATATATATATATATATATATTAGCTAAATATTAGAATATTCTGCCTGAGTATTTTGCCTGAGCAAAATTAAGTATTTCACATTGTCCTAAGTAAAAATTTAGGTATTTATACCAAAGATGTTATTTATTTTTTAGATAATTTTCTTTAGATGTAATATTGATCACTTGATCACTTGACATCCCATTATTCGTTGATTTGCTTGGTAGGCACCAGTAACATTTCCATTTGACCTATCACGTGCCAGTGTAGCCCAATGCCATCTGGTTGCTTCAGGAATACGAAGAGCCTCAAACCGTTCCTTCAGGGTCTTGATGAAGAAGTCTGACCATCTTGTAGGTGGGTGGCCATGTGATCATTTGACTTTCCGTGGGATCCAGTCGGTAATGGCTCTAGTCCAGTGGTTGTCTTCAAATCACATCACATGTCCATCCCATCTGATTTTTTGATGTCTTGGCAAACGAGACAGCGTCCCTGACTCTGGAACAGAGAAGGAGGTCCGAACTCGGATTCCTTCTCTCACTTGAGTGAGGCGTGATATTTCAAGCATAGCTCTTTCACTTCCTCTTTGGGGAGATCCGAATAGCATTCTCATCCTGCTTTCATAGGGCCCAGGTCTCTGAGGCATATGTTAATGCAGGGAGAATGGTGGAGTTGAAGAGATGTGCCCGGAGCCAGAGGTTCTTTGTCTTTTTTAGCTAGTTCTTTTGATGTTTTTGAAGGCATTCCATGCCACTCTCTTCCTCCTACACAGCTCAGATTTTAGGTTGTTCATCATGTTGACTTCTCGACCTAAGTACACATAACTGCTGCATTCAGAGAAGTTTGTTCCATTGAAAGTGAATGGGGCCTCTGGAACTAGTTCATTTCTCATAAACATAGTTTTCTTTAGATTCAGCTGTAGACCTATCTTTTCCACATTCTCCGTCGAAGTCAGCCAGCATTTGTGCCGCTTGGCTAATGTTTGGTGTTATTAGAACGATGTCATCAGAGAAGCGGAGGTGGTGTAGTTGCTGACCATCTATCTTCACTCCCATTCCTTCCCATTCTAATTGTCTCATGATGTTCTCGAGGGTGGCGCTGAAGAGTTTTGGTGAAATGGTATCACCCTGCTGAACCCCTCTTTTTTACATCGATGATCACCTTTTTGTAGAATGGTGAGATCCTGGTGGTGAATCTGTAATACAATTCCACGAAGGATCTTGATGTATTGGGTTTGAATGCCGTGTTTGGCTAGGGCTTCGATGACTGCTTCCAGTCTCCACAGAATCAAAGGCTTTCTTTTTTGCTTTTTGGGTCCCTGGGGTGCTCGGGGGCCATGGGATGCTGGGGCCCGCCCGGGCCCCAAAGGCTTTCTTTAAATCAATGAATGTAAGACAGAGTGGCATCCTGAACTCCCTACAAACTTCAATGAGCTTGGTTACTGTGTCGATATGGTCGATTGTGCTGAATCCTTTCTGGAAGCCAGCTTGCTCGCATGGTTGCCCTTCATCTAATGTTCTGCCAATCCTGTTCAGGATGACTCGAGTGAACAACTTGTAGATGACGGACAACAGGCAGATGGGGCGATAGTTACCAATGTCATGAATGTCTCCTTCTTGAACAGTAGACAGTCCTGCTGGTTTTCCATTATGAAGGCACCTTGCATTCAGACAGGTAGCGTGTGAAGAGCCGAGCCAGTGTATTGATGAGTACTGATGGCAGATTCTTCAGGTGTTCAGGTCTGACTTTGCGCCTGGTGCTGTTCTCGTCTTTACCGATGAAATGGATTGTCAGATTTCAGAAGGGAGAGCGTTGGGAATGACATATCCATCCTGCGGAATTTGGTTTGTGGGCAGGGGAACATGGCTATCAAAGAGATCTGAGTAGAAGTCATGGATAATCTTCTCCATAGCCTTTCTTGAAGATGTGATAGATCATCAGGAAGTCCCAAAACTCCAAACAGGATCAGACCACCATCTCCTTCGTGCAAAATTCTATTCATGCGACGGGGAGAGAAAAGGCTGCAAAGTTTAAGAAGAGAACTCCCAGAACGACCACCAACTGGGAACTCTTTGCACTATTGCGGCAACATGGGAAGATGCCATCATTGATGACATTGACCGACTGGTTCAGCACCTCCATGATTGTGTGAAGAATGCCTAGAGAGAGAAAGACACGAAAGGACACCTGTCTTCAAAAACTCTCGAGCTCATTTGCCAACGTGGCAAGGTGCGACCCTTAGGCGACCAAATGCTAACATCCAAGATTGCAAAGCAGTGGAGAGAAGTGATAAAAGGAAAACCTCAAAGAGAGAAGAGTAGAAATACCGGAAGATGCAGCAGAAGCAGGGGAAAAGCATTTGCAATGCCCACCTGTCCTTTGCCAACTATAAGACCAAGATGACTGCCCTCCAATGTAATATTATGATCAGGAATTAGTAAACTTGGGAAGTCCATTGCAAATATTCCTATTTAACCCACAGCTCTTAGTGTTTGTGGTAATGGACCGTACTATAGGGAACGGACTAATACCTTTATAAACATAGACCATCAGAGAAAACATGGGGCAGTACTTATGGACCAGGTTTCAAGCTGACTCATGCCAGATGCAGGAACTGGTTGAAAACCCCCCCCTCTTTTTGCATTTTGGCTCACATCTGGCAATACTCAGGGGTTATTCCTGGCTCTGCAGTCAGGAATCATTCCTCACGGTGCTTGGGGACCATATGGGATGCCGGAGATCATACCTGGGTTGGTTGTGTGCAGGGCAAATGCCCTACCAGCTGTGCCATTGCTCTGGCCCCTATAGACCCCCTAGTTATGTTGATAGGGATTCAGGACCAAGGTGGGGTAGTGTGAATGCCTGAAGTATAGTATGGACTCTGGGTTGGTACTATGGGTTGCATGATCTTGCGATTGAGAAGAAGTAATTTTTTTTTTTTTGGTTTTTGGGCCATACCTGGTGTGCTCAGAACTTTCTCCAGGCTCTATGCTCAAGGATCACTTCTGGCAAGTACTAGGGACTATATGGGATGCTGGGACTTGAACCTGGGTCAGCTGCATTCAAGGCAAGTGCCCTATTTGCTGTACAATCGCTCCTACCCAGAAATAATATCTTGAGGAATCTAATTTTTGGGAGGTTGTGGCTATCTATCTTAATTGCAGAAGTGTTCTGGGTAACTGCTGTCATTAATATATGAAATAGTCACTTTAGATGAATTATCCAATAAATGAAGCCTTACTAAGTGTCTAAAAATTGTGTGAGAATGTTTTTTGATATATACATTCCATAAATAACTGCAAATGGCTGTCTTCTTAAGAACATATTGAAATTAATTTCTCTTACTGGAAAATGAAGAAAAAAAATAAAACCCAAAGTTAGTAGAAGAAAAGAAAAAACTATTATAGTGGAAGCAAATGTAATAAAAATAAAATGTCTGTTACACCAAAGACCACTGGAAGCACTTTAAAGTATGTGTGCAGTTGACAAATCCTCAGCTAGACTCAGGTGAAAAAATGAGGAAAGCCCTAGTAAATAGAATCAGAAGTGAAAGGAAGGATCATAGCAGGTACCATAGAGATGCAAAGGAGCATAAGAGACTACTGTAAACAACTTTTTATGTCAGTAAATTGGTAAGCTTAGAGAAATGGACTTTTTTTTTTTTGAATCCTGTAAAGTCCCTAAACTGAATCAGAAAACAGAAGACAGTCTGTCTGCCCCCACCAAAATAAGGCCCAGGTCCGGGGATTTTCTATTTCTACCAAATGCAAATCAAACCAGTAATGTGATCTCCTTTCACATCTGTGAGGATAACCCATATCAGACCCTTCAGAAATGATGAAAGGTCTGATGTAGTTACCCTCACAGAAGTCCTAAAACACTGGAACAACGAGTGATGGGGATGTGAAGTAAGCGGAATCCTCATTCACTGTTGCGGAAAATAAACTGGTCCAGCCTCCTTGGAAAACATCCTGGAGACATCAGAAAAGTCAAAATGCCATGTGGTCCAACAGTTCACTCTGTCTCTCCCAAGAACACAGATAGGCTCTAGGCTCGGTGGAAGCCGAGAGACTGCAGTGAAGGGTTGTTGGCACTTTGGGGGTTCAGCGTGACACATCACATAACCCTGCCCTCCAGAAACACTGAACACTCTTTTAAAAAAAGAATTTAATTCATATGAGCAAAATTAACATTACAACATACAACCAAAAAGTTTAACATTACCCTTTAATTAAAATGCTTTTTAAAAAACCATTTCTCTCATTATTTTAGTATTTAAATTTAATATTTATAGAGCAGATCACCTGGAGTGTTTTAGAAATTTGGTTTTGATTCAAAGTAATGTTCTCATGGAGGCTCAGTCCCTGCCAATTCATTTCCCATTCACTTGGGGACATAGCTAATTTCTTTAGACAGCTTTTAGTTCTTTCATATTCAAATAGATGGAGAAACATTTAATTTGAAACCACTTCCTTGCTTCTTTTCTCTTTCCTTCCTAAAAATATGGCAGCTCTATCATATCGCTTAATTTTTAAGGAATGAACTGATTTTCCTGTGAACATTTAAAGCAGAGATAATGAAAATGTGTTACACAAAGTACTTTTTAATATACATAAAGTTGCTATTTTCTCATTGTACCAGTAGCCTATAGGTGTGCCTTAATAAAGCCTGCAGAAAAGGGGGTATAGTATGATTTGTACAGTTGTACCACTTTCATCACCAGTTTCTACTTGCTTTTACCAGCCAGTTTCTCCCCCCCCCCCCCTGCCTGTGATGTTAAAATGCAATATTTTTTAAAGTATTTTATTATACCACCATGAGATACATAATCACAAACGATACACAATTAAAAAGTTTATACCTGGGTTTTGGTCATACAGTGTTCCAGCACCCGTCCCTCCACCAGTGCCCATCTCCCACCACCAACTACCCGGTTCCCTCCCCCTCCCCCAGCCCACCTCCATGGCAGGTTCCCCATTTCTTTCCCTTTCTCTCTCTCTCTCTCTCTCTCTCTCTCTCTCTCTCTCTCTCTCTCTCTCCCTTCCCCTCCAGAATATGGACTACAGAACATACATTAAAGGGTTGTCATGTGTATCCTTTGCCTGTATTTAATGCTCAGTTCTAGGTTGGCATTAGTACCCTCGACAATTGTCAGCACACTGTTCCATTCCTCTGTCCTACCCAGCCTCTGACTCCACACGTTTGCGACAATCTCCACCCTTGACAAGATCTCCTGATACAAGGTCATGTTTCACTTGACCTTGGATATTGGCATCACAATATGCACATATATATCTATCTATGCCATGCAAATAAATGCAGTCATTCTGTATCTGTCTCTCTCCTTCTGGCTAATTTCACTCAACATAATCTTCTCCATGTCCATCCATTTATAGGCAAATTTTATAACTTCATTTTTCCTAACAGCTGTAAAATGCAATTTTTAACCATTTCTTAAATTTAAAATAAAAAAGGTAATTTAAAATGACATTTTGAGATTTGGAGCTCATTCTTCCAAATTTTTTTTCTGTGGTTCTAGTCTCTTTTCTCCCTGCCCTTCTCAGTTTCTATAATCTGACCAGGTGATCTAGGTACTTTGATACTTTGCATTTCTTTGTACTGTTATTCTACATACCAGAGGTTAGTGAGAACATCAGTATTTGCTTTTCTTCTTCTGACTGACTTCACTTAACTTAGCAGTTTCACCTCAATTGCATGATTTCACCCTTTCTTGAAGTAGTATTCTATTGTATGTGTATGTATGTGTATGCATGCATATATATGTATGTAACATACACACACACATATATATATACACACACACACACATATCATTTGTATCACTTGTCTTCCCGTTGATCATCGATTTTTTCTTTTTTTTTCTTTTTGGGTCATACCTGGCAGTGCTCAGGGGTTACTCCTGGCTCTGCACTCAGGAATTACTCCTGGCGGTGCTTGGGGGGACCATATGGGATGCCGGGGATTGAACCCGGGCTGGCACAGACCAGCCACGTGCCGAGACAAACGCCCTACCCGCTGGGCTATTGCTGCGGACCCATCATCATCGATTTTCTTGACTGGGCGCCAGTAACGTCTCCATTTGTTGGGAATTAGGTCCATTATTGTTAGTTTTTGTCATATCAAATACACCACAGGTAGCTTGCCAGGCTATACCACGGAGATATATGTTTGTGTGTGTGTGTTTTCATTACACCTGTTATTGGGTATGTAAGTTCCATTCCATATCCTAGCTATTGTCTTAAGTGCTGCAAGAATAGTAGTGTTATAATGGCATAACAACAACAACAACAAAAAAAAAAGAACCCTGAAGCAATTTGACAGGCAGGGATGTGGTAAAAAAGGAACTCTCATCCATTCTCTTGCACTGCTGGTAGGAATGTTGTGCGATTCAATCCCATAGAAAGCAAAATGGAGAGTTTTCTGAACAATAAGAATAGAGCATCCATAAGATCCAGCAATTCTGCTTCTTTTTGTCTGCTCCTAGGGCACAAAAACACCTATCCAAAAGGATGTATGCATAACATTATTCTTTTTTACCCCCTAATATATTAAGGATGTCAGATTCGCTTCCACAAATACATATATGTGATATGTGTTTACATATATTATTTTTTTAAAGAAAGAGGAGGATGTTTGGGATAGTTGACTATTGATAAAAGGATTTTTAAGTTGACCCCAGCTGCCTGCTGTCACTGAACTAGCCTGATTGGTTTGAATCAACAGGTGTGGCTTCCTGAGCCCTCTGAGCACCATTTGGGAGCACCCTCCCCAACAAAGATTTCAAAAGTGGTGAAAGCTTATCTTGTAACAAACCCTTTCTAAAATCAAAGGGCATTTTTAAAAACTGCATTTGGGTGATTCTTATGCATAAACCACTTTTTTTTTGGGAGAAATGCTCTTTTTTTTCCTAATAAAAGCAAGGCCCATATGCTTACCTCTGTACTATCCCACTGATATAGATTTTTATAAGTTTTAGTTATTTGACAGAAAAATTTTTGGTCTTGGTAATTGTTTAGAATTTTAAATAAATTCAAAGCAGAATAATTTTCAGTAATGAGGAAAAACATAATATAGTACTTTTTGATTAATGTAAAATAGCTCATTTTTATTTAGAAATTTGGTGGTCAGTTTTATAGATTATTTACCTAAAATTCTATATGTAATGTGGTTGTGGAACTGAAATGTGTGTTTTCTTACATGATAACTAAAACAAAAATTTATATTTAGATTTTAATTTAAAAAATTTTGCAAAGGAAATATTTAGTAACATCACTGTTTATTATCTAAATAAGAGGAAGAACACCAAATAAGCATACCTATATTTTCAGTAAAGATATATTATTAGAATTTACTGTTTTTCTGAAAATCTGGGACTGTCTTTATCACTTCGAGAATGCTCAAAGGTTGACCATTTCTATGTGAAAGGTTTCCATATGAATGTAGGCTCTTAGGTCTAATGGTCCAGTGTGAAATGGAAAAAGAAAACGTGAAGTTATACTAATGATTCTGTTTCCAATGATAAATCTGGTGAGTTCACTTTAAGTGTGGTTTTGAAAATTGATGATGATTTTTAGCACTTAGCTTCTTATCTCCAAAGCACTTTCTAAACGTTGAATAATTAATTGCCACATCCCCTTGTGGGGGTAGAATAGCAAGCATGTCTTTCTGTTTACCAGGAAACCATTATGGCAGAGCCTGGAAATGCTTTGAAATTTTTTTATTTTTAGAGGTTTTATGTTTTTACAAGGTCACCAGTTTTTAAAATGCCATCCTGGTTTCCAGTCACAGAGTTGAGGGACAGATAACCAAGAAAGTTGAACTCTTGAAAAACTTCCCAATGCTCCCATAGAGATTTCATGCTTCGTGAATCTTGCTTGCATATTGGTTTTTACTACAATTAAAAACTTGAATATTAAAATTAGGAAGTTTATACCTAGGGAATAATAGTAGATTCTATTATTTCCTGGGTATTTAGAATTTTGTAAACCTTATAGCAGTAGGAGAACAAACATCAGTGGCAAAAAATAAATTCATATTCTCTTTTCCCCCTGATTTCCATTTATTTGTATTTATGTATTTATTTATTTCTCCACTTTATTTAAACACTGGGTTCTACAAAGTTGTTTATGACTATTTGTTACAGGCATTCAATATTCCAACACTAATCTCACCACCAGTGTCATCTTCTCTCTACCATTGTCTCCATTTTCTCAGCCACCCCTCAACAGGTTGCCCCCCGTAGCAGGCCCACAAGAATTAATTTTGTGTAGCTTGTTACCACTAAAGCTGAATCATCAAAAACATTTCTGTAAAGGAAAATTTGTGAACATGATTTTGTCTCAGCACAGGAACATCAAGGTCTTGTTTGCAGGTTTACTAAGCTGTTGTTGCAGATTGAGCTTCTATGTTATGGTTAGTTAAGATTGATGGACTTTTGCGTTACTTCCCGTCCAATCTGGTGTGCTACTCCTGAGATGTCAGTGTTGGAGAGTTTGGAGATGTTGTTTCAGAAAATTCAGAATATTTAATTGGGCAGCCCACCAAGCTTTGTGTGTGGCTTTTGGGGTGTGGGAGGGGCTACCAGGGCTTTATTAGGGTTGCAGCTGGCCCACCCCTCTTTGAGATTGCCCTGGACGTCTCAGCCAAGATGAGATTCCTAAAAAAAAAATTGTGACTGGTTGATCTCTTCCAAGATTTATTTGAGTCTTGAACAAAGCTGGTTGATGAAGTTCATGACAGTGGTGGTGGGACCTACTGGGCATAAAAGTTGATATTCTTTTGTATATGGTTTAAATAAAGAAGTAACTGAAGATTTAACCCGATTTTGGAGTCCAGTGGAAATGGAGAGATGATTGACATTGATGACATTAGGTTAATAAATCCAAAAGGAATTTGGGAGACGCCATGAAAGTGTGACAGGATAAGAGCTCAAGAAAAGGAGGAGTATGAGAACGTGAGATCGGTTCCAGTGGTGGATGTGCTCTCCCAGATAGACCCTGTGTTGGCCAGACTGACTCCTGACTAGTTTGTGTTGCCATGAGCAGGATGTCTACTGATTAGCTCTCTGGAGAGGTGCAGCTTTGAAGTCTCGGGGGAGATGCAGAAACTATCCATCCCTCAGGTTCTCAACCTTTAAAGTAGAAAAAGAGCCAGAATGGTTTTTGAGAGCTTTATGCTTTGAGAATCCTACCAGATAACAAAAGAGAGTGCAGTGGTGGTTATTTCTGATGGATGTTGTTTCTTTGCAGATTACCTTGAAAGGTAAAGCAGAGTTAGACTCTAAATGCCCTTCTATGGCAATGGGATCTAGAAAGTGTTGACTTAGAGTCATCCACTAAATGCAGAGGTTAGGTCTTGTGGGCTAGAGTCCACAGTTAGACTTTATGGTACGAACCCATGAATTCCCATATATTTTATATATAATCTGTATGTATGTTATTTGTGCATGCCTTCAAATTTTATGGTATTGCTCTATGATATATGATAAAATGTAATCTTTAACCATTTTTTTTAAGAATGTTGATAAGGCGTGGCTGGAGCAAACACGTTTGCCTTCTGACCAACCTGGGTTCCATCTCTGGCATCCCTGAGCATTGATGGGTGTGACCCAAAGAGGAAAAAAAAAAGAAATAAAAGAATGTTGGTAAGGAAAGAGAGCCTGTCAGTTCTGGAATATCACCTCTAAAAATTTCTATGTTATTGAAATTATCAGATAATGCAATGAAGCAATCAAAACTAGTGAACATTATTATTTAACTATGGTACTTTATACTTGGAAAGGTAGTGATCAGATCTATATTGTCTGAAATCAGTCTTGTGACTTTCTTACTATTGGATATTATTATCAGAAGAAGTGCTTTCTTAAATGGCTTATTTGTGAGTGTGCTTATTTCCAGGCATAAGGTGATTTGCTAGCACTCTGGGAGCAATTGCTCTTTGGGTATGTGGTAGAACACAAATGGGGCACAGAGAAATTCTTTGCTTGTATGTGGCTCCTTCAATATGCAGTATAGCTATTTCCCCAAATATTTGCAGATTCATTTTTGTAAGTAAGAATGTTTTATGAGAAATTTTCTAATTACAGGCTTTATTATGGTTTATTGCAGGAAATTTGCAATGTAAAGGAATACTGTATAAGAAAATTGATAGATATGAGTGTGAAGTAAGACCCTCCAAATTTGTTTTTTTTAGGGGGCACTCATGGTGGTGTTTGGGTTGACTGTGCTTAGGGGTTACTCCCGAAGGTGCTTTGGGGACCATGAGGTGCCAGGAATTGAACCTGAGTCTGCTAAGCAAGGCAAAAGCTTAACCCCTGCGCTAGATCTCCAGCCCCCAGTTAGACTTCCTTATCTGAATTCACGGTTGATCTTTGGGGGCAGGGATTCAGTGACCTTGTAAGAATTTCAGTGATATATACACATGTATCATTGTACTTTAAGGTTATACTCGACAGCTGTTACCAGTTTTTCAGAAGGTTCTAGTCATTGTTTAGACATGCGGGCATGTGCTGTACCACTCGCTTGCACTGTGTCCTCAGACAGAGTGTTGGTAGTTTAATGTTCAAAGCTGATGATGGTTGGGGGGTGCTTTGGAAGGCAATTAGGCCACCAAGTAAAACCCCTCATAAATGGCCTTTGTCTCTCTTTCTGTCACTTTTCTATGCTGATGCACTGGTGGGCAGGACTGTGTGACGCTGCCGAGAGCACCAAGGGTGCAGAGAAGAGTCAAATACCACGTCCTCATTAGGCCTTGCTCCACAGTTCTGGCCAGTTTCTAAGTGTGATGATGAAGTATGGATGGCCTGAAGTGACTGATGATCACAGAGCTGGGAGAATTGTTGTGAATGTCACAAGCGGAGTAAACAAAGGTTTGGGGTGACCATACCTAGATTTGATGTGCTTCTGCAAGATGTAGAAAAATGGCAGTTTTATTCCACTATATTGACAGCCTCATCTGGCATCATGAACCATTAAGAAGCAGGATGAAAATACACAGGAGGGAAAAAATCTTGGAATTCTCTTTTCTAGGGATGAAATATATGGAGGTGCAAGTACAGTCCACCAATGGGAAAAATGTGTTAGGGCTGAGTATAGGGAGTGATTAATATACATTAGATTTCACAATGTGTAAGATGATAAGAAATAAAACCTCAATCAACTGAGACCCTCATATGAAATATATATGTTGAAATCCATGGATAATATGACCTATAATTCATCCAGCGGATGCACAATTATTTTATTACTAAAGAAAAAAAGAAGGTGGCTTTCTATCCTAGTCATTTCCTATCGTTAATATATTTCTCTGGTGGCCAGTTATGCAGCAGTTGTGGCTCAGGCGCCAGACCTAGCCATCTGTAATATTACTTGTCATTTAGACTGTGGTCTTGGACTAGTCATTTGATACCCCAGGGCCCTTATCTAGAAATTAAGCATTGAGGGAGTATCCTAAGAAATTGGGAAAAATAAAATTTCCTAATATATATTGACAGCAGTACCTTTCTCATGATATGGGCTTACTAATTGTTAGTTGCCTCTTCTGCAGTGATGTCTGACTCTAAGATAGATGAGATACTTAGGTAGATACTGTAGCAAGAAGAAGAAATGAGGTGTTGGCTGTTTCCCAAACACTATAATTGTCCCTTGAATCAATGAGAATTGACAGTTTATGTTATCTGACAGTAGTCTAATTCTCATGAAGCTGTTTCATTTGATTTAGTATGTCTAGACACATGGGTCTTTCAAATAGACTATTTCTAAGCTCATTAATTTGAAATTATAAAAATCAGGACATGGGATGTGACTCAAAGTGGTAAATGCATTTTATGCATGGGTCCCTGGACTTGACCTTTTTCACTGCAAATGCATGCAGATGTGAAAAAAAATCACAACAGAATTATGAACATTTAAAAAATCTATAACAGTATGATGCAATTATAGGATGACTTCCATTTACTGAAAGCGTGACTTTACGAATCACTGTTGATTTCAAAACTAAATATTCTGATCCTTTGTGGAGTTTAATTTTGACTTTCGTTCACACACACAGGAAAGGTCACTGTGAAATGCCCTTTAATATGTTGAAATTAGATAATTTAACTTGATTTGCATCTTGCTGCAATGATGAAGGGAAGCTCTACAAGCCATAAAGTGATGCTAAATTTGCTGCTTTAGAGTCTTCTTCATAAATCACTTCATAGTCTTCTAGATAGCTTTGTATTTCTAAGAATTGCATGAAAGACTTTTTTTTTTAAATGTAGAAAATTTGTGCTTGAGTTCTATTTTTTCTCTTTTCATTTACATTTGAGTTTAAGAAATTTTTGGAAGGCTTCCTATATTTGAGAAATGAAATTAATATGATGCAACAGGGTTGTTATTAAAGGTATCTAAATATATTTTTTGCTAATCCTATCTCCCCAATTAGGGGAAAAGATTATTGTCAATAAAATTTTATACTATGCAGTTTATCATATTATGTTTAAAGGCTGTATTGAACTGTGTGGAGGAAAATATGTTTTATTTTAATTTTGGGGCACTAAAATCTCATATTCTCACTCAGTGATTTATTAATTATATAGTCTTGGTTTCTGTTTCAGACTTTGCTTTTATTATTGTCATCTGGACTCTTGTATTTTAAAATACGAATCCTATAAAAATAAAATGTATGCTTATGTTAAAAGCAAGTTAATCTACTTAAGTATGGTTCAATACTGTCTGGATCTGTTTTCTGAGTTACTGTACAATCTCATGAGGACCTAGATAGTGCTCAGAGAACCCTTACGTGGATCTGGGGATAATCTTTGAGTATGACTGAAATAAGCTTGACATGCTATGAATGCGTTCACCTTTTTCTGAAATTTCAAAAGTTGAAGTGATTAAGTAACAACTTTTTTTTATGCTTGTAGAATGGCTTTGTAGAACCCTTTGTGGCACTAAAGCCCTTCAGATGGTCTGTGTACATTTCTTCCCGTGGAAGTTTGTTCTGCATAATCAGATTATAGTGGCATAAATGATTTTGCATGATATGGGCACATGTTTACTTTTCAGTGTTTAACATGCAACTTAAAAGGACTTCATTTGTCCTTTTCTGTCAGCAGGGAGAGGTTTGGGCCACATCTTAGCAGCGCGCGCGGGCGTTTCCTGGTTCTGTGCTTGTGCTGCTTGGTGCTCAGGTATCCATGTGGGCCAGGGATAGAGCTGGGATCAACTGTCTGAGAAGGAGTGATTTAAGTCCTGTACCGTCTCTTCAGTCCTGTCTTTTGGTGCTTTGGATGCAATATATTTATACTTTTTGAGATGAACCATGGCATTTAAATTAGATAATTACTTCCTACTTTAGACATTTTATTAGATATTGATGGACAGAGAAGCAAGGCCCATGGCTCCTGTAGTGTCTGCTAGCAGACAGTCTAGCAGGAGATAATTTGGACATGCTCAGGAAATAGAATACTCCGAGGATGCAGCAAGTACAGGTTTGGGAGCATGTGGATTCACAGGTGCCAAAGTAGTTGAACTTCTTTTCTTTTTTTTCCCTTTATGTTTTAAATAGAGTCCTCAGATGCTATAGCTTCTGAGATAATAAGAAAGTATTATAAAATATGGGTTCCAGTAAGCTCTTTGTGAGCTTATTGGATATTTGATGGATGTTTGATATTTTCATTTTATTTTCATGTCTTCAAACTATCACTGATGTTTCATCCTGTTAGAAAACATTTCCAAGAAGTTACATATGACATAGAACTTACCTTGCTTAATCTCTGATTTTCAGGTCTACTATCCCCAGAGATATTGTAAAATCAGAACCTAGTTTTAAAGATGGGACTTTCCTACCATTGTTAATTACATGGAGTGAAAGCAGTCTTTAATAATGACTAAAACTTAAGACTGCCAGAAAATGGGAAAACTCCATTTTGATATGTTTTTAGATGAACTTCTTACTATTTTCAAGAGTGAAGAGGTGAGGCTTAGTGTTTTGTTTCATTATTATTGTTATTTTAAAGATTTTTTTTTTTGCTTTTTGGGTCACCCCGGGCGTGCTCAGGGTTACTCTGGCTTGCACTCAGGAATTACCTGGCGGTGCTCGGGGACCATTGGGAGCCGGGATCGAACCCTGCCGGTGGGGCCGGCAAGGAAACCCGGCTATCGCGGCCAGATGTGTTGCTTTTGAGGGGGCTGTCCTTCGCTTTCTGAGATCTGTGTCCTGTTTTCCAACATGTTTAACCATGAAAGCATCTCAGAAATGAACTATTGCAAATCGCGATTTGCCCATAATTGCTTCTTTTGCTTTTGTTGAGTACATGTGTGTTGCAAAATTATTTTCAAGATAGTAAACAAGGTTTCGGTTTATATTATTTTTCTTTTAGCTTGTTAAATAGACATTATCCTATTTAAGGAGAAATCATGACATTTAAGCAGTGAAAGAGATTGTTAGTGACTGAAGTGGGCTACAAGTGACAATTGCCAGAAATTCTAAAGTCACAGAGTATTATTTCTGAGGAAGCTGGGTTTGTTGTCAGTGGATCATATGTGTTAAAATGACTAGTCACTAGTAATTTTTCAGAAATCTTTTCTTACAAAAGATCACAATTATTTGTGATCTCTCTCTTTCTCTCTTTCTCTCTCCCCCCATCCCCTCCAACCTGAAATTTCCATCCCATTAAAAAAAGCCTCAGGAAGAAACACAACCAAAGAAAATGCTTTCTTCGTGCTCTTTGTAGACAAAATGGCACAAGAGACATCTCTTAGCTTTTACCAAGTGTATTTATTGGAGTTTGAAGCTACACAAAATTATGTCCTTCTCCCTGGCAATTTGCAGTAACCTTAATAAAACGAGTGACTGGACCGTGGAGGTAACCCAGGCATGGAGCACGTGCTTTGGATGCAGGACATTGGTATCGGCACCACCGCCAGGTACCCTTGAGCATTTCCCGAGCTGGGAGTGACCCCAAGCACATTCAGGTGTGGCCCCCAAGCCAAAAAAAATAAATACATAAAGTGGCCCTCTGGTGTCTTATTATTTTTTTTACCTTAGGCTTCTTGCATTAACTTCTACAGATAAGTTTTCAGTAAAAAGTTGTTTAGGTGAGTAGCACGGGGGGTGTACAACCACAGTAAAGAAAACAGAAAGTGATAAAGAAACAGCATTAGATGAGCAAAGTCAAAAGAATTGCCCCCCAAAGCTTGGCAGACTTCCAATTAAGTAATATGACAAAGAAGCTTATATTCAGAACAGCTTTTCTTTTGGATTAGTGTGGGAACACGTACAGTCTGTCCCATCCATGTGGTTTTGAGATTGCTTTTTAAATGGTCAGGGTGATAGCATCGCATACTTGACTGCACGCAGATGGTCAGGGTGATAGCATCATATACTTGACCGCAGATGGTCAGGGCGATAGCATCACATACTTGACCGCAAACACCTTCAGAGTTTATCTTTTCATAATTGCCTTCTAGCTTTCTATTTGCTGACTCATTCAGACTTTGGACTTTGACTGGAGAGTTAAAAATGATTTATAGTTTATGGGTGTGGGCAATATAAATAAAGACAGTGATTTTCATTTACTAGGAAATGCTGATCTATAATTACCATTTATTAAAATAGTTAACTTTATTAAAATACAGAATTTATTTTATAGACTACCTCTGAAACTATAAATAATCTACAAGATGAAACATCAAAGTGGTGCATTATATCGTATCTGGTTCCTGGGGTTCTGGTAGTCTGGTGGTGTTCAACTTCCTAATACGCGTGAGCAACGAGCCTGAAGAATTTGGACCTCACCTTAGCTAGGCAGAGGGGCTGTCTCTCTGAGCCATGTCCCTCTAATGTTGGGAGTGAACACATTAGCACCAGGTATATTGCTTTCTGGGAGTCTTTGACTATTCCTGATGATTTTCCTTGTGAAGAGCTTATCCTGCTTTATGGAGCTTATTCTCGTCACATGGTATTCTCAGATCTGAGATTGTGCGAAAGTCAGCATTATGTGGAGACAGACACAAGGAGAGCAAGGCTTTTGTGGCGTTACCTATGTCAGGGACTTTATGATCGACAGTCCACTTCATAGATATGATAACTACAGGACTTTACTACCAAGAGGGCTAGCCAACTGGCATAGTGTCCTATTGGCACTCTTCAGAGAAAGCTTAGATGCCATATAATAAAATACAAGTTCTACCTATTCAAGAATGTCAGTATGCAAACATTCTGTCTTCTGTCTGAAAGAAGGCTACGTGTCTAAACTTTGATGTCTTACTGAGTTTGGGTCCCAGTTAGTTTTAGTATAATCAGCATCCTGTTTGATACTCAGACTCAGGAGTGCATCTAGACAGAATTGTGTCTGGCTGAGAAAGCAGCAAGGGAGAGGGCCTATTGCTTGTTGGTCTTTTGGCCAAGATCAAGTGTGGAAGATGGCCCGGACTCTGAGATGAGGCATGAGGTAAGGGTGTGGAGTTTGACCTACTTCCAGCAAATGGTAGATGCCAGTGCTAACCTGTGCTGTTTAGAGAGACTCACCCTATATGACAGAAAAGCCTGGGGACCGCTGAGGGTGGAATTAGCTTCCACTGGGAAGAGCTCCTTTTGGGTTTGGAGAACTCAGGGATGTGAAGTTGTGAGGCAGAGATTGAGGTGGGTGATGATCACCGTTCCAAAAGTGGTATTGATATTGCTTATGTATATGCATGTGAGTGTGTGGAAATCAGGTTCTGGGAGCAATTTTTGGTAAAAGAGGTCACTTAAGAGGCTGGATTGGAGTAGAGAGTACGGAGCCAAGAAGAGTAATTGTCATGAGACTGAAACTCCACTAGCACTGGGGAAAGGGTGCTGGGAAATGAGAGAAGAAAGTGGCAGATTGAAATTCTGTGTTGCTGACTTACATGCAATTTGTGCCTTTTATTCTCACTACAGAAATGAAAAAAAACCCCTGAATTTTTTTCCTCATAAAGCATTGGCCTAAGAGTATAGTCTCGGCAATTTTTTTTTTTTTGGCCACACCCGGTGATGCTCAGGGGTTACTCCTGGTTCTTTGCTCAGGAACTACTCCTGGTGGTGCTTGGGGACCGTATGGGATGCCCGGGATCGAACCCTGGGTCGGCTGCATGCAAGGCAAACGCCCTACCCGCTGTGCTATTGCTCCGGCCCCGAGTCTCAACATGTTAAAGGAGCCAGGAAGGCAGCAAGAAGGAATTGGAGACACATGACAGTCTGCTTTTGGCTGGAGAGAGTGAAGGAGGGACTTTGGCCAGTACAGAACCCGTCTTACTGTGGGGAACGGAGCTGTCTCTATACACCAGATGCTCGCTAGAAAGTCATTTCTGTGACCATTGGAATATTCCGCAGCTCACTCTGTACTGATAACACGAGAAATGCAAATGTGGAAGGAACCTCCCCTTTTTGGTGCCTTACTTAGACTGCTCCCTGCAGCACTCTTGCATGATTTCAGTTGGCAGGCATTCATTTCTGAGTTACTTTCCTTGATGTGACCTCCATCCCCGAGATGCAGCCCCAGTCCATTTTGTGATTGGCTGTGAGGAGAGCTGAGCAGTGTGGAGCTCTCCTTTGGTATGGACTGACCCTGTTCTGAGGGGCAGAGAATGCCCCTCAGCCGGGGCCCGCTCACTCCGTTTACACAGCCTGTATCCAGCTCTCCAGCAAGTGTGTCATCCTTCAGTCTGCAATGACACTAGCAATGACACTAGCTGAATGATGTTAGAGAAGCAGTGGCCCCAGGGGGACAGAATTGGATTGAGAGGGGCAGGGCTCTCCCGCTGTTTTGGCTGCGGTGTGGATTTTCTGAGCTGTCAGCATTTCCTGATCAAAAATTGATGGATTATTTTTTACTGAGGCTTCTGAATCTTCTTCATGTTATTGAGATATTAGGAAATAATGTTTGTTAGGCACTCTGGCTCATCGAAATCCACCCTGCTGCAGTCTTTTTTTAATCCGGCCCAGGTATGCTGATCCAGAGACAGATATGGGGCAGAGCTGCTACTTGCTCTCCCTGTGCGCAGCCGCTCACAAGGTGCCCAGGAGAGATGGCGGGTTCTCGCCCTGGCCCGCCAGCCCAGCAGAGCCTTGCAACAAGCCAGACGAACCCCACTCCATGAGGGCCTCCATTTTCCACATCCGGACTTCTCTGCGTCAGAACTCCCCCAGCAGACCAGCCTATCACAGTCCGGCTCTGCGGCCGCTTGCGGCCGTGCGGTTCATCATAAATGCTGGACTTAGAGATGACTGCAAGAGTATGCTACCTGCACGGCAGAGCCTGGCAAGCTACCCATGTTGTATTTGATATGCCAAATACCAGTAACAATTATAGACCTCATTCCGAATGGATTGTGGCTCTTTATGTTCCTGGAGCAAGCAGATGCCCTCGGGCTCTACTGGCATGCGATAGGACATATGGAGATGTTACTGGGGCCCGCTCGAGCAAATCAATGAACAACGGGAAGACAGTGATACAGTGATAGGCACTCTGGATAAACGCGACACAGAGACCGTGAAGTTGACTGGTCTGGAGCTCTGACTGAGCTCTAGGAGAGACGATGGCCATCCCCTCCCATCTGTCCCTTGGGCCACACAGGCTGGGAACCACTAGTGTTCCCAGTTGACATAGTGGCAGTGTTAGCCAGGGGAATGTATTTGATGCGAGGAGCTGGTACTACAAATTTTCTTCTGCTGAGATTTTGTTCATGTGCTTAGAACCTCCGTTTCTCTGAATTATTTTCTCACTGAGACCCATTGCAATACCTACCTTCTTATTAGCTACTTAGCGCTTGAGCTGCTTCTGAGTCATGCCCTGTGTGATTCTGGTGCTAACACAAACTTTGGAAGTCATCTTGCCCATTCTCCAGTTCTCTAATCAGTCTTGTTGATTGTGCATCACAGATGGGCTTGGATTTTTTTTTTGGGGGAATTCATTAACTTGCTTTTGTATGCTTTTTTTTGGTTTATTAAGGACTTTGTATTCTGATCCTATCCAAGGTACAGATGGTTATGCTTTCAGAATACCTTGTTGTTATAATAGCACCCGTTTAAAATAATCAATACAAACTGCTCCCAGTTTTACTATTTTGGGATTCATTCATTTTGTCCCCAAAGAAAGATGTTCTTCCACTGATCTTCCGTGACTCTTGCCTGTGTCAAACCTTTCCCAGATTGTTAAGGAGAGAGGCTTAGCCAGTGGCAGTGTTAGCCAGGGAGAGAATGGATTGGTTGAGTCAGAGAGGTCTGCTTGTCGTTTTCATTCTTTCTTTATTGCAATCACACCCGACAGTACTCAGGGGCAGTTCCTGGATCTGTGCTCTGGGGTAGCGTCAGCTTGGAGCACCTTTGTGGCGCTGGGGATTAAAACTGGACCAGGAAAGGCCACGTGCAAGGTGCAAAGCCGACAGCTTGCCTCCGTTATTAGCTCTGTGGTTCCTGTGTGTGAATTTTCATTCTTCCCTTTAGGCTCTGTACCCTCCAGCCATTCTCTGAGTGGCTCTGGTGGAGTGAGCAGGAACTTGACTGATTATTGTGTAGGTTGCCATGAACTACCTCCCAGGAACAGCAAAATAAAGGGCGTGTGGACATATAACTATAGTTATTGATCATTAGTTTAATATACTATAGAATTAGTTGTTTCTCTACACAGGAGACCTCAATTACAGAAATTTAGCTCTTACCCAAAAAATATGTCTGTTGAACACTCTGGGATACATTTCATTCTTTTTTAAAATGTTGTCTCATTGTTCTTTTAGTTCTATTTTTTATTTTTCTTTTATTCTGATTTTAAAAAAAAATCAGCACTTGGGTAACTTTCAGGTATTTTCCGTACTACAAAAATGACACAAGCAGGTGTATAGGGTATCCACTCCAGAAATACTCCTCTGGCTTGTTTCCAGGCCTCTCTCACATTCCCAGCCAGTCCTCTGAGTATTATCAACAAGCTAAGTAATTTGACCTCTAGTATTTCAAGAGGAACATGTTTGGTGATTCCTCTCCTTGAGGCCCTGGTGCTTTACATAAAAAGTTTACAAGAGGAAAACTTCTCCCATCTTTTCTCCTGGCTCCTGTCCTGGGACACGAAGCTTAGGAAAGACTTTGGAAGAACTCCTTGACTATTCCTCTGGCTGCATGCACAGCAGGCACATGTCAGAATAGCATTGAACAAGACAGAGGCAGGCTTGAATTTCTTTTCTGCCACTTGCTAGCATTGTGACCTCCATGAACTTGTGTGTATCTAGGAAAGGACTCAGGACCCTGCTGCAGAATAATAACGCTAGTTCTGTGCACGGCCTGCAGCTCTATGCCAAACACTCTTTGCTGTAGATTTTATCTGATATTATCTGATAGTTCCTCATTTTTGAACAGATATAGGTATTACTAAGATTATTTTTCAGGTGAAGACATTAAGGTTACTTAAATTATCTTCATCTTAGGAGAAATTCTTTGTTAATATTTTTTTTTATGAACCAAAGAGAAACAAGTTTTTATTTAAAATCATTAAAAGTTAGAAAAGTTACTTTCACTGTTGTCATTATGTGAAAAAGTTTAAGATGGTGTTTTAATCTATCTATAAGTCTTTCTTTTTAAGTATTTTATTATCACAGAGAACAAAAAGAATACAATAAAAAGTCATTGGGTTTGGATACAGTTTAGGTCCCTCCCACATCTCAAATAAAAAATATACAATTAAAAAGTTCATGTTGGTTTGGTTGTTTCGCCCGCTCAAGTGCCATCCCCACAACACCCGGTTGGGGTTTTATTTCTTTGCTTTCTCTTTCCTCCTTCCCCTAGACTTGGATTCAGAAACATTAAAGGTGTCTGTGAATCCTTTTGCCTTATTTCATGCTCAGTTCAGGTGGCTTAGTACCTCGATATTTTAAAAATGTTGCTTCTTGGGCCACATTCAGCAGTGCTCAGGGATTATTCCTGGCTGTGTTCTCAGGATCACTTCTGACCATGCTGGGAGCCACATGCAGTGTTGGGGATCCAACTAGAGTCAGCCACCTGTAAGGCAAGCTCCTGACTTCCTGTTTTTCTGTGACCCATTTCTGTTGGCTTTTGTTTTGTTATTATTATTTTTTTCTTTTTTGGGTCCACCCAGCGATGCTCAGGGGTAACTCCTGGCTCTTCACTCAGGAACTACTCCTGGCGGTGCTCAGGGACCATATGGGATGCCAGGGATTGAACCTGGGTCGACTGCATGCAAGGAAAATGCCCTACCTGCTGGATTATCACTCCGACCCTCTGTTGGCTTTTAAAGAGAGAAGTGTTGGGAGTGGCACCAGCTTGAAGAATCAGAATTGAACAAAAAAAGCTACTTTAGATTTGCCTTGACATCAAACTTTCTTAAGTCAGACAATCCTATTGAGAATGAATATAAGAACATTTCTGCTAATGAATGGGTCATTACTGAAAGCCTTCTACTGAGCATATACCACCTAACAGAACCTGTCAAGCTACCCATGTTTTATTTGATATGCCAAAACAGTAACAATTATGGACCTCATTTCCGTGACCTGAAGGAATGGTTTGAGGCTCTTCCTGTTCCTGGAGTGAGCAGATGCCCTTGGGCTACACTTGCTTGCTACAGGATATATGGAGATATTACTGGTGCCTGCCCGAGCAAACCGATGAACAACAGAAAGACAAGTGATGCAAGTGAATGGGTCGTCAATACTAATGAAAAAATGCAAAAAGTCCATCGTGTAATGAATCCATAAGTGATTTCTTACTAACAGAGAGCGATTAAATGTAACATACTAAGTAATTTTTTTCCTGCAAGTGTTTATTATATGCCTGCCTTTCAAAACCCATTGTAATGTTTTATGGACATAACAGAAAAAATACTTCTGTGAATTTAACTGAAACAGACAACTTTCAGCTACTCCTTAGTTTTATTTGGTATAATAAGGGCGTCAGTTGAATTTGGCTGATTTTTCCTGGAGCTGGCTGTTGGATTTATGGAGTTGTTCACATAGGTAAGAAGATTTATAGAAAAAAATTGGAGATCTCTGTCAAGGAGGGAACATAATACTGACAGTTGACTTGCACCGATTTTCACTTTCCATGTAGTATAGCTGTAGCTAAGAGTTACTGTGAAAGTTAAACATACGGAGATGGGAGAGAAAGTAATCTTCATGTCTATGACTCTTCTATGACTCTTTTTGGCAAAAGAATTTTTTCCAGATATTTAAGTGAAGATACAGTTCTTTCTTTTTAACTAGTGACTTGTGAAATAGATTCAAGTCAGTAATAGTTCACAGTAAGTCTTAAACTTTCAAAAAGGAATGGAATGACACTGAACAGACCTTTAAGAAATGACTGACTTGTATTTATACAGATAATTGAATTTTGAGATAAAGAGAAAAATTGATGTGAAAACTTAGACTATATGTGTGTAATGCCTTCTTGGAGTCAGTTTGTTTCAACTAATTGCAGTTAATTTTATTTGTTATCCTTCAAAGATATCACTGGTATTTGTCTTCTAATTTTAGTTTTTCATTTGGTAATCTTTCCAGTCATATGCATCATACTTATAATTTACTTTAGAAATACCATCCGTATATATGGTTATTTGAAGCTCTAAATGTATTCCTCCATAGGAAGCAATATCATATTGATGGGACCAGAGAAATAGTAGAGGGGTGAAGGTGTATACCTTGCACGTAGTATGCCAGGTTCAATCCAGGTGCTCTATAGTTCTCTCTCTGAACATTGCGGGTGCAGCTCTGCAGGCTCATGAGCATTGTTTGTGATTCTGGTGTCTCCAGGCACTATCAGGGTGGCCTAGGCAATCCACAGCATTCCAGGGCCCAAGGAGCACCCCATTATCAGGCCCTGATTGGTGACGAGCATGTTTGGGAGGTTCCCTTTGCCCCCAACTAGAGTGATGCTTAATGTTCCATATGAGCTTACCTAAGTTCCCAAGTCTGTTTTCCTCATCATGTAGCCAAAACAATACTTTTAGGTCATTATTATTATATCGTCACTATTCTTATTATTTTTGTTTTTTCGAACACACCCAGCTATGCTCAAAAATTACACCTGGCTCTGAACTCAGAAATCACTCCTGGGAGTGCTGGGGGGGCCATATGGGATGATGAGGATAGAACCTGGGTCTGCCATGTAGCAAGGCAGGTGCCCTGCTGCAGTACTATTTATTTTTAAAAATTTTTTTATTTTTACAATTACAAAGATATACAATTAAAAAGTTCATATTTGGGTTTTGGTCATACAGTGTTCAGCACCCATCCCGCCACAGGTGCCCATCTCTCACCACCAACGTCCCCGGTTCCCTCCCCTCTCCCCAGCCCGCCTCCATGGCAGGTTCTTTATTTCTTTCCCTTTCTCTCTCTTTCTCTTTTCCTTCCCCTTCCAGACTATGGATTACAGAACATACATTAAAGGGTTGTCATGTGTATCTTTTGCCTCTATTTAATGCTCAGTTCTAGGTTGGCATTAGTACCCTCGACAGTTGTTAGCACCCTGTTCCATTTTCTGTCTTACCTAGCCTCTGACTCCCACACGTTTGTGATAATTTCCACCTTTGACAAGACCTCCTGATATATGTTTCACTTGACCTTGGATATTGGTATCATAATATGTACATATATATTTATGTTATGCAGATAAATGCAGTCATTCTGTATCTGTCTCTCTCCTTCTGGCTAATTTCGCTCAACATAATCTTCTCCATGTCCATCCATTTATAGGCAAATTTTACAACTTCATTTTTCCTAACAGCTGCATAGTATTCCATTGTGTAGATGTACCAAAGCTTTTTTATCCAGTCATCGATTTTCGGGCACTCTGGTTGCTTCCAGATTCTGGCTATTGTGAATAATGCTGCTATGAACATAAAAGTAGGGATGGTGTTTCTGCTGCGTATTTTTTGGTTTCCCAGAGTAGATTCCCAGGAGTGGTATGGCTGGGTCAAATGGGAGTTCAATTTCTAGTCTTTGAAGGAATACTGCGGTACTATTTCTTTGATCCCTAGTCCACTGTTACATGTGTGTATATATGTAATATATACATATATACACATACACACATATATTATATAATATATGTATATTATGTGTATAAGATGTGTATCTTATATATGTATATATACACACATAATAGTGGACTATGGATCATAGAAATAGTACAGCAGATAGGGCACATATATATATTCTTTTTTGGTCACGCCCGGTGACGGTCAGGGGTTACTTCTCTGTCTTTGCACTCAGGAATTACTCCTGGAGGTGCTCAGGGGATGATATCAGATGCTAGGGATCAAACCCAGGTAGCTGAATGCAAGACAAATGCTGTATCCACTGTACTATTCTCCGGCCCTATTATTAGCAATTTAAAACTACTTGGTATGCTACCCGCACGGCAGAGTCTGGCAAGCCTACCCGTGTCGTATTTGATATGCCAAATACCAGTAACAATTTTAGACCTCATTCCCATGACCTGATGGAATGGATTGAGGCTCTTTATGTTCCTGGAGCAAGCAGGTGCCCTTGGGCTCTACTAGCATGAGACAGGTCATATGGAGATGTTACTGGTGCCCGCTGGAGCCAATTGATGATGAAGACAGTGCTACAGTGAATACTACTTGTTGATACCCTATAAAGCATCTGTCAAATACTGCATGTATTCCCTTGACAACTTGTTTACAACTATGAGCCTCAATCTATCATCTATGAAATAGGAGCATTAATAAAGGTTACTTTACAGACTGATAACAAGGATTAAATACTTTATATATAGCTCTTACTATATTAGTTTTTATTTATTTGTTTAACTATTTAAACACTATGGTTTTCAAAATTGTTCACAATACAGTTGTTTTCTTTCATATGTTCAATATTCCAACACCAGTCTCACCACCCATATGCCCTTACCACATCTAAAATTCGAGTTTCACGCCCACATCCCAAGCCTACTCCCTTAGCAGGCACTAATTAACTTACTTTATATTGCTTATTACAATCTGTATCTCATTATGGTGTTGCTAAAGTCATGGCCTTTTTACTGAGCCGTTACATACAAATAGGGCCATCTGTCTTAACTGCTTTCAATAATTGAACTTATTGAACTTAGTGTGCTT
This sequence comes from Cryptotis parvus, assembly GCA_021461705.1. Classification (NCBI taxonomy): domain Eukaryota; kingdom Metazoa; phylum Chordata; class Mammalia; order Eulipotyphla; family Soricidae; genus Cryptotis; species Cryptotis parvus. Next base: position 165,130 of record JAJIBD010001784.1, on the reverse strand, counting down.
CAACTCAATTTTTTTAGCAAAGTTGTTCATGCTAATTTGTTACAGACATTTAATATTAAACCCCAATCCCACCACCATTGCAACTTCCCACCACCATTATTTCCAGTTTTCCCAACGACCATTTAAGCCTGCTCCTATAGCCAAGCTGCCATGCTTCATATTGCTTGTCATAGCTTGTCACTTGTCACTTGTCTTCCCATTGTTCATCAATTTGCTTGAGTGGGCGCCAGTAACATCTCCATTCGTAGGAGCGAGGTCCATTATTACTGTTTTGGCATATTGAATATACCACAGGTAGCTTGACAGGCTCTGGCCTGGCTCTTAGTTCATCCCAGGGGCCTAGTGGGTCCAGTTAATTTGCTAAAAATGATCAAGATATGTTTTTAAAAAAAGAAAGTAGGAGTAAAGATTGTTCAGTCTCACCATGGAGCCATTTAGCCATTAAGTCCTTGTTTAAGAAATTACTGATAGGTTGTTACAGGCTGCATTATGAGTGTATATTTTGTTGTTGGTTGCCTTTCTGTTTATATTCATTAAATGTGGTATGCTACTCAGTATATCAGTGTAGTAGTGTTTGAGATGCCACCTCATGAATTTCCAAATTTTTAAATAGGTGACAAAGTTAAAGTTAAATTTTTAACTGGGTGGTGGCTTTGGGGAGTGGGTGAAACTTCCAGGCCTTCCATAAGAACAGGGAGATGGGGGAGGTAGCCCACCCCTAACTCTGTGGAGTCCTGGAGATTTCAGTCACAAAACACACATACCTGAGTTTTTCAATGGTTTAATTTTTTGGTGGAGCTCCTCTGATTAGTGGAGTCCATCCTTGCACATGGCTTCAATTGTGAAATGTGGAGGTTTTCTGCTGCTGAGCATCTGTTGGAACTGGCTAGACCCAAACTTGTCCCCCTCAGGGATACCCCAGTGACTCAGTGTGGGGACCAGAAGCATCTCTGCCACTTAATTTTCTCTTTCAAGATTTATATATAAGTTTCTGGACCATGGCCCATGCATGAGATTACTTGACTTCTAAGGTGATTCATGGGTATGATTACCAGGCCCTTTGGATAAACAGGGAGATGGGGGGGAGGTAGCCAACCCCAGACTCTGAGAAACTCTAGAGATTTCAGTCACAAACCCTATATTAGTTTTTATTATTATTCCTCTAATATGGTACTTGCAACCAAACCTATGATTGGACTTTGTAACCTAACCAGTGAGCATATTGTTAGTTTCCTTTGGGGAAGACTACTTGTCGTGTATTGGCAAGAAGGGATATGGTATTAACAGGAGCATGCTCTTTTAAAATTTTATTTAAAAAATTTTTTATTTAGTCACCATGAATTGCAGCATTATCCATGATTGAGTTTCAGGCATACAGTACTCCAAAACCTGTCCCTTTACCGGTGTTTATTTCACTCCACCAGCGTCCTCACATCCTTTTATTTTCCCCATGATATCACCAGTGATTATTAAACTATTATAAATTTGGAAAGCTCTTGTTTTTCCAAGATTCCAGAGAAAAATCTCACTAACCTGTGTTTAGATACCATGCATATATTTGGATGTATAGCACTTCTGACTTCTATAGATTGAGCATTGTATATACTACATTTTGTTATCTAAAAACCCCGTGTATTACCTTTCCTATTTGACTTATGGAATGTATATCAGCTGCAAGGTGGTGGACTCCCTGAGTGAGCTGCTGTTTTGTTTTGTCAGTCCTGCCAGGCTTATTGGTGCCGTGGTGTTGCTGCAGATAATTACATGCTTTTTTGCGTTTTAGCATGAAGCTTCCCCAGATGAGGGGAACAGTTAAACTTGAAAAAATTCTGATGTTAATTCTAAGAACTTTAGATGTCATAAATGCCATTTTGTTTTGACTAAGATAGAAAGCATAAGTCTTGCCAAATTCAATCAGGTACTCTTTAAAGAAGAGCCTGTGTATTATGGTGTGAAGGAAAGGAAACTAACATGTTGAAATCTTTAATATATATTTTAATTTATCATGTCTAAAATGTGACATATGAGTGTGAATTGGAAAATTTTTGATTTTGGGGAAAGGGATCATGTTGGTAACATGGCATATTTACTATGACATTACTATATTCAATCTGACATACTGTGACTTTCATAGTTATGTGTTTCACTGAATACATTGGACAGAGCAGTAGGAGAGCTTCTGTGGGTAGTTTTAAACTTTAAAAAAAAATTTTTAAAGTTTTAAACTTTAAAAATATTTTCAAGTTGACTTTTCAACCTTTTTATTTTGTAAATCTTCCAACACGTGCGTGCATAGAGGCTAGTGCAATCAACTTACATGCACCGTTTCCTAACTGCAGCAGTTGTCTGTATGTTGCCAGTCTTGCCTCACCTCCCTCTTTTTGCAGAACTATCAAATTTATAGATTGGTTTGCTTTTTTGAGCCACATTCAGTGGCATACACCATCTACTCCTGACTCTGTGCTCGGGAGTCAATCCTGTGGTCCTCAGGGAGCCCTGCAGGGAGGGCATCAAACACAGGGCTCCTATTTTGAAAGCATGTTGCTTAGCTTCTTGAACTATCCTTCCAGCTCTGCAGAAGAATTTTATTTTTATCAAAACTATAATATTTTAGGTAAGATGGTTACAATTTGAACATTTGTGATTTTGATGCAGTTGCTGCACGTTCACTAGCACTGAAGTGCCCAAGTGGTAAAGGACTCCACCACTGTCCTTATGTCACTTCTAGTACACCTCTGGGGGGGACTCTGAGGCACCCTGCACAAAATCTGGGAGCAGGGTTAGGGGACCCTTACTACCCCAGGGGATCGGTGGATGGTGGACAGAGAAAGATGCAAGAATCCAGCGAAGTTGTAAAATGCTTTACTTAACACAGGTTCTGGCATACAAATCAGCATTAGGGAAAAAACCCTGTGCTTAGGGTTCCAAGCTGGGCCCCAGCCACATGTAGGCAAATATGGCGGCCACCACATGTTAAGGCCCTGTAGAGAGGTAACTCTAAAGCGGCACCAGCAGAAAGGGGGATAAAGAGAGAGCCCAGAGAGGAGGCAGCCTAGTTTTATATCCCTGCAACCCAGACCTCCCACTTCTGTGGAAAGCCATCAGGGTCAAATACCCTGGAATTTCTCCCAGGACCCCATCTAGGCCCTTTAAGATGTTAATGTTGCTGAGCCAAGATCTTTCTTGGAAATGCCTCTGTAGGGTAGAGAGGAGGGGCTTCTGAGATGAGCTGTATCTCAGAATTCAAAGGCATGCATCTGTACCAAAGAATATTCTATGGCCAGTTAAATATTTCTCCAAGCCTTCACAAGAGTCTCATCTTTACTGCATGGAAGTCTGTATTTTAGCTTTGAGTTATCAGAGAGAACCCTGCTTGCTTGCTTGGAGGCAAACAGCATTTCTCTCTATTCTAATTACTTAGAGATCCAACGTGGCCAGGCAAATATACCAGTAAGATCTAGCTAGTCCCATGATGATTGTGGCAGCATGAGAGAATATTTATAACAGCCAGTATAGAATACATGGTCAGATGAACTGCCACATTCAAACTGTTCTCCTATCTACAAAGTGACCTACAGGAGGCAACTCCAGGCCTGATGCAGAGGCTCTGGGAAGGTGTACTGTAACACACCTCCTCATTCCCCTCCCCCTCCCCTTCCCCTTTCTTGGTATTCTCAGTTTTGTAATCAAAGGCCAAGGGTCTGTCATTTTTCTGTTACTATCTATTCTCTTCCATCCAGCAGGCGAGCCTATCACAGCCTGGCTCACGTGGCGCAAGTGGCAGCGGTTCATCAATAAATGCTGTATTTAGAGGTGACTACAAGAGCATGCCACCCGCATGGCAAGCCTGGCAAGCTGCCCGTGATGTATTTGATATGCCAAATACCAGAAACATTTATGTTAGGTCATTCCCGTGACCTAATATAATGGTTTGAGAGCTCTTTATGTTCCTGGAGCGAGCAGATGCCCTTGGGCTCTATTGGCATGGGACAGGACATACGGAGATGTTACTGGAGCCCACTCGAGCAAATTGATGATGAATGGGAAGATAGTGATAGTGATCTATTCTCTTATTTTGTTTCTCCCCCATACCAGTTTAGTGAGATTATGAGGGATTGGTCTTTCTTTGGCTTTTTTTTCATTTAACATGATGACCTCCAGCCTCTAGTTCGATTCTAGCAAACAGCAAAGTTACATCTCTCCCAGACCCTTTTTGTGGCAGGGGGAGGGTGTTCTACAAGACCCAGGGATCCTGCCTAGTGATTCTTGGTTAATCATTCAATGGTTCAATGCCAGAACACAATCGTGCTGTTATTTGTGCCCTGCAGCGCTCGGGATTACTGACTTTCCTGGTGGTGCTCAGAGATCTGTGGACAGACCTGCACCTAGAGATGCTCAGGAAACTGTGATTTCGGGACCAAATGAGGGTTGGTTGTGTGCATTAAGCCCTTTACTGTCTCTCTAGCTCAAATTCATATTTTTCTTATATTAACCGTGTAGTATTTCAATTGTATATATACCACAACTACTTAATGCCTTCAGCCATTGTGAACATTTGGATTGTTTCCACGTCCTGGCTATTGTGCTTAGTGCTGCCATGAACATAGATGTGCATACATCTTTTGGAGTCCATTTTTTTGTGTTGTGCATACATTCCAAGAAAAGGGAATTTCTAGGTAGTATGGAAAAATCTTTTTCCTCTTTATTTAAAAAAATATTTTATTATACTACCGTGAGATATACAGTTACAAAGATGTTCATGTTTGGGTTTTGGTCATACAGTGTTCCAGCACCCATCCCTCTACCTGTGCCTATCTCCCACCACCAATGTCCCCGATTCCCTCCACCCTCCCCTAGCCTGCCTCTATGGCAGGTTCTAATTTTTTATAAGTTTTTTTGAGAAGTCTTCATATTCTTTTCCATAGAGGCTGAAACAGATAATGTTTCTACCAACAGTGAATCAAAGTTCTTTTTACACATCTCTGCCAAAACTGATTGGCAGTCTTTTTTTACCTAAGCCGTTCTCACAGGTGTGAGATATATTTTGTTTTGTTTTGGGGATTTACCTAGCTGTGCTCAGGACATTTTCCTGGCTCTGCACTCAGGAGTCACCCTGGTGGGACCATATGAAATGCTGGGGAACAACCCAGATCAGGGTTGTCTTAGGCTAGTGACCTGCCTGCTTGCTGGATTATCTCTCCAGCCCCCTTTGTTTTTCCATGTTTTTAGGTCATATGCAGTAATCTCAAGGGTTTCTCCTGGCTCTGCGCTCAGGTATCCCCTCCTGGCAGGGCTCAGTGCTCAGAGGGCCATTCGGGATCTCAGGGATCAAACCCAGGTCGGGCCGTATGCAAGGCAAACACCTCTCCCCTGATCTATCACTCAGGCCCCTTCAGTGGCATTTTTATTTGCTTTTCCCTGATAATGTAATGATGAGGATTTCCTTATATGTCTGCTGCTGCCCATGTCTTCTGGGGAAGTGTTTGTTCATCTCCTCTACTCATTTTTTTTACAGGATAATTGTTTTCGTTGTTGTTTTTTTTGTTGTTGTTTTGCATTGTGAATGTTTTGTATGTCCTGGATATGAGTCCTTAATTTGATTGCTGTGTGCAGGTATTATCTCTCCCATTTAGTAGGTGTCATTTTACTGTTAGCTTGAGTTTCTACTAAGAAAACCTTCTTATAGCCCCAATACTTTGTTTTCTTTGCTAGTGGAGTAAAATCACTGGGAGACACCTCTGAGGTTCATATCGTGAAGAGTTCTAGAGGGCGTATTTTCAAGCAAATCTTACACAGATTACTTCGCTAACTGAATACAGTATATTTTTTAAGTGAACTACGATGTAAAAGTTTATTCATTTATTTTATTTTATTTTTTGCTTTTGGAGTCACACCTGACAATGCACAGGAGTTACTCCTGGCTCTTTGCTCAGGCATTACTCCTGGTGGTGCTCAGGGGACCATATGGGATGGCGGCGATAGAACCTAGGGTGGCCGCGTACAAGACCAATGCCCTACCTGCTGTGCTATTGCTCTGGCCCCTAAATATAATATTTTATAAGAAGAAACAATTTAAAAATATGACCCCAATGCCATTATCTTAATAATCACTATCTATCACTATCTTCCCGTTAATCATCTATTTGCTAGAGCGGGCACCAGTAATATCTCCATATGTCCTGTCTCATGCTAGTAGAACCCAAAGGCATCCGCTTGCTCCAGGAACATAGAGAGCCTCAAACCATTATATTAGGTCACGGGAATGACCTAATATAAATGTTACTGGTATTTGGCATATCAAATACTACACGAGCAGCTTGCCAGGCTTGCTGTGCAGGAGGCATACTGTTGTAGTCACCTCTAAATAAAGCATTTATAGATGAAGGCCGCGCTAGCGGCTGCGCAGGGGCTGTGATAGTCTGGTCTGCTGGGTGGAGTTGTGACGAGAGGGAAGTCCGGATATGGAAAATGGCGGGCCCCATGCAGTAGTGGAGGGTAGTCTGGCTTGTTGTGAGGCTCTGCTGAGGTGGCAGGCCAGGGCTAGAACCCGCCATGCCTCTTGGGCGCCTCACGAGCAGCTGGGCACAGGGAGAGCAAGGAGCAGCTCTGCCCCATGTCTGAGGGTCTCTTGTTCAGCATACCTGGGCCGGATTGAAAAGAAACTGTTGCAGGGTGGGTGTGATGATCCGGGCTGTGATCTGGATCACATATTAAATTACTTTTAATAATATTAAAAGTAATTTATTACTCTCATCTAATAAATACCCAGTTAGTTATCATGCTTCTCTGATTGAGTCTTTTCAAATCCAGATATCTTCTTGCACTTTGCAGGATGTTGATACTGTGTTGATTTGATGGTTATGTCCTGAGTTCTCCTTGTCACTACATTGCTGTGTATCTCCATGTCCACAGATGCAGGAGATCTTTCTGTATTTATCCCTTTCTGAAAGCGGGTGTTTTTCAATGGGAGATTAGCATGATTCTGCTGGGTGGCCCAATCTTCACAGTGAAGATGCTAGTACCAAGCATGGTACTATGGAATTTGTGATCTTTTCCTGTCCTTTCATTCTAATACAGTTAATCAGAAAACGCACAACTGGAAAATAACTACAACAGTATTTCTTTTCTGTTTAAAGCATGTGTTTGAGAGAATAGGGAAATGACTCAAAAGGTTGAATCTGGGAGTGGCTTCTGAGGCACCACCTTGTATGACCTCAAAGCTAAAATATAAAAAAATGAAAATAAGGTGTAAGTTATTTTATGGCAGTGCAGTGAGCAGATCACTGCTGGAGGTCCTGGGGTGGGGGGCAGAATCCAGCCCTCCCTTCATGCAGAGCAAATATTCCCACTTGTTGGGTTCTCTCTAGACTAATGTGTGAATTTGAATCGTGAGCGTTAATCCATGTGCAAGTTTATTCCATGGTCTTTTCTTGGTACCTGCATGTTGCTAATCTATTTGGCACCTCCTCATGCAAAGTGTTGTCATCCCTGAGGAAACTGAGGAAGCCAAGGGTTTAGGTGGAAACTCCTTGAGCCATGAACTTCATGGCTAATTTGACAGCAGACTAATAAAGATCATATGAAAAGGTTAGTGCAGATTAGTCTCGCATCTGAACATGCTGCTTAGTACTCTCACAGGTCTGAAGTCAGTCTGCGGCACTGAACACTCAGGATGAATCTCCTAAGGTGTGTCACAGTCCACTGATCCGCAGACACAGGCCTGGCGCAGGTTCTGTCAGGACCCTGGAGAGCTGTAACTTTGGTGTGATCACACCACTCTCCAGTCTAGTTGTGGCTCCCAGAACATCTGAGAGGAAGCAGGTCCCAGGGGAATCTTGATGGAAATGTGTGCATATGGCGAAGATTTTTTTTATTTACTTATGACTTTTTATCGAGTTACAGTGAGATAGACCATTAAAAAGCTGTTCATGATTGGGTCTGTCACCCAATACAGTGTCACCACTCATCCCTCCACCAATGCTTATTTCTTTTTTAAAATTTTTTATTTTTACAATTACAAAGATATACAATTAAAAAAGTTCATATTTGGGTTTTGGTCATACAGTGTTCCAGCACCTGTCCCTCCACCAGTGCCCATCTCCCACCACCAACGTCCCCGGTTCCCTCCCCCCCCCCCAGCCCTCCCTCATTTATTTCTTTCCCTTTATCTCTCTTTCTCTTTTCCGTTCCCTCCAGACTATGGATTACAGATAATACATTAAAGGGTTGTCATGTGTATCTTTTTGTTGTGCCTCTATTTAATGCTCACTTCTAGGTTGGGATTAGTACCCTCGACAATTGTTAGCACCCTGTTCCATTTTTTTGTCTTACCTAGCCTCTGACTCCCACACGTTTGTGATAATTTCCACCTTTGACAAGACCTCCTGATATATGTTTCACTTGACCTTGGATATTGGTATCATAATATGTACATATATATTTATGCCATGCAAATAAATGCAGTCATTCTGTATCTGTCTCTCTCCTTCTGGCTAATTTCGCTCAACATAATCTCCATGTCCATCCATTTATAGGCAAATTTCACAACTTCATTTTTCCTAACAGCCGCATAGTATTCCATTGTGTAGATGTACCAAAGCTTCTTTATCCAGTCATCGATTTTCGGGCACTCTGGTTGCTTCCAGATTCTGGCTATTGTGAATAATGCTGCTATGAACATAAAAGTAGGGATGGTGTTTCTGCTGCGTATTTTTGGTTTCCCAGAGTAGATTCCCAGGAGTGGTATGGCTGGGTCAAATGGGAGTTCAATTTCTAGTCTTTGGAGGAATGTCCATATTGTTTTCCAGAAAGGCTGTACCAGCCGGCATTCCCACCAACAATGGATGAGTGTCCCCTTTTCCCCACATCCACGCCAGCACTTGTTGTTCTTGCTCTTTTGAATATGTGCCAGTCTCTGTGGTGTAAAGTGGTATCTCATTGTTGTTTTGATTTGTATCTCTGATGATTAGTGATGATGAGCATTTTATTCATATGTTTTTTGGCCATTCGAATTTCTTCCTTGCTGAAGTTTCTGTTCATTTCTTCTCCCCATTTTTTTGATGGGGTTGTTTGTTTTCTTCTTGTAAAGTTCTACCAGTGCCTGATATATCCTGGATATTAACCCCTTATCAGATGGGTACACCAATGCATATTTCCCAGCAACCATTGTCCCAGTTTCTCTCCCACTTTCCCCTACACCCCCACCTGCCTCTATGACAGGCACTCTCTCTCTCTCTCTCTCTCTCTCTCTCTCTCTCTCTCTCTCACCCCATCCCCTTTTTATGCGTTGTGGCTTGTATAGACACTGAAGGGTTATCATATATAGCTTTTTACCTACTCCCAGCACTCAGTTCTAGTTCAGCAGCATGCATTTCTTATACATACAGAGGGGTCATTTCCTACTATTTTGTCATAGTGGGCCTTTCTCTGTCCCAACTGCCTTCTTCCTTAGCACTTGAGGCAGCTTTCAACTGTGGACCAGTCCTTCTGGCTCTTGCTCCTAATGTCCTTGGATAGTCTCATATTATGATTTTTTAATATTACACAATTCCACAATCATTCTGTCTGTGCCTCTTCCTTCTGACACATTTCACTCAGCATGATACTCTCCATCCATTTATAAGCAAATATCCTAGCTTCATTTTCCCTAACAGCTGTGTAGTATTCCATTGTGCAGGTATATTCTAAATTCTTTAGCCAGTCATCTATTCTCAGGCACTCATTGTTTCTGGATTCTGGCTATTGTGAATAGTGCTGCAAGGAACATGGATATGCAGATGGTGTTTCTGCTATGTGTTTTGGGGCGTCCAGGCTATATTCCCACATGTGATATTGCTAAGTCATATGGAAGCTCAGTTATGAAGTGGATCAAGGAAAGACTCTTCAACCAGTGCTGCTGGGAAAACTGAACAGCTACATCCCCCAAAAATGAACTCAGACCTCTATCTAGCGCCAGGCACAAAAGTCAGATCAAAATATATTAAAGATTTCAACATCATATCTGAATCCATTAGATGCATGGAGGAAAATGTAGTCAGAATCCTCCATGACATTTAAGCTAATGGAATCAAGAATGGAACTTCATTGACCAAGTGAGTGGAAGCAAAGATAAACAAATGGGACTGCATTAACCTAAGAAGCTTTTGCACCTTAAAAAGAAATGGTCACTAAGATACAAAGAAAACCCACAGATTGTAAAAAAATTTACAAAATACCCATTTAATAAAGGGCTGATATCCCAGGTATATAAGGCACTGATAGATTTTTACAAGAAATATTCAGTCACGTCAAAAAATGAGGAAAAATAAATGAACAGAAACTTCCTCAAAGAAATAAAAAATGGCTAAAAGACACACAAAGAGACGTGCTCTTCATTGCTATTCATCAGGGAGATGCAAACCCAGCAGGGGGATATCGTCTCACACCACAGAGACTGGCACACATCAAAAAAAAGCAAGAGTGCCCAGGGTTGGCGTGGATGCGGGGAGGAAAGGACTCTCATTCATTGCTGGTGGGATGCCGACTGGTCCAGTTATTTGGGAAGCAATTTGGGCATTCCACAAAGAGCTAGAAATTGACCAAGATTTTAAAGTAAGAAGACTGTGAGCTTGAGGGAAATATCACTGCTGCTCCAGTCTCTCCTGTTGCTTCAGAGCAACTGTCAAAGCTCCCAGGCTGTCCTTCCAGGCCATTTGGCCTGCCTTGCCTTATTTTGACCTCAGTAACCTTATCTCCTCTCTGCTCACTCTGCTCTAGCCCATGGTTTCCTTAATAGTCCAAGAACTTACCAGACTTACTCCTGCTTCAGAATTTTTGTATTTACCCCTGAAAATCCAGTTGCTCACTTCCTCACTTCCTTCAGGTCTTTGCTCAACTGGGACTCATTGAGACCCTTCCCTTACTAAGATTTCTCCTATTCTCCTGCCCCTGCTCCAATAGCAGTCCCTAAATCTCACCTTACTTTTTTATTCCCCATAGCATTATATTACTTACATATATATGATATAGCATTATATATGGCAATATATTACAATATATTACATATTACCTATAGATACATATATTATTGTTTTCACATAGCAATATATATATATAAATATATAAATCACATGCATTCTAATACATTAGGATATGGTCTTCGGATATAAAACATAGCTTTCTAATGCAATTTACTTGGAAATCTGTGCACTTCCCTCCTTGAATTTAACATTAGTACATAGCAAGCAGAATTCTAGTAGGTTCAAGAAATTGGTCAAGAGGAAAGTGAGTGAATTCTGGAAAAATTGATAAGTATACGATGAAAGATTCCTTGGGGAAATGAAGGATAAATTTTGAATAACATTGTGGAAAGAGATGTGTGTGTGTGTGTGTGTGTGTGTGTGTGAGAGAGAGAGAGAGAGAGAGAGAGAGAGAGAGAGAGAGAAGCAAGATAGTTTTATTGAAACTTATTTGGAAAGAGGGGGAGAAAAGAGAGAAGTACATGTTTAAGAGAGAACACAGGCTTCTCCAGAGTAGAAATGAGCAAGCAGAGAAGCACGGAGCCAAACAAGTGAGATGTGTGTGCTAGTGAGAACACAGACTTGAAGAGCAAGCTGGAAAGAACCATTTTTGTAAGGTGAAAGACTAGACAAGTGTCTTCATTGTTCATGTAATAGTGAATCATGCTCATAAATTTTATGAGATAAAGGATGTTTTTCTCCCATTTGGTGAGTGATACACTCTTCTCAGTCTTGATGTAGTTGACCTTCGCTATGTGTGAATCTTACAATTGTAATTTGAGCTATTTTCTGGCAGCCCTGAAGGGTTAGGCCTCCCAGTCATTGGTACTTTGTTGAGACACATGTGGTGAATCTCTGCCAGTGATGAGCCCAGAGTCAGCTGTGAGGATGGTTCCACCCAGCGTGCGGCAGATCTTCCTGACTGCCTTCTTTTCCTCTAAGAATTGAGACTCTCAGAAACTTACATTTGGTCAGATGTATCAGAAATCATATGCTACAGAGATGTTTGTGAAAAATAAACATATTGATCAAGCAGGGTTAGGAAGATGCTCCTTGAGTGTCAGGAGCCTATTACTCTGTAGCTATCCTGGAGATTGACTCTGCTCCTTTGACAGTTTTCTGAAGAGTTTTGAATAAAGACAGGCAGCAGGGCCTATGGCACAAAGTGGTTGACAGCATCGACTTTTGGAGCCAATTGTCTGGGCCTGAAATCTGACTTTGACAGTTGTTAGCTGTGTGATTTTATTAGCCACGTGACCGAATAAGTTACTCCTCCTCTTTGTATTAGAGATGAAGATAAAAATGGCACAATTGCCATTAATTTTCCTGAGACTTAGTAAATGAATTATGTAAAGCAATTTAACAGTGATAGGCACATAGTGCATTCCATTTTAAGTGTTTTCTATGTGAAATCCATTTATTTGGGAGATCTAATAGTGAATGCTTCAGTGTTCTGCCAGTCAGGACACCAACACAGGGAAAGAGGTGACTATAAAGTGAAACTAGAAGTTATGGGAAAACATATTTGAGTTAAGCAATTTGAAAAATAATTCTTGAAGGTAATAATCCCTTTATTGAATAAGGTGTAATGGTTAAATATTCTCTTATTTTTTTTGTGGGGGTTATTTGGTTTTGGGCCACACCCAGAGGTGCTCAGGAGTTACTGCTTGCTGTGACTCAGGAATTACTTCTGGAGGTGCTTGGGGGCCACGTGGGATGCTGGGCATTGTACTCAACCGAGCTGTGTTCAAGCCAAGAACCCTTGAGTTGTACCTTCTCCAGCCCCCAGAATTCTAACCCCTGAGTTACGCTTCCTCCCTGGCTTTCTTGTCACAATGTTTTTTGGTGATAATTTACCTAAAATCCCCAGATGGTTTATAACTGTCGGTTATGGTGGTGTTGCTAATCATTATAAAGTGTTATGTTTTTTAATTTTTTTTTTTTGGGGTGTGTGGGGGTGTGGGGGGGATTATATGGGGGAGGGGGGGGAATAGCGGGGGGGGGGGGGGGAGGGAACCGGGGCTGTGTGGAGTGGGCTGGTGGGGCGGGTGCTGTGTCCCAGAATTTTAATTGTATATCTTTTTTATTTGTATATCTCACGGTGGTATAATAAAATACTTAAAAAAAAAGAAGCTAGAGTATGTGTGTGAAGTTTTGAATGAAACTTCACTGAGTAATACTTGACTGTAATGGAAATTTGCTTGTGAATGGAATTTATGTTACTCAAAAACTATAATCCAAGCCTTTCTATGTAGAGATCCACTTACTACAAAGCCTTTATTTACTCTCATGTACCCATAGTCTCCCTAGTAGACATGAACGGATGAATCCCTAGTAGATTCATCCGTTCATTTGGCACTTAATCAGTTTTTCTATGTAGCTGCTGCCATTGACACTGACTAGCGGTACAGAAGAGGATGCCTGTCTCAGGGAGCTTGTGATGGAGTGGGGACTGCACTGGTGTGATACAGTGCATTTGAGTGGGGTGAAGAGCCAGGGACATTGGCCAGTGGGGAAAGAAAGAAAGTGGTTAGCCCTTCTTGTGGAACTGTACTAAGACTGAAGAGAGGGTTCTGGAAAGACTTGAGTGGATCATGAAGAATAGATAAACTAAAACGCATGTTAGTAGGGGGAGAATGCTTGTACATAAAGCAATGGTAGCTTCTTTAGAGAATGATGTATTATGGGAGAGAGATGTAAGTGTGAAAGCCTTAAATTCCATTGTGTGTACTTTGGAGGTCATTTAAAATAATAATGAATAATCAGTAAATTTTCTTTAGGATTTGGAATCATTCTGTTTTGTAAGTGGATGGACTAGCGTTCAAAGCTGAGTAGACCAGTTAGAAATAATTGGTGGGAAGACAGGAAGGAGGAAAGATACCATATACTTACATAATTAAAAAAATTATAGTTTAGGTAACATGGATAACTGTAGTATTAAAGTTCATGGCATTGCTCTACAAAATTACTGCACTACCACCAAAATGTCTGTGTCATCTCTAGTCCTATTTTCAGTGCCCCCTACCCTCTGTACCTACCAAAATCAGTTTCGTAATTCAAAACCAGGAATTTGTCAATGTCTGTTGCTGTGTATTCCTTAGTTTCATATCTCTGTATTCCCCAGGTGAAGGGGATCATCTGGTAATTGCCTTCTCCCTCTGACTTATTTCACATAACACGATGCCCTCTGGTTCCATTCATGTTGCAGCTAATTGCATGCCTTCATTTTTTTTTATCACAGCTGTGTAGTACTCCAGTGTGCACTCACTTCTAAGTCTGGACTTGTTTGATCAGCCCTTGAGTAATAGTTGCCATGCAAAGTGGGTTTCTAGGTATAAATAGTTCTTTCCATACAGTTTCTCTTTCTATAACTTTTCTTGATCTAATCTGCCTTTGTTACTCTGCTGCTGGTTGGAGCCTGACTTTCGGCTGAAGAACTGAAGGTAGTGAGAGGAAGGGAAAAGGGATAGGTCCATTCACTGCCACCCTCTTGTCTTTCCACGTGGCACTTCCATAGCTATTTATGTTGCCTAATTCCTCTTTTAGGACCTTTCTCATTTACCCCAGAAACTTAAGAGTAATTTATAATTATTACTTTTTCTTGGTTTGTTTTTGGGCCATACCTATTGGTATTCAAGGTTTACTCCTGGCTCTGTAGTAAGGAATTACTACTGGTGAGATTAGGGAACCATAAGAGGTTCGGGGTTTCAAACCTGGGTTGGCCACATGCAAGGCAAATTTCCTACCCACTGTTCTATTGCTCCAGCCCTGTTACTATTATTGTTGTTGATTTATCTTAAGGTAACATTGGGATATACCATGGTGTTTTTCAAAAAGGCTTTTCTACACTTCTTCAGAAACAGATTCAGTCCCTTCACTGAAGTTTGCTGGATCTCCTTCTCCCTCCCTTCTGTGCACTGCAGCTCTGTTTAGCAGCTCAATCCAAGGTGGTTTTGTCTGTCCCTTGTTTTGTTTCTTAACATGCTATATATGGGTGAGATCACATTTTTGGTCTTTCTCTTTCTCACTTTTCTCTTCATTTTTACCCTCTCCAACTCTGTTGTTGCAAATGGCAGTATTTCATTTTTCTTAACGGCTGAGTAGTATCCTATTGTAGATAAACATACCATATCTTCCTTATTCACTCTTCAATCATTACACACTTGGGTTGTCTTTATATGTTGGCTATTGTAAATGTATTGGCAATGAACATAGTGCTAATATCCATTGGGATTAGTATTTTTATATTCTTTGGATATGATATGTCTATTTTTAGCATCTTGATACACATCCATGTTGTTATACAAAGAGGCGGAAGCATTTTCTATTTCCATCCGTAATGTTTGGTGGTTATGATTTTGCCACACCTCTGCCAACACTTGTTTCTAGTCTGTGTTTAAGCCATTCTTTTTGGGAGTGAGGGGCATCTTGGTGGCTTTGTATTTGCATTTCTTTAACTTATGATAAATGATTCTGAGTGGTTTTCATTTGCTTATTGAACATTTTCCCTCTGACCAACTGTCTTGTTTGGGGTAAATTGGACAAGAGTAGACATACAAGTGTATGTTCTTTGGATCAGTGTCTCTTCATCTCCTGCCCACTTTTTTGATAGGGTTATTTTATTTCTTCATTGTTGGTGCTGTGTATGGGTTTCTTGTGTGTGTTTGAAATTAGCTCCATGTTGGATGTATGACATGCAAGCATTTTCTCCCATTTAGAAGGATATGAAAATTAAGAGACTTTTTCTTTTTTAAAAGGAAGCTTTCTTTTTTCTGTCCCTAATAGAAAATGCTCTGGGAAAACTTTCACTAGGCAAAGTACTGAATTTATGAATTAGGAGTGAGAATGCTCCATTTTTTTCAGTGGACCTATTGTTCACTAAAAAAGAAACTGTGGTAGGGCTGGAGCTATAGCACAACAGGTAGGGCGTTTGCCTTGCATGCAGCCAACCCGGGTTTGATCCCTGGCATCCCATATGGTCCCCGAGCACTGCCAGGAGTAATTCCTGAGCAAAGAGCCAGGAGTAGCCCCTGAGCATCGCCGGGTGTGACCCAGAAAGAAAAATTAAAAGAAAGAAGAAACTGTGGTGCACATGGAAAGGCCCATTTAAAATATGGAAGAATCATGATTGTGGAAGTAAGTCCAGGCAGTAATCTGAGCAGACCCTGCAGAGCCATTTCTTTTCCTTTCCTTTATCTGTACCTCCCCTGAGACTCTGTAACTGTGGAGATATTTGTAGATTCAAAGATATATTTGAGAAATATCCGTGATTGCTTGTACACTTGGCCAGTTTTTCCCATTGTTAGCATTTTTATAGTACTTCTGTAAAGTCAGTGTTAGAGCCAAGATATCTGCAGTGATATGAGTCACTCAACTTACTCAGATTTTCTTAGTTTACTTGTATTTCTACATGTTTCCATTAAGCTCTTTACCATTTTAACAACTGTCTAGAGCCATATTCCATAACTACAGTTAAGAGAATCAGCAAAGTCAATTCCACAGACGTCCTTATACTGCCCTTTTATAACCATGGACACTTCCCAGGCCCTGTTCTCTATCTTCTGGACAAAACAAATCTATCCTTTATATCTAGAATATGTTATTAAAAAAGGCATATAGAAAAATAATTCTATATATAAACTTGTGATACTACTAGTTTTCACTCAGCTCAATTCCTTGGAAAGGCACTCTGTTTTGTCAATAGTTTGTTCTTGATATTGGTGAGCAAAGCAATATTCTTTGGTATGGATGGTTCAGCTTGTCTGACCATTCGCCTGTTGGAAAAACCTCTGGGCTAATTATACTTTTTGGCTCGTTCAAATAAAATTGCCTTCCTCATTTGTGCACAGGTTTCTATGTGACCCCATGCTTTCATTTATCTATCATAAGTATCATAAGACTAAAAATGAACTTTTAGTGCAGTTCATAATTTTAGAATTTTGTTTGACTTCATCCTATGCTAGATTATATTTTCACCATTTATCTAGTCTGCTGTCCAGTGCTGTCTGTGTGTGGGGCTGCCACCTTTTCTCCCTGGCTCCAGGACCTTGTAAATTTCCAAATTGGTTAGGGTACTCTTGAACTCGGCCAAGGAGATTTGTGTTGCTTAGTAGTGTCTGATCTCTGCAAGTAACTTCCCCTTTTAGTCACACTTGTCATATTTCCTACACTGATGTATCCTCCCTGAATGTATGTCCAGAGCTCCACCGATCTCCACAGTTACGCCAACAACTGTGTTTACCCCTCCTCCCAGTGCGAGTGCAAAGCCCTCAAGAGACCACTGAAGTTTTGCAAGCAAGAATTTCAGCTTCAGAGCAGAGGAACCTTACGTACCCTAATCACAGCCGTTTTCAGGGTCTGGACTCCACAGCTTGTCAGAGCCCCACTCTAGAGAGAAGCCGATTTCAGGCCCACGTAGATGGGTCTTGGCGACTAAAGTCACTGGGCTTCTGTGGAAATGGAGCTGGGGTCCCTTACCCCACCTCTGCCCCATCTGGAAGGCCTGGTGGACCCGCCCATGAACTGCTTCTGGGCTGTCAGCCATGGTCCAGAGACACGGTAACACAGGGCAGAGGTGAGACTGGCTCTCTCCGTGGCACACGGCCACAAAGCGGTCATACGATATGATATCTCAAACTAGTAGAAACCAACTATATTCTAGAAACTCAGAAAGTGAATGCAAGAACAGAAATCTGCCAGATTCTCCCGTAACAAACCAGAAAAAAACCCCCATGACTTTATCAATACTATTGCCATATATGTGCTATAATGGTCAACAAAATTAGTGCTGGCTTAAGGAGCAGGCATGGGGATAGGGGTGGGTGGGAAGTGAGGGTCTTTGGTGGGAACACACTGGTGGTGGGATTGGTGTTGGATGATGAATCTTTCAAACAACTCTATTGTGAAAAACTTTGTAAATCACGTTGTTTTAATAAAAAAAAGCAACAGAAAAATAAGGCAAAAATAAAAAGTTCAGCTTCAGTTCTTTGCAGTGAACACGCATTGCCAAAAGGTGGCAGTGCTCTTTGCAGCCGCTGAGATTGCCAAGGCACTCTGCCTGCACTTCGGAGAACTGAGATCATTCATGATGTGTATTTTGAAAATGTGGACAGCAGATTTTTCCAAAACAAAGGCACCAGTAAAACGCTGTGCATTTTAAAATTTTGAAGGAAAGCATCATGCTTGCAAATGGTTAGTAGTGAAAATGATTCTCCATTTCTTAGAAATGTTTTGAATAGGGAATAGAATTCCAAAACGTATGCGTGAGTGTTATAATTTTAGATGTCAGTACTGATTGTTGCATTCTGTGTAGCTCCTGAAAAAGACCTGTGAAAGTGCTGATTTTTGCCTGCCATATGATCTAAGGCCAGTTAAGTAGCAGGGTTAATCTGCTTTTGAGTTCTGAGACTTGAGATGAATAACTCACAGTCCCCAAGAAGAGTTCTCTTATGCACACAAATAAATACAACTTTTATGGCAACAATAGCCAATAATAATAAAAATCCTTCCTTTCCATTTATTGTCCTCTCGCCTGCATGAGTCACTTTGGCGTATAGGCATGTGGGGTAAGTATGTTTAAACATTTGCTGTGCACAGGAAAGTTATAAAAGGAGAGATTATGGAGTGCACTGATATGAAAAGTGGATCAAACTGTTGAGGATACTGTGGGCTGAGTTTAAATATGAGCTTCACTCGAACTTTAAGCTCTGTGCATGGGAAGTAACTGTGAAAACAAGCTATTCTCCTCGCTTGGGTGCTATCCCCTGGTGCCTTTTGGGACGTAATCTGAAAGCCCCACTCAGCTATTAATGCCACCCTAGTCAGCCTGTCTCAAGTGGAGAGCAGGGAGTTGAAGGGCATAGATTGGCTCTGGGCTGGGGACTGCAAACACCATGGTGGACCCTTCACAATGGCGTGACACGGCTGCAGGGTCTAAGCGCCTGCTGTTGTTGCTGTGATCTAGTAGCTCCTAACACAGCTGCTATCTCGGGGGGGGGGCAAGGAAATGGGGCCCCAGCAGGGCAGTAGCCCTTTGGCAAAAAGCTTAGGCGAGGAGCATCACTGATTTTTAGAAAGTGATAATTCTGCAACCAGATGCTGTTACTATAGAGAAGCGGGAAGTATTGACAGGGGTCATAGCAACGGAGAGACTAGGAAGGAGGTAAGAGGGCAAGTGAGGCGAATCTCAAGGCTAGTGCATGCAAGACCTTCAACCTTTAGCAGTGCCCTCACAGCACAGACTTGTATCCTGAAACTTGTGTGCTGGCCGCTTGCCACTTGCTGACTGGCTGAGTGGCAGCTGCTTGCTCTGTGTGGACTAGCTGGGCAGCACGTTGGCAGTTGGCGCAGACACTGAGGCTGAGGCTCAGGGGTGGAATGCAGAGAGTATCAGGGACCCAAATGGCTGACAGTTTTGCACAAATGTTTCTCATGCAGTGCTTAAGTTGCTCTCATCAGCCTGATTAGGACCTGATGGGGAAAGCCAGTCAGTTTGGCAGCAGATTTGACATGTGTTGCATTTAAGTCGTTTGGTGTCCCAGAATAATAGAAAATACAAGAAACCCCATGTTGGGTGTAGTCTTGAGCCTTAGGGGGCCAACTTCTACTGTAAGAAGTCTTGTTGGAGGAAGACGGTGTTGGTCCCATGTGAGTTTTATACTGACTGAGTGACCCTTATCCCATGATGATGGGAGAAGCTTCCAAGTCTGTTCTGAACTTTGCCTCACGCTGGCGAAGTGAACAAGCCGGAGAGCTGTTTAGAAGCAGGCTCCTTCCCTTCTTTGTTTCCAGCCATACAGTGTGTGTGAAAGGAACATGTGGAGAATGGGTTTGGGCACCTGATTAAGGTCTAGATGAGTTAGTTTCTGCCTGTGTAGAGAGGGGGAAAATAAACAGGTCAGGTCAGACAACCGTTTGAAAGATAACTAATAATAGCAGGCAACTGCTGTGAGGGCTTTAGGGGGAAGTGCAGACTCAGATAGTGGGTGTTTGTGGCGTGAAGCTGGGAAAAAAGCTGTGAAGTCTTATCCTTTGTGTAGATGCCCAGACGCACCAGACTGTCCTGGCTCCGAGGGCGGAGGACTGAGCTGTGGGTGTGCAGGTTTGAGGTTTTCAATTCACAGCCCTCAGTTTTCCCATTTTTCCCCTGGAAGAAGCTGCTTACAGATGTTCTCTTTGGCCCTCAGAAAGAACTAGGTTTCTAATTGCTTGCTATGTATCGTCTTGGAGGGAATGTCCGATATGTATCAAAGAGCCAAGGGATGTACCTATCATTATTTTCACTCACATGTAGCCCGGGACGGAGGGGCAGTTAGACCGGGTGGGGAGTGTTCCTTGGAACAGGACTGGGTGCCATTAGGGTTCCCATCACCCCTTTCGGTTGTGCATGGTTTTCTTCCTTCCCTTCCTTTTTGGTTGTTGTGTGAAGTTTTGAAAGGGCTTAGGCACAAAGACTGGACAATTTGTTTAGGAAATGTGTAAAATGTTAGTAAAAGATTTTTGGAATAGCTTGATTAATGGTGGGGGTGTCGAAATGCTATTGCACAGGACATGTGGTAGATTCTAACTTAATAGGAAAAGAAGGGTTAGTACACTTGTGAGCTGCACTATTGTTTGGTTTTTTTTAAATTTATTTTTAAATTTTATTATACCACTGTGAGATAAACAGTTACAAAACTATTCATGATTAGGTTTCAGTCATGCAGTGTTCCAGCACCATCCCTCCACCAGTACACATTTGCCACGACCAATGTCCCCCTGACTCCCTCCCCCTCCCCAGCCTGCCTCTATGGCAGGCACTTTCATTTACTTTATTTAAACACCGTGATTGACAATGCACAAAGTTTTTCACAATACAGTTGTTAGAAAGATTCATCGCTTAACATCAATTCCACCACCAGTGTGCTTCCAACACAGAAGACCCTCATTTCCCTCTTCCCACCCCCATCATCCCATCCTTTAGCTGGCCACTATTTATATTGACCACTACAGCCCATATACAGGAATGGCATTGATAAAGTCATGACTTTTTTTCCCTGGGCTTTTATGTGCGAATCTGGCCTATTTCTGTTCTTACATTCACTTTCTGAGTTTCTAGAACATAGTTGGTTTCTGTGTTTGAGATATCGCATGGATGCTTTGTGGCCGTGTGCCACAGAGAGAGCCAGATGCACCTCTGCCCTGTGTGTCTGTGTCTCTGGATCATGGCTGACAGCCCAGAAACAGTTCGTGGGTGGGTCCACCAGGCCTTCCAAACTGGACAGATGTGTGGGAAAGGGACCCCAGCTCTATCTCCACAGAAGCCCAGTGACTTTAGCTGCTGAGATCCGCCTACCAGGGCTTGAACTCTCATGGGTGGGCCTCTAATGAACTGTGGGGTCCGGACCTTGGAAATGGCTGCAACTGTGGAACGTGAGGTTTTCCTGGCTACTGAGTCTCTGTTGCGGTGGCGGGCCAGAATACGGTTTGTTGTTTAAGGAGGAGATAACGTGTGTGTGTGTGCAGTAATAAAGGGATCTAGGGTTTGTGTTTCACATGTCTCTTAGGAAAAATTTCCCTGTAAGTTAACATCCTTATTGGTGTTTGCAAATGCTGTACAAAGAGTTCTTGCCCTTTGTACGGACTCTCCTAGATTGCTAGAGGAAGTCTTTAACACGTGCATGTGTAATTACTCTAGAGTTATGCCTGTATCTCATTACTGCGTCTCAGTGTCAGCTAGTGTGCCTGGCACATAGTAGGTCCTCATGAAGTATTTATTAGTGAATGAATGGAGGGAAACAGAAATGGGCATGATGGAAAGCTATGGGTCTGTGTGGTCATTGTTCGCTATGACCTCCATATTGCTCATCCCAATTTCCCCTCCATCTTTTCAGAAGTGCTTTTTCCTTACGCTCCCCTCTTTCCTCAATACCTTGATATAACTCTTTCCTGGTGCTCCACTTACCTCATTGACTGCTTTTGTTCCTCAGCTCTGCTTGTAAATGTTGGCATGCCCCAGCCCTTGGTCTTAGGTCAGTGCTTCTATTTCTACATTTTTTCTTGGATGATCTCATCTAGAAATTGCTTCGGATGCCAACTTTATTAATTGATTACCCCACTTTTGTCTGTGACTGTATGGTCCTGAGCTCCAGATGTAGACACAGAGTTTTGTTCTTAACCACTCTCTCTTCTCCCAATCTAATAAGCATCCCAACTTTAATGTGGTCAGAAAAAAAAACTCTTTGATTTCTTCACCAAAATCAGGTTATCCTAGAGCTATCCCTGGTGTTTTAGGTACTTTCCTGGTTTCTTTGGTCCCTGCAATCTATTTTTTATAGCAATTATCCTTTAAAATTGTAAGATAGCCGAAGTCGCTTTCCGCCTTAAAACTTTTCATAGCTCCCATAACTCCTAACATTCTAACTGCTTTTAGCTACCTTTCACTGCTTGGGTTCCCTCTGGCACTGTTAACTCTCATGAGCCTCTTTTGAAAAAAATAATATTTTTTATCCAGCATGACCACATTTCTGTTCCTGGAACATGCTAACGTTGTTTCCATCATAGGGTCTTTTCCCATGTTCCCTTTGCTCAGAGTGCTCTGCCCATTAGATCTCAAATTCATGGTTCCTTCCTATCATTTTTTCCTGTAGGAAGTGGGGCTCAGAGTCACCAGGTCTAAACCTGGCAGTGCTTGAACGGCCATGTGGTGTTGGGGATCAAACCTGGGGCCTTGGTCATGCCCGGCATGCATGCAGTGTAGTTCTTTGAACTATCTCTCTGCTGCCCCAGCCTCATTTTGGTCTCTGGTTTAATTTTGCCTTTGCAGAAGTCTCCCTGAATTATCTTACATTGGCCCCCCATCTTCTTTCATTTTCTGCAAAGCACTTAGTATGATCTAAAATAACTGTGTCCATCTACTTATTAATTTCTTGAAGTTTTTTTTTGTTTTATTTATGGAAGTACTCCCCTCCCTCTAAAGAGTGCCAGGAATATAGCAGACAGCAAATAAGTATTTGCTGAGCCAGTGATTATGCTGTACCATTTAATCCTTAACGGAACCCAAGAATCAGACTAGTAAGCCTGTCTTTATTCTTCAAGGCACTTTCTCTTGTGCACACTGGGTTCATGACTTGATGGCATTCTTTGCTTTACTTTTTTATATTTTAGTTTGAATATATAGAAAAGGAAAACCTGTACATAGGAAGAAATAATACATCAGGCTTCACATCTCAAATAAGAAATTCTGCAAGTACTCTAAGGCAGTTTAATGAGTTTCTGATGGCATTGTCCACCAGTGAAGGTCAAGGCAAAGAAGAAAGTAGGACAGAAGAAAGGAGCTGCAATTGATGGCATTTATTAAACATTTAATTGATGGTAGGCACAAAACTCAGCATTTTCATGTTATGCTACTAATTTGAATTTCAAAACAGTCCTATAAAGTTGGTATTATAATTTTTTCCTTTTTTTCTTTTTTATGTATATTTTATTTATTTATTTATTTTTTATTTTTTTGCTTTTTGGGTCACACCCGGCAATGCTCAGGGGTTACTCCTGCCTCTGCACTCAGGAATTACTCCTGGCGGTGCTCGGGGACCATATGGGATGCCGGGATCGAACCCAGGTCGGCATAGGCCGGCCGCGTGCAAGGCAAACACCCTACCTGCTGGGCTATTGCTCTGGCCCCTCTTTTATATATATATATATATATATTTTTTTTTTTTATTTAGACATTATTTTATTTTATTTTTTTTTTTTAATTTTTTTATTTTTTACAATTACAAAGATATACAATTAAAAAAGTTCATATTTGGGTTTTGGTCATACAGTGTAGCAGCACCCATCCCGCCACCAGTGCCCATCTCCCACCACCAACGTCCCCGGTTCCCTCCCCCTCCCCCCAGCCCTCCTCCATGGCAGGTTCTTTATTTCTTTCCATTTCTCTCTCTTTCTCTTTTCCTTCCTCTCCAGACTATGGATTACAAAACATACATTAAAGGGTTGTCATGTGTATCCTTTTGCCTCTATTTAATGCTCAGTTCTAGGTTGGCATTAGTACCCTCACAATTGTTAGCACACTGTTCCATTTTCTGTCTTACCTAGCCTCTGACTCCCACACGTTTGTGATAATTTCCACCTTTGACAGGACCTCCTGATGTATGTTTCACTTGACCTTGGATATTGGTATCATAATATGTACCTATATATTTATGTTATGCAGATAAATGCAGTCATTCTGTAACTGTCTCTCTCCTTCTGGCTAATTTCGCTCAACATAATCTTCTCCATGTCCATCCATTTGTAGGCAAATTTTATACCCTGCAGTGCTCAGGGCTTACTTCTGGCTCTGCACTTAAAGTTCCTGGCAGGCTGAGGGGACCCTATGGGGTGCCAGGGTTCAAACTGGGTTGATTTTGTGCAAAAGAAAGTGCCCTAACCTCTATACTATTATTCCAACCCTATGATTGATATTACGATCTCCAGATTTATAGCTGGAAAAGCGAGGCTCAGGAAAGTTGAATACTTTGCTTCAGGTGATACAAATGCTAAGTTCTGGAAGTAGATTTTTGTTTTAAAATCTAGATAGACCTGAGACCAAATTTTTTGACTTTTTATGCCAAAATAGTTTCTTTGAGAGAATGAGATGCTCCTAAAATAGGAAGTTGGAAAATATGGATTCAGTGCATATTCACTTGGATAACAACACACATCTGAAGCACAGGATAAGCTATGTAGATAATATGGAAAACAGACTCACACTCTGCAGCTCTTGAGTATATAATTGGATGAATAGAATACAGAGTGAACATTTGCCTCTCTGGCAGAGCCAGTGCACGGTACGACATAGAGCAGCTGTCCCCAGAGAAACTTCTTTGTTTCTAGATGAGTTTGAGACAAGCAGCATTTGAGCAATTTGGGATTTCTTTATGCTTTCATTATAAGCAGTATCCATGAAACGCTGTGTGTCACAGTTAATGCAGGGAAAGAGTCACAGAATACAGAAATAAATCTCAACTCACTCTGTCAGCTCGAAACATGTTTAGCACCAGGAGGCCATACAAAGGCAGTCACTGCTTGGATGCAGTCTGAGGTCTTATTTAGCATATGAAATCGTAACTCCTGTTATGTAAGGAGCTAGGAGGACAGCAGAACAAGGCTACAAAATGCTCTTCTGAAGGGAGATGTGAGAAGAACGGAAGAATGCATGAATGGGTAGCTGCTGCGTGTAGCTGTTGCTGCAGCCAGGTTTCTGGATAATCTTGATGGTACATTTCTGTAAGGCCAACATGTGACTCAAAGCTTGCCACTCGAGAGAACACTGGGCTCTGCTGGTACTAAGAGGCTGTCTGGAAGCGAGGCTCCCACTAGCCTATCTCCCTCTCGCTTTCTGTGTGTGGGTGTGTATGTGTGCGTGTGTGTGTGCGTGAGTGCATGTGTGTGTGTCTGTGTGTGGGGATATACATTCTCATGCAGTGGGTGTTAAAGAGCTCAGCACTGAAGCTGGATTTCCACAAATGATCATCTCACGAGCACTCCAGACACACCAAACTTCCTCTCTTGATAGTTCTTTTTCTGCTTTTATCTTTTGATGTGTGTGGATGCAAATCATTAAAGGAAGAGCCCTCAGCATCCAGCCAATGAGATTGAAATGCTTTTCTCTCACCTGTCCATGTGGGTGCCCTCTCAAGGTTAGAACTGAAGCTATGTGGGACCGGCATATTCCCCAGCACCCGACGAGAGGAGCTGCGTGAAGGAGTAGCAGACACCAGAGGAAGAGTGACTGTGCTCCGTTACCATGAACAACAGTGTGCAGGTTAACCTGCCCAAAAAGCTGGGCTGCTTCCAGTGGCTCGCTCCAGGAGAAGTCTGAGCATTCTTTCTTTCTTTTCTATTACTATAGGATGGAGGATGAAGCTGTCCTGGACAGAGGCGCTTCCTTCCTCAAGCATGTATGTGATGAAGAGGAAGTAGAAGGTGAGCTTTGTGGGTCTGGAAAAGTGTCTGTCCACATGCATGTGTCTTGTAGATAATAGAACTCTTGCGTTTTATAGATTGTATTTTGCAGTTAAAAATAAAAGTGTTTGTCATAGTCTTCTTTAACCTAGAAAGTAGTTTTAAGAACTTCTTAGGACAAAGAGAATATGGATTGGTATGAACCTGCATGGCAAAAAAGTACTCTTTTGAAGCAGGTCTTGTATTAGCTGTGCTTCTCCATAAGAGAAGACTCTTTTGCCAGATAACATTCATCAGCTAATGTTAGATTTAGCTGCTAGATTTAGACAGATTAATTTCTCTAGCATCTTTTAATAGTCTTATGGTTTTCAGGGTACAGGAACTGAATTTATAGAGGGGGAAATGATACCATTGTTCCTGGAAAAATGGGTCTCAGCTAAGGCTAAAAAGAGTGGTAATCCTTGTTGGCTCTCAGGAAAAGATGGATAAACATTTTCAGCTTAAAATCCTCCAGGACCTCTTAGGCTAGTGTTGCCCAGTATCCATTACAATCTAAATCAGAGCTAAATCTTTGCTGGTACTAATGCTTCATTATGTGTTTTTTTGTGCTGTGATTTAACAATAATGAGGGCATAATATTGATTTCATAGTGGCAAAGAAGGACATGATATTTATTAGAATAAAGTGAGGACATTGCATATATACAAACTATTATTACTATTTATACTGAAATTTTAAAATTAGGACTTAGAGGCAGTAATCATAAAGTTAAATTAAACTGCAGGGAAGCTACACCATAAATTATTACCTTATAATCACCTGAGATGATTTGTATGTATTTTGGAGATGCTGGGCAAAGAGCTGCTGTTTGGTAAACATTTACTGTTTGTTAGCAACTTGGGCGAAGGGGGCAGAGTAGGTGCCGTGCTCTCTGCAGAGTGCTGGTTACTGGATGCTTTGTGCTGTTAGGAAAGGTCTGGGTGGTGTGGCTGTTAACGTTGTTCTCACGTTTTCTTGGGGCCTTTCTTCTCACCATGTGCTGGAGGATTGGTTCCCCCTTCACTCCCACCTTCCTGCATTTATGCTCTTGAGACAAGCTCGTAAGAACTTGTTGTGTGCTTCTTAGGAAAAGGAAACTACAGTGTTTTCTTTCACATTATTTTATGGGTTCCTTGCACTTTCGTAAGAAGACTGTGGGAAAATCTCAAGTTAGAGAAAACAAGGTGCCTCAAACTTGTGTTATTCTTGTAGTCTTTGACATAGAGTCTACTTTGTGGTCCCTTTGTCGAAGAGATGATAATCTTAATCTTATAACTAGAGCATTTTGGATGTGAGAAATAATATAGGACGACAAAATATCATGTAGTTCAAGGACTATTGAGGTAGAAAAAAATCAGTTAGAAAGTTTGGGAATTAGATGTACTTTGTATGTGTATATGTTTCTGTGTTTTCCTTGAGAATAATGTTCCAGCTAAGTTCACAGGAGATTTAAATCACTCTGGATTTGTAAACTCTGTAGGGTTGACAGCACCCTGCTGCAATACAATATTGTCTATGGGTTTCTTAAGCTTTTGACTAAAAGTTTATTTCCTGAAGTACTTCCCTTAATTTTCAAGCATGAAATTAAGACAATAATGTAATGAATAGCACAAAGATCTGTAGCCAGGTTTCTTTAAGGAGAAAAAAGACAGCAAAAGCTGGTAGACACATCCATAAAATTGTTTGACTTTATGATGATTAAACCTGCCATATGGATTTGGCTTATTATTTTATTAATAAGCTTTCTTCTTTTCCTGTTCTAGTAAGACTTCTGTCCTTATGAGTGTCTTTCATGTTGATTAGTGCTTGGGCAAATTGCATTTCTTTTAAGGCATGTGTAGTTAGTTGTCTTTTACTGATTCCTGAGTTCTAGCAGAGGCTCCCAAACTTACTTGTTTTACCATTTCCTTTTCCCTGCAAGAATTCGCCAGTACCCCAAGGTATCCTTTTCTTCTTTAGGGGTGCAACTAGAAAAAAAGTAACACAATACTTCCAACAACCTCCTACTCCATGGCATGACTCTTTATGGTGTAATTTGGTGGAGAAAATTCGTCCTTGAATCTTCTGTGGTACAAGTCTTGAAACAGTTTTGAACTATCATTTTGAAATCACTGTCTCCCTATTGACCCACTTGTTTTCTCACTTGGTTTCATCTAGTAGGAATGGGATCACCTAAATTTAACAGCAGCACTAGGTGAAAGTACAAAAAAGTTGAGACGAGGGTTTAATGTCTTAGTGATCCCTAGTGGTTGAGACCAAGGAATGACTTTCAAGATCTCTAATGAAGATTTTGAGTGGGACTGTTTTCCTCAAGGGCATCAATCTATCTCATATTTTTAATTTCATAGAGAAGAATATATTTGAGGGAAAGAAATTGAATTTCTTTTCTGAAATAACAGAATTTCTGTAGCACATATCTGATAAAATAAGTGCTCCAGTTTTCAGAATCAGATATTCAAAGGACAAGAAGCTGGAACATCTTATATTTCAATTATCAAATGTGTTTTCTTTTTTTCCAAATATTTATATATATGGCTTCTAGAATAAGTCTAATTGATGTTTTACTGCAGTACACTTGGCAAAAGTAAACTTGAAATCATTTTTTAAAAAATGCGGTTTGTAGAAATAAGATGTGCTTTCTTATTAAGTGATTATTAGGGTGACAGAGGTCCAGTAGCTCTAGTTACTTTGAAATATTTATGCTTTTAAAATTTTTCTTAAGGTTTTACTTGGGGTGATTAGATGCAGCTTAGCCTGAAGGGAAGAAGATCCAGATGCTGTTTTATAGTTCTTTCTGGAGAGAAAGGCTGCAACTTCCAACCACGCCCTCAGTTCAACTGGTTCAACTTTACTCTCAGTGGGTGGCATGACACTTAATCCACATTCTAAAAAACTTAATAAAAAATCATCAACTGCAAAACTCACTAAGAACAGAGTGAGTCAGAGGAGGAGTCATGCTCTGTTTAAATAATGACTTTATCTATGTGGTATATTTTTAAAGATCCAAACTCATTTTCACATAATTTGCCTCATGTGTGTTTTCTAAAGAGTATCAAAGACACACTTGTTAGAAAAGAAATTAAATATGTGAGACCCTGGGTTCATCTCTGATACTGGAATGAAAAAAAACTAAAGTGTAAATTTTGATTTTTTATGCCAAGAGAAGATGTTAAGTCTCTTCTTTAATTGGTTATCTTATACTGTGTGTGGTTTTGCAAAGTTAATATTCTGGCGTACAGATACTCATATTTGTTTCTGAACCAAAAAGTTCTAGCTCCAGCCCAGACGTTTCCACATAATTGGTATGAAGATGACAAATTGATGTTACCAGAAATGCTGACCATGAGAAACCACACGTGGTTTTCATTTTAAACACACTTACACAGGAGAAGTTGTCAACTTTTGTTGTGTGAAGCAAAGTTAACATAGGAGTAAAGAAGTTCAGGTAACTTTTTCCAAGCAGGAGGAAATTCTATACTTGTTTTATCTTTAAAAAACTAGTCAGGATTTTGAATCTGTATGTTATAAACAGATTACTTAATATTCTCATATTTCGCAATAGGGGAAAAGAACAAACTCCACCTTATCCTTTGAGATAAGGCCTTGGCTCTCAAGGCTAGGTAACTTTCCAGCAAGCCTTCACAACTCCGACTTTACGAGGAGAGGCCCTTTTTCACATCAAGTCTAACCAGCAACTCAGGAAGCACCAAGAACAGCAAGACAATATTGGCTGAAAGCTGTCTGTTTCTGAAGTTTAAGCTGTGCTTTCAAAACTATTAGGATATATTGTGCTGGTTTTTCTGTTTCATTCAAAACTTAGTGCAAAAGGAAATGTGTTCCCATCTGTCCAACTGAATGAATAATTTGATAAATTCCCATGTCTACTGATGGGTACTAAGAAAGACAGTCAGTAACTTTCGTATATGAGATGTAAAGAAACAAGAGTAAAGCATTAATAACTGCTCCACGGGTTTGCTCTCATGAGCTGGTGAGAGACCATGCAGGACGGACTGGGAGTAGAGTTTTGGGCCCTGCCCTTTCCTCCGCCTCCATGCCAGTTGCCCCGGAAGAGAGAGACCCACCCATGCCAGACCCACAGGTCCCTTGGTGCGTGTCCACAAAGCGCCCGCGATATATTTTTTAGAGGATGCTGATTTTAGCATAAGGTTCTTCCCAAGTTCTTTCACATTTATACATAGTAAACAGTTCTAGACAGGTTTTAACTGATACCAGTAAGCCCTGCAAGAAGCCAGAGCAAACCACACATCATGTAGTCAGTCATTCTAAACATCCAGACTCCATAGTTCCTCAGAGCTCCATGCAAGAGAAAACCTGATCTTCCCCTTTAAGTTTCATCAGTAAATGCTCTAGTTGAGAGCCTTCTACTGAGTCTATACCACCTACACGATAAGCCTGGCAAGCTACCTGTGTTTTAATTACCAGTTATGCCAAAAACTAGTAACAATTATGGACCTCAGTTCCATGACCTGAAGAATGGTTTCAGTCTCCTCCTGTCCCTGGAGCAAGCAGATGCCCTTGGGTTACACTTGCTTGTGACAGGACTAATGGAGATGTTACTAATGGCCACTTGAGCAAATCGATGAACAATGGGAAGACAGTGATACAGTGATTCTATTGTGCACATATACAACAACTTCTTGATCCATTTTTCTCTAGTTGGTCATTTGACTTGTTCCTATTTCTTAGCTATTGTACTAAGATGTGGCAACGAATATAGATATTATATATTCTTTTGAATTCTTTGTGTGTGTGTGTGTGTGTGTGTGTGTGTTGGGCATAGATGCCAAGAAGTGGTATTGCTGGGTATTATGGGGATTCTTTCCTATTTTCAGGATAGCTCCCATATGAAGAGGAAGTATTTTTGAAGGAAAATGGGGGCCTAATAGTTATGGTTTATAATTACAATGGTAAGAAGCATAGTTGCTGAGAAGTTGTTGAAAACATCTTAGAGGTTTTTAGGGGAAAGAAAGGGCCAAGAGCAGGATGGGTAATTTTGAGCATTGAATATGTGTTTGATTGCATTTGCTGACATCTGCTAGCTCAGGGACACTATATATGGAGGAAATGCTTGAACAAATATTGCTGAAGCCTTCTTAAAAGAAACAGTGAGTGGAGGCAGGAGGCGATAGCACAGCGGGTAGGAGTTTGCCTTGCATGCGGCTGGCCTGGGTTCAATCTCTGGCATCACAAATGGTCCCCCAAGCATGCCAGAAGTAATTCCTTAGTGCAGAGCCAGGAGGAACCACTGAGCCTCACTGGGTGTGACCCAAAAAGCAAAACAAACAAACAAACAAACAAAAAAAAACAGTGAATCCGTAACTGAAGAAATTTAAAGAAATGCAGTAAGAATTCAAAGATTGTTTCTTGAAGAGGACTTCTGGATTGAGCCTGTGTGGATCTTCGTAAGGCTTAGCTTCTTTCTATCATGGCCCAGCAGAAAGCCCACTTGAGTTCCCAAATCAAATAGCATAGTTCCTGCAGTGTAGTGAAGTTAAATCTCTAAATGGAGTTTTTAGCTTCAAGAGAAACTGATAATACTTCCATGAGTTCCATGAGGAAGTGGAAATCAGATGACTTTTCCTAGAGTTCTCCAATTATTCAGAGTTCCAAATAGTACCACTTAGACTAAAATGTGTGTGTGTATATATACGTGTGTGTATGTATATATATATATATATATATATATATATATATATATATACACATGGGGCAGAGACATGGGGCAGAGACATGGGGCAGAGCTGCTACTGGCTCTCCCTGTGCCCAGCTGCTCATGAGGCGCCGGGAGGGGATGGCAGGTTCTAGCCCTAGCCTGCCACCCCAGCAGAGCCTTACAACAAGCCAGATGACCCCCACTCCATGAGGGCCTCTGTTTTCCACACCCGGACTTCCCCCTCGTCAGAACTCCACCCAGCAGACAAGCCTATCACAGCCCGGCTCACACAGCCGCTTTCGGCAGCACCCTTCATCAATAAATGCTGAATGTTGAGATGACTACAAGAGTATGCTACCCGCACGGCAGAGCCTGGCAAGCTACCCATGTAGTATTTGATATCCCAGATACCAGTAACAATTATAGACCTCATTCCCATGACCTGATGGAATGGATTGAGGCTCTTTATGTTCCTGGAGCAAGCAGGTGCCCTTGGGCTCTACTTGCATGAGACAGCTCATATGGAGATGTTACTGGTGCCTGCTCAAGCGAATCAATGTTGAATGGGAAGACAGTGATACAGAGATGTATATAGGACAAACCATGTATACTATATATACGGTGCATAATTCTTAAGTCACATTCATTCTATATAATCTTTTATGACAGCAAACCATAAAAACTTGAACTTGGGTTGCGCTTTGCTGCTGGGACCCAGAAATTCTGGAGTAATACACTTGTAACAATTTAGTCTGTAGATTGAATTTAATTTCAGAGACCTCTTATCTGGTCATAATTTTGAGACATATTCCTTGACATTTATTTTTTGAAGTGTATATTGCATGTTCCATTTCATGTGTTAAAGCGAAGTGGGTAAACATCAGCTGGGAATACAGGTTTTGGGCTATTACCGAGTCATTGAATATTAGAGGAAGCAACTTACCATTTGGATTTTGAATGCTGAACTCTGTAATTTAGGAGAAACACTGGGGTACACCATTCACATTGCATTTTGATAAGTGCCAAGACAGTGCTGCTGTTAGCATTCAGACCAGGAGTACTTTAAAGCTGTAACTTTGTGTTCTTTCTCATTTTGACTAATCTTTAGCAAAAATGATTATTATTCCAAAAGTTCTAACTGGTTCAGGCATTATATGGTCACTGTCTGTATCACTGTCTTCCCGTTCATCATCGATTAGCTCGAGCTGGCACCAGTAACATCTTCATATGTCCTGTCTCATGCAAGTAGAGCCCAAGGGCACCTGCTTGCTCCAGGAACATAAAGAGCCTCAAACCATTCCATCAGGTCATGGGAATGAGGTCTATAATTGCTACTGGTATCTGGCATATCAAATACGACACGGGTAGCTTGCCAGGCTCTGCCGCATGTGTAGCATACTCCTGTAGTGCTGTTAACTCTACTGGAAATAATTATCCACTCCTCCAGGAAAGATATAAAAGGCAATTTCTTTTTCTTTTTTTCTTAAAACATTGTATCTCAAAAGATACTAAGATGCTACAGGGTGAATTGACATTCAGTAAAAACAATTTCTGATTTTTTGGGGATTTTTTTTTGGGTCACACCCAGCAATGCTCAGGGATGACTCCTGGCTCTTCGCTCAGGAATTACTTCTGGCGGAGCTCCGGGGACCATATGGGATGCTGGGGATAGAACCCGGGTGGGTTGCATGCAAGGCAAACGCCCTACCCGCCGTGCTATCTCGCTCCAGCCCCCACAATTCTAGTTCTTAACAGGTCTGGTTTCAAAGAAGTTAACTGATACTTATATATATATATATATAAATAACATTTGCAGATGTATTTCTTCCTTGCACTGATTTCCAATTAATCACCAAATGTGGTCACAGTTCCTTTGCAACACCTACTGACCTGGGCCTTAACCTAGTCCCCGCCTTGTGTTTTCTACCTAACTTCCATCTCCACCCACTTCAGTCCCTCCCTCTGCCTGCAGTGCTTTACTTCCTAAAGCATCTTAATAGTATTAGTCTCTGCTCCGCTATTGGAAGAGCAAATTATCAGTCTACCTAACATCCAAGGCCCTCTCACAAGCTCATCTCACCACTACACAAAAGCGTGCCAATCAGGTCCTCAAAACTGTACATCCATTTGGTGAAGAGAATCCCCTGCCTCACCTTTTCCCAGAGACGGTCACTAAGTTCCCTCCTCCCTCTATTTCGAGCGGCGATTCCTACTCTAATGAAACAGGTGTTTGGCTACATCTACCACTGACTCTGCTGTGATGGGTGCTTAGCTCACTGGCGTCTGCCTTTCCAACACCTTTACCCAGAACTCTTTAGCTCCTCCCTCTGCTGGTAAGCACATAACCGAAATCACAGCCGCAGGGTCCTTTACTTCTGGCTCCATCACCAGGACTTCTGCCTGGGTCCCCAGCCTCTCCTAGAGTTCTCCCAGTGCATTCGGACCCTTCCTTCCAGTGCACACTCTGACTTCGCTGTGGCCTGGACCAGCTCTGCACTAAAGAGAGTACTTTGGTGCTCCTCCAACACTTTCCCCCATTTCACTCCAGATGCAACGGTTTATTTTAATCTGTATCTGTCTTTTGTTTTTGTAATAAAACATAACTTATGGCTCTTGTGTGGAAATCAGGCTTGACTGACCAAGTGAAGATTCCCACGGCCTGCTAGTAGTTCTGCACTCCAAAATCTTTCTCTCCTTTTCCCTCCCGAAATACTGTAATTTACACTACAGTACATGATAGTTGTATGCATACATTATCACAACCCCCACACACAGCAAAGTACCTGCATTCTCCACTAGTGTTCTTTTGGGGTCATTTGGATCCATTTAAACTTTGAGAGATCTGATTTTCTTGGATAGACTTCACAAAAGCTTAAATCAGACTCACTTAGCTAAGGTGGAATTGAGGGTGGGATTTATTACTATATTTTTATGTGGTCTTCTTGGACTGATCACACATTGCTCCTGTTTTGTTAAATTGTCCACTTTTTACTCAGAGGCATGATGAATATAATTGCATACATGGGGTAAATGTTAAATGTTTGCCAGTTGTCTAATGAATCCTGAAAAATCGTTTCTTCTGATAAGCGGATTTAAGTATACAGTGTTTTCCTATCAATACAGAAAATTTCAGGATATATTATGTGCATTTAATATGTTGAGAACATATTTTATGTACATATATAGACATTTGTGCATTTGCAGCAGTCTAGAGTTGTTCTGTTCCTATGTACTGTTAGGTACCAATGGAATGTGATTATGCATTGGTATGTAGAAATAATACTATATATTCTAACCTGATCTAAATGCATTTCCATGTTATTACATGATTCAAAATCATTGGAAGAGTTAAATTAGTACACTGATTAAGTAAATATGAGTAAGAATAGAATTCAGCTGGAAAAGCTTAAATCAGACTCAGTTAAGGTAGAATTGCTGGTGGAATTTATTATTATAATTTTATGTGGTCTTGGAGTGATAGCATTTGGAGAACTGGGGCAAGAAACATCCAACACAGTTCACAGGAGGTTCCAAACATCGTGCCCTTGAAGCTTGATTGCTAGGTGGGATGAAGATGAAGGTGGAGGGAGTGTGGTGAGTGACGTCCGTTGAATCAGCAGGATGGGTAACTTAAATAACTCTTTCCTGAGAAACCCCCAAAGTTTTAAAATCTGGTTAATTGTTTTTACCTTTCCCAGAGTTAGAATTAGAAGACAGCTATCCTAAGTGCTAGATCCAACGTGTTCATCTCTCTCTGTATTCTGCTGACATTGAAAGGAGTGTGGATTATACTTAACCCTCCTGAGATATTATTTTTCTGACTCTTTTCACGGTGAAATGCTAAATAGCTGTTACCAAGCCACAACTTGTAGAAATAAAAATAGGTTTTGAATTTTAGTTATGTTGGCCAACATATCAGCTTTAGAGGGCTAGAATTGCATATTTATAGATCGGGCAAATCACCACCCCACTCCTCAGCTGATTATTAAATTTTCAACAAGTAATTCTATCTGTATTGAAAAATAAAGAAAATGTCTTAGATTTAAGATGTAAGCCTGTAATTGAATCCAGTGGATACATGTATTTGGCAAATTTAATCAGTATCTGATTGTTCATGTACATTTTCCCAGTCTGTGCTGTGGATTAGAGATCAGAGGGAGAGCCAGGAGTCTCAGGATCTATTTTTGTTCTTAGCCCTGCCTCTTTTTGGTTTATATGAGGCCATCATGCCTGCAAGTGGCTTTTATTTTTTATAAAAACTGTAAATAACATATTTCTTTCTTCACCTTTGCATGTCCCTACTTGTTTTACTAGGCATATGCTAGGAGTATAAACTAATAAACTCACTTAAAATCTGTGGTATAAATCCCAGATATATAAGATATTATCTCTGTGAATATAACTTATGTTCAACACTCTCAGCAGTGGTTACTCAGACTATAGAATGATTGATTTCACACCAGTACTAGTACTGATGTTTGGTAATCAGCAAATTAGTTGATTTGTATCTATGTTAAATCATGGGCAGTGCACCTCCCCACATTAGGGTTATCAGAATGGTAAGAATAACTGTAAATGTAAGTTCTATTTGATTGTTCCAGATTTCAGTGTTTCTTGAATATTATATCTTCCAGTTAAAGCACAGTTAATGTCATTCGAATAAACCAGTCATAATCTAAGGGTACAGTTTGGTTTAAATGTTGATTTAGTGAATATAACATGTTTGTGGGTGATCTTACATGGAAAATCTGAAAATATATCTCTCAGAAACTGATATAAAAATTTAACTATAAACAATAAAGAGAAACGAGCAGATCGGAATGAAGGGAGGTATCCTGTGCAAACATGTGAAGGCTCAGAGGTTAGAGAGAGAGACAGGTGAAAAGTGAAAATATAATATTAAAGCTGGACCATGTGAACAGGAAATGTAGCCTGAGGTGGAAAGGATCCAGATAATTTCATGCTTTTAGGTTAATGCTGAAGATTTCTTTAGATTGTACACTGGAGTCATTGCACAAAGGTTTTATGCAGGGAAGTGTCCAGAAAAAATTTGCATTTTAAGAAAGATCATTTTGGCTGGTGGATGAAGAGAGTATTCTTGAAGTGCAAATCTAAAATTGGGGGAGACTGTTGCTAGGATACAATTACCCAAGAGATGATTTTGGGTTGTACTAGAGAGGGGGACAAAGAGAGGGAGACAAGGAAGATGAATATCCAGAGCTTGTTATCGGATGGATAGAGTAATTGCACCTACATTTCTGAGGAGTAATTTGGGAAATGCATGTGCCA
The DNA here is from genome assembly GCA_021461705.1 of Cryptotis parvus. Taxonomy (NCBI): domain Eukaryota; kingdom Metazoa; phylum Chordata; class Mammalia; order Eulipotyphla; family Soricidae; genus Cryptotis; species Cryptotis parvus. The sequence goes on along the minus strand of JAJIBD010001784.1, from coordinate 128,203 downwards.
TTTTGTAAGGAGCCACTCACTGGACAAAGACTAGTGGAGGAAGATGGGGCTTGAGTCTTTCCACTACATTGAGTTTGAGTTTCATATAGCAGGTAATCAGGTAAATATATCACTATATTGAGTTTGAGTTTCATATATCAGGTAAGGCACAGAGAAATATATCTGGTGGATCCCTAAAGCAGGCACTTGTCCATAAAAGCTGGATCAAAATCAAGGAGTGGAAATTGAAATTGGGAATCCCGGACAGATAGCTCTGAAAACCTTAGGAATGGATGTCATATCCAGAGTGAGGAAGGAGAAGAGAACGAGATGAGCTCAGCAACAGCGAGTTTCAACATTTGGAGGCTGAGAACGAGCAATCGTAAAAAGTTGGAGGAAAACTAGGAAGAGGGTCTCTGAGGAAGAGAACACTTCTCTAAGGGTCAGTGATTGACAGTGCTGAAGGTTGCCTGATGTGGAAATGGCCTCTGGATTTGACAGAAAGAAGTTGACTGGTGCTTTTGTTAGTAATTTGGTTAGATCAAGTCAAATTAGACTAGATTGGACAGTTCAAAAAAAGAAAACTGTTGTAAGAAAGTGCGAGGAGACTGAAAATTTGTGTTCATTTAGTCTTTCCTTCTTTGTTTAAACAGTTACAACAGTTTATATTTCAGACGTTTTTCGGGCTAGAAAGGACCACCTAGAAAAATTCTCGCTCCATATTCTCTCAAATGAGCACATTATCCTCTGAGTGGTTAAAGTGATTTGCCTGAGGTGACGTTGGTAATTGGATTGATGAGGACAAGTTCCTGGATACCTGACAATTTCAGGCCTATGGTCTTTGAATAAAGTGTGCTTGGGGCCAGAGAGATAGTCCAGCGGGTGGGGCATTTGCCTTGCATGCGGCTGGCCTGTGCCAGCCCAGGTTCAATCCCGGCATCCCATATGGTCCCCCGAGCACTGCCAGGAGAAATTCCTGAGTGCAGAGCCAGGAGAACCCCCTGGGCATTGCCTAGTGTGACCCAAAAAAGCAAAGAAAAAAAAATAGTGTGCTTGAAGCTGATCCCTCCGGAGCTGGAAAGGGAGTTGGATGATAGCTGGGTGAAACTCCTGAAACAGGTATTTCAGAAGTAAAGGAAGAATGAACAGCATTGGAAAGGTCGGAGAGAAAGTGGCACAAGATAGACTGGCCTCATTCTTGGATGACCGTGGAATGGTCAGTGGGAGATGAAGTCAGTCAGAACATCTTCATATTCTGGAGCAGTTACTGGAGCTAAGGGCTATTGCTTTTCATTTTTCAGTTTGTCAGTCTGTGATGATGAAAGTGAAGTATTTCAGAGGATTTCTAGGCTATGTGTAAAGACAATTCCGTTTTTCTTTTTTCTTTAAAGAAACTTTTTCAGATGGTAGATTGTTGTAGTACACTGTTGCCCAGAGCCTCTGCAGCTTGCCTGGAGTTAAATCTGTGACTCTATGTGACATAATATCTTACCTTGTATTCTGTGTTAGCTGGTATAAATATTTCCTCATCATTCACAGATCCTCTTGTGGGACTAGACAGATCTAGTCTAGTATTTTTTACTTGGCTACGTTAGATCTCTAAGTATAATATAGTTATAATATCAGAGAGTAATGCTGTTTGTCTCCAAGCAAGCAAGCGTGGCTCTCTAATATTCTGAGATAGTTCATTTCAGATGCCCTTCCTCCCATCTACATAGGGCCTGCTGGAAAATTAAGGACCTGCACAGCCTTGGCTGGGGCGATATTAACATTTCAATGGGACTAGGTGAGGTCCTTGGAGAAGTTTCCTGAAGAGAATTTGCTTTAACTGCTTTCCATTGTTGTGGGCTGGTCAGGGCTGAAAAGATAAAAAAGCAGTAGCTCTCTCTCTCTCTCTCTCTCTCTCTCTCTCTCTCTCTCTCTCTCTCTCTCTTTCTCTTTCTCTCTCTCTCTCTCTGTCTTCCTCTTTCTCCTCTTGCTTCTCTTCCCTTTGGGACCTTAGCAAGTAGTAGTGGCCATCTTGACCTAGCATTCTAAACCTACATGTGGCAGGGGCCCAGCTAGGAATCGAAAGTCTGGGGTTTTTCTATTATTGAATTGTATACCAGAACAAGTATAAGCGTAAAGCCTTTTGAAACTTTGTTGTATTCATGAGTCTTTCTCTGTTTGCCGCCTGCCAATCCCCTGGGGCAGAAGGGGATCCCAGTACCTGCTCCCTGATTTTGTCGGGGAACCCAGTGTTCTTCAACAGTAGATGGTGGGGGTGATGAGCTGCTAACCACAGTGGGAAAGTGGGAAATGAGTCTTAGAGCTAGGGATACCAAGAGTCCCCTTCTTTATCTAAGTGACTGATTATTTTGTTTTGGTTTGTTCACTGGCAAATAAGAAAGTAATAAAAACTAACTAGCTGAGGTTTAAGGTTGTTTAAACTCTAATAAAATTTGATATGTACAGTTGTGTCAGTGACTGGTGTATAGCTCTGATCTGGATACACGTAAGAATGCCATATGCATGACATTTCTGGGACTGTGCTTATTGCTTAACTAGACTCACTTAAGTTTCCCATACCACTTTCTGTAGTTCTTGAGCACTTTTTCAATCCTATAGAATTATCCATGTCTCATTTACCATATGAATCTGTGTAAGATTATATAATTATGTGAATTGATATTGAATATTTGATACCTAACTACTATGAGTATGCTCACCATATGATATGTTATCTCTTTATAATGACTAAAGACTCTTCCCTCTGCCCAACCTGTACTAAAGGCAAAATTGCAGTTAAATGCAGATTAACAATGTGGCCTTAGTGAGAGTGCAATTGTATATATTTGTGTCCCTTGAAACTGTCTTGGACTCTAGTAGCAAGTCCAGTAATCCACGAATCATTGGATAGATAAGCCTTTTATTTTTCATCTTTCCAGCCCTCCTTCCCATTTAGTTATGCAAATGGTGGCTACAAGAGTAATAATGGAAATAATCCAGTTTTCTGTGATTGACTCCCAGTGGGTTATTTCTGACAGTGTACCATATATTAAAGTGTATCTTACTTCAGTGTTATGCAGTGCCAGGGCTTATGGACTGGTTACTCTTTCTATTCAGTGGTTCCTCTCTGCACTAAGCACTTTTTTGCCTTACACTGGGTTTCCCAGACTTTTTTGACTCTACTTGCTTTTAAGTAAAGAAAAGAGGACCAAAATATTGCATTTCTCTCTGGAACTCATTTAAAGAACATTTCAGGAAAAAATTGTGTACATCTCAGGTAGAAATTGTCAGGTATTTGTTTGGAGGTAGGGTGGAGAAAGATAGAGTTTATGAAGGTGTTGCTGCTGTTGAACAGTTAGTAATGTTTCTAAGTATTAAAACCATACTATCTTATCAGCCCCAGAGAAAAAAAACTTTTTTTTAAAAGAGATATTTCCATGACTGTTTCTTACTTTGATGTATTGGTATAGATAAAAACACTTGTGTCCCTTGTCAAAATGTAGACTACATGCCTAACTAAGCTTTGTCAAATATTTTCTGATTAACTCAGAGTCTTAGCATACCACCCTCTAGACAAATATATGAAGCAAGAAAAGTCTTTTCATAGATGTAGCCCTTTGGAAGAGACCATTATAGTATCACTGCCTTTCTCCCCCATTAGCCACAAGTTACTCCAAAAGGTCCTCAGGGATGAGGCAGAGAGAGGAACTCAAGCATATACACTGAAAGGGTTTAAGATGCTACAGATGGATTCTCCTAGAGAAAGAGGGATTCCAAGTTATTAGAGCCACATGGGTGAAAATGAAAGGGTAATGCATTGCTTTTCGATTTCCTTGGAAGGGAGGGAGAAATAGTATAAATACTGGTGGACCACTTTTGTATTCCAGATGGGATGGGAAACACTCCACTCACATGATTTGATTTGTATATATAAATGATATCTATCCTTCCATTCCACATAGAAATTATTAAAATTTATATATCACTTGTATCACTTGTCTTCCCATTGTTCATTGATTTGCTCGTTGGCACCAGTAACATTTCCATTCACTGGGAATGAGGTCCATTACTGTTACTGTTTTTGGCATATCAAATACACCACGCAGTAGCTTGCCAGGCTCTACCGTGGCTCTGGATTTATCTCAGGGGCCCCAGTCTGCTGTCAGGCTAGAAGCATTCTTGTCTCCTTCCTTTTGCCTCCTCAGTGGATAGAGTAATTTGTAACAGAACAGGCTTTCAGTTACATTGGGTACTGGAAGAGGGTGGTGGGATTCATGAAATGGTCCCGGATGGAGTTTAGGGTTTATGTTGGGGTTAGGTTTATGGGCTAATCTGATCTATTTCTCTTCTTGCATTGACCACCTGAATATCTGGAATGTGGCTAGTTTCTACTAATTTGATGTACTGTGTGGCCCCAACTCAGTCATGAGCTACGGATGAGCCAGTAGCAGCTCTGCCCCCTGTGTCAGTGTCTCTGGATCACAGCCCACAGCCCTGGAGCAGTTCGTGGGCGGGTCCACTGGGCCTCCTGGAAGGGACAGAGGTGGGGGGGAGAAGGACCCCAGCTCCAACTCCACAGAGCCCAGTGACTTTCGCAGCCATTTTCAATGTCCGGACTCCACAGCTCATCAGAGGCCCTACCCAAGAGGAGGCCGATCTCAGGCCTGGCTCATCAGAGCCTCATCCTAGAGAGAAGCTAATTTCAAGCCCAGGTACATGGGTCTCAGTGGCTAAAGTCACCAGGCTTCTGTGGAGTTGGAGCTGAGAGGGACCTCTCCCCCACTTCTGCCCTTTCTTTCAGGAGGCCTGGGGAACCCGCCCATGAACTGCTGCTCTGGGGCTGTCAGTTGTGATCCAGAGACACACATGGGGCAGAGCTGCTACGGGCTCTTCCTGTGTGCTTGGCTGATCATGAGGCATACATGAGAGAGAGTGGGTTCTGGTCCTGGCCCACCACCCCAATAAATTCTCAAAAGAAGCCAAAGGAAACTCCTGCACCATAAAATCTACATAGACCTATATGAAAATAGCCTGTACCTTGAGGTGTTGCAGGTGTGGCTGCGGTGCCTGGCTGTATTGGCAGGTGGCAGACAGACGACAGGCTTGTCTACAACCAGGTCTTTGCCTCATGGGCTCTGGATGGCTGATGGTCTGACATAGAAAAAGCTGGGCCCCCTGGGATGAACTCAGAGCCACAGCAGAGCATGGCAAGCTACCCGTGGTGTATTCAATATGCCCAAAACAGTAACAATAATGGACCTCATTCCCAATGAATGAAGGCGGTACTGGCGCCCACTCGAACAAATCGACGAACAATGGGAAGACAGGTGATAAAAGTGATATGAAAATAAATAGAAACATAAATCACTGTATCACTGTCTTCCCGTTCATCGTCGATTTGCTTCGAGCGGGCACCAATAACATCTCCATATGACCTGTCTCATGCAAGTTGAGCCCAAGGGCACCTGCTTGCTCCAGGAACATAAAGAGCCTCAAACCATTCGATCAGGTCATGGGAATGAGGTCTATAAATGTTACTGGTATCTGGCATATCAAATACGACACAGGTAGCTTGCCAGGCTCTGCCGTGCGGGTAGCATACATAAATATTTTTATCTATAGATGGGATAAAAAATTTGCTAAAGCAAGGCTGAAATTTATTTACAGAATTATCTTGGGCGTTCTGAATCATTTTCAGAATTATTGCATATAATTACTTAACTTTTAAAAGTGTTTATTCATAAGGTAGGTTTCCATGATCTTTATATGTAAATATTTTCAAATAATCAATGATCAGCGAACACAATAAAGTTGTATTATTTAACAATATTTAATGGGACCAGAGCGGTAGCGGAGTAGGGCAACATTTTCCTTGCACAAGGCTGACCCAGGTTTTATATCCCTGGCATCCACTATGGTCCCCCAAGCACTGACAGGTGTGATCAAAAAGCCAAAAAAAGGTCTTTTGTGTGTCTGTGTCTGTGTGTGTGTGTGTGTGTGTGTGTGATCCTAGGGTCCTCACTTTCACCTAAAAATGTCTAGAACTGAAATTGAGCACACGTATGGCAGATGTAGAAGTTTTCTAAGTAAAGGACAGAAATTTAATTAATAACCACAATAGGCTTCACTCCACAGCTTTTTCCTGCATTGTTTGTTCTTGGCTAGAGATTATTATCATCATCACCCAAATAGCAAATATTAAAAGTACTGTGCTAGGTAAATGCCGAGTAGCAAGCTGAGATTTCTTGTCAGGCTTACTTGGAGAACCTCAGTTTGCCTTAAGGGTCCTGGGAGATTTTCAGTGAACAGAATTCCCTTGCAGTTCAGTGGGAAGAAAAGTATTTTCCTTTTTCTAATCACTTTTACTATTTATTTGCTTGCATGCCTGATTCTCAGTATAATTGGTGGTATTAATATTAAAATAGATTACTCATCAGCATTCAAATGATCTATAAATAAATTGTATTTGTAAGATGTAATTATCTATTAATAACCATGCATTTTTCTATGAAAAGTTGCCCCTATAAAACAATGCAAAAATAGAAGTAATCCCATGTCATGGCTAGTGATAGCTGTAGGAAGTGTGGATCCTCATGTGGACATCAAGGGCTGACTTACACTTTTCTAACTGCAATGCCCTTTGAAGGGAATAGTTTCTTTTTATGAATTTGTTTTTATGCCTAAGATGTATTAGCAATGTAACTTTGATTATATCTTCGGTGGAGCTGCTTAGGACACTTTTGAATTTGTGTATAAGTTAGCAAGTTGTTTGTACTTCATTTATTAAAGTGATTAGGATTGTGTGTACTGGTCAATTTTTTTCTTTTTTCTTTTTTGGGTCACACTGGCAATGCTCAGGGGTTTCTCCTGGCTCTGCACTCAGGAATCACTCCTGGCAGTGCTCGGGGGACCATATGGGATACTGGGGATCGAACCTGGGCAGGCATGGGCTGGCTGCGTACAAGGCAAACGCCCTTCCCGCTGGACCATCGCCTCCGGCCCCTGGTCTATTTATTCTTAAAGTGCTAACAGCCTCTGCGGTGCCTGAACTCAATACTGTGATCCTGTTTGAGGTGTTTTACTAGTATACTTTTAAAAAAGATCTGAAGGGGGTTGTTTTCTGTCACTCACGCCAGAATCTTCATCTCCTTTTTTTATTATAAAAACAATATATATCTTAATTTTGCTACCCCCATGTCTTGCAATAACTATAATGTGTGTACATATTTTGGCATAAGGCTAGATTGATTTAGGGAAGATAGCATTCAGCTTGTATTTTGGAGCTACTGCTGATTTTTTTCTGAAGAATTACTATAACATGGTAACTGTTGTAGAACTTATTTTGAATTGCAGTGAAGAGAAATTTAGTTGCTTATAGAAAGAGCAACAGTATGAATAAAAACCAAATTTGGAGCACCCAGTATTTAATTAGTATTTAATTTTTGTCCTTCTTGTCCCTTTCACTCTTCCCATACTCTTAACCTAGCCCAAAATCTTCGGTTTAAAACATATATGTTGCCTTTCTCTAAAAAGTGTTTAGTGTGGACGCTGAAGAGTGAGAATAGAAGAGTGGAATTAGTGTATAAAATTCATGTCAAGGAATTCTGTCTGTCCATAACAGTTTTGCTTGGAACTTGTCTCTTTTCTTTTTAGAAGGCAATTTGAAGAAAACATCTTGATAGTCTAAATATAATGTATATTATGATCTCCCGTATTCCTTATACCACCCAAACAATGATGAACTAATCATCATTCTTGATATTGTTATCTGAGAGATAGGAGTTAACTGGTCACAATATTCTTGAGCCTTAATTGTTTTTGTAGTGGGGATAATAGTAGTATTTAATTTATGTAGTTGTGTGAACTGCCATTGAGGTAATAGATGTGAGGCCTAACCAGAGTTGGGAAAATTTCTAATTATTTAATAAGTGTCTGATATTGTCTGTATGGACCATAAACACAGCAAGATTCTCCCTATCAGAGTGACTAGATCCTTTGTATGCATAGAAGCTTTCATTGTTAACTATTCAGTCATCTGTAGGATTTTTGGTTTGATAGTAAGCCCTTTTATGGCTTGTTAAATTTAATTCTGTAAACTTTTAAATCATCTTGGTAGCAAAGTGGATTTCTGTGAAGCCTCTTGAACTTGAATTACTTATGTAAGAGTTTTCTGTTGCCTTGAAAACAAACAAGATAGCAATTATGAGTGATGTTAGTTTAGAAATATCTTAGGAATTGGGAGTTAAATATGATAGCTCCCAGTCCTGCGTTAGCTGAGGTGGAGTAGGTAAGGATGGGAAGAAACAGGAATTACTGAGTGATAGTTTCTGGACGTTCCAAGAAAGATAGCCAGGAAAAGATAAATAAGAAAACCATGTTTTCTTCCTAGTAGTTCTGGCTGTGGGATGGATTGTGAGATATTCCCAAGACATTTAGAGTTTGTTGGGATCTTGCACCATCTGTTAGCAAAAGGCATGCAGGGTATTTATTTGAACACATGACACTGAGGCCACTGGCAGATCAAGAACTGAACGCCCTTTGGCTCGCATCTATATGGACACTCACATGTAGATAGATGCACTAGTTAGACGTACTTTTATCAAATTTTGAGTAGCAGGAATTTAACCTTTGTATTAACTTTTGAAAACAAACACCTTTTACTTCAAGGGTAGCTTTAAAATTTTTTCATTTTACACTATCCCTGAAAACAATTTTTATGGAAATTTCTAGTTTAGAAGTTTTTTTTTTTTTCCTGAATCGAAATTCTGTAGTGTTAGCAGGTAACTGTTTCTGATGCCGTGAGCATCTCCCCTGTTTCTTGTTGTTACTGTTGTTGTTTTTGGTATATTCTTGCAGATTGTCTTCCTGTTGTTCATCGATTTGCTTGAGTGGGCGCCAGTAATATCTCCACTTGTCCCTGTGGCATGCTAGTATAGCCCAAGGGCCTTGCAGATTAAAAAAATTATTTTTTCAAACTTCTCATGTTCATTTTTCATGTAAAATAATGTAAGACTCTTAGCCTCATGGTTTTCTTACGAGCTTGCAAGTTTGCATACAGTCATTTAGTGAGTTGTAGTTTTAAAAATAGATGTTAGTCTTCGTGATGTATTTCTGATACAGGTAAGGATATTCTAATGAAAACTAAACGTTGAGATCTATTTTTGATGTTTTATCAACCAGAGTCTGTTCATCAGTAATGCTGTTTCTACTCATCCTTAAGATATATATTCATTCCTTGGGGCAGAGAGAAAGCTCTCCTCCAGCTCGCTGTACATTTGGTGTTTTTGTTACTTAGCATATATAACAAGTGAGCTATTTGATTATCACTTTGAGGAATCATACTTTGGCCCACTCACCACTTTCTTCTCTTGAAGCTGAAGTGGAGAGAGGATGAGAAGTAACTGAAGAAACAGGAGCACAGTTCCTGCACGATTAAAGTTTGTTTAACCTTAGGACTTTGTAGGACTCCTAACTCTAAACCTGAGGCACAAAAGGTGAATTTACTAACCAGTAATGTGTGAGAGAAGAAAGGAGGGGCCTGTGCGTTTTTATTTTTTTTTTTTTTTTTTTTTTGCTTTTTTGGGTCGCACCCGGCAATGCTCAGGGGTTACTCCTGGCTCTGCACTCAGGAATTACTCCTGGCGGTGCTCGGGGACCATATGGGATGCCGGGATTGAACCCCGGCCAGCACAGGCCGGCGCGTGCAAGGCAAACGCCCTACCCGCTGGGCTATCACTCCAGCCCCGACTGTGCTTTTTAATTGTACAACTCTGGCATCTCTTTAAAGGCGGCAATACCTTCCTCACTCATGGAATATTCTACTGTACTTTGCTATAGGCTACCCACACAAAGTTTATAGTCATGTGGATATCATGATAGCATAAAAAAAATACTCAGGGTTTGCCGGATTGGGAGTTGGAACAGAGTGACTGCAGGTGGGTATGAGGGATATTTTGGTTTGGTGGAAATGCTATAAAATTAGGTTATTATGATCCATGTTCATCTCTGTAAGTATCCCCAAGATAATTGAATCGTACCTTTCAATGGAAAAACTTCTGTGTCATCTAAAATTAGCCTCAATAAAGTTCATAAAATGCCTGAAATTTGGGTATCTTGAAAGAAGTCACATTTCTGCTTGGTCCCTGTGTTCCACTGTGCAGGCTCTTTTGAGAAGTGTTCCCACTTGTGTGAAAGAGTGTGACAGGGTCATGGGGGAGTTTCTGAGGCAGAGACTGGAGTTCTGACTTGCTCAGCTTGGACTGTAACTTCTGACATGGAGGAGATGAAAACTTGAGTCTTGATCATATATCAGGGAGACTCGCGATGGTGATGTGATTGATAAGGCACTTGGTGTGTGTGTGTGTGTGTGTGTGTGTGTGTGTGTGTGTGTGGTAATGACAAGTTCAGTTAGGCCTATTAAGGCTTAGAACATTCTTTCCCATGTTTTTGAAAGTTTCTCTTTCATTTGGTTGATAGCAACATGTTATAACTAGAAGTATTAAAAATTAAAATTCTATCAGTCCATATAAACTGTCTTTTTAAAATGATTCAGCAAATGTGCTGTGTAGATTTGAGTAAATATATTAAAGATTCTTTCTTTTTCTTGCTTTCTTTTTTTGGGGGACATACCTGGTGATGCTTGAGGCTTCTCCTGGCTCTGTACTTAAGAACTCATCAGTATTGGCAGCTCACAAGCGCCTTAAGCCCTATGTTATTATCTATCCAGCCTTAAAAATATTTTCATAGTAAAAAATACTTTCCATTGGACAAATGTAGCCAAACTGATTTTTTTTTGCTTAGTTGCCATTCTTTAATAAAATGTAGAAAATATTTAATGTGACAGTTTAAATTTTTTTCCAATTCTTTAAAAAAAAATGATTTACTAATTCCTGTATAAAGGCGATCAAGCTCCCAGTGTTTGATTTTCTAAAAGAAATTGGTTGATTTTGCTTACATTTATTGTGTGACTTGAGATAAAGTTACAGGGCTCCCTCAGTAACTGGAGGAAACAATTGACACTGTTACTTAATTCATATTGTGTCTGAGACATTTCCTACTTCCTTGTATAATATAGCTTTCCCATGAGAACAATTTGCTTGCAAATGGTTAGACATGATAAATTTCTTATTGGCACACATTGTCTAAGAAAAATTGCACTGTTCTGTGAAGCTGTGGAGCAGTTGAGTTGATGTGTGTGTGTGTGTGTGTTGATATGTATTGGTGGGGGAAGTTCATGCTATTACATAGATAACTCTAGCTTCCTTCTTAGTGTCAGAGCTACTCAGTTCCTGAGATGAACCCCTTTCTTTTTTCCTTTTTTTTTTTTGGGGGCTTTTTGTGTCACAGATGACAACACTCAGGAATTACTCCCTGGCTGTGCTCAGGAACCATATGGGATGCTGGGGGATCGAACCCCGGGTCAGCTGCTTGCAAGCAAACACTCTACCCACTGTGCTATCGCTTCATCCCCCCTTTTCTTTAAAAATATCACTGTATCACTGTTTTCCCATTCATCGTCGATTTGCTCGAGCAGGCACCAGCAACATCTCCATATGACCTGTCTCATGCAAGTAGAGCCCAAGGGCACCTGCTTGCTTCAGGAACATAAAGAGCCACAAACCATTCCATCAGGTCATGGGAATGAGGTCTATAATTGTTACTGGTATCTGGCATATCAAATACGACATGGGTAGTTTGCCAGGCTCTGCAGTGCGGGTAGCATACCCCCAAGCAACACCCTTCTTTAAAAAATATATCATTATTATAATCCTCAAATTTTAAGAATATTCTGTGAAAAAAGATGACATTATGAAATTTACCTGCAAATGGAGGGACATGGAGACTATCATGCTGAGTGAAATTAGTCAGAAGGAAAAGGACAGATATAGAATGACTGCATTCATTAATACGACATAAATAGATACCAGTGTTTTACTAAATGTGGGAAATGGTAATGGCAGATTAAGACTCACCATTGAATATACACAAAGAGACTTAAGTGATAAACTCTAAATATCTGCAGGGCTAGCCACAATGTGTAAAATAAGAGGCAGAGAGATGCAGTGACAGAGAGAGAGAGAGAGAGAGAGGAAACTGGGGTACCTGCTATTAAGGCAGCATGGGGGTGGGTAGGGAGGGGGTGGGGGTACATTGGTGGTGGAAATGGGGCACTGGTGGAGGGATGGGTGCTGGTATACTGTATTACCAAGAACCAATTATGATCACCTTTGTAATTGTATGTTTCACTGTGGTATAATAAAAAAATTAAAAAAAAAAGAATATTCTGTGAATTATGGCATTTTCAGATCTACCTGGAGAGTTACTATTAACATAATTCATAACAATTTATATTATACATTTCATGCACATGCATTGTGTGTAGGTATGTGGTAGAGACTATGGAATTATAAAGTGGTTATCAAGGAATAATTCTAGTGTCGGTAGCAAAACTCAACAAAGAGGCAACCTAATCTGATTTGGACTTAATTTTTTTTTCACAGTACTTCTGAAGTGATAGTTCTTGCTTTCAGAAGTTATGCTTTGTATAAAGTGAAAGTAAAAGTTTCCCAATTAAGAAAAAAAAGATGTGGAACTTTGAGTTCCCTTTCCCTGTCTTATCAGATTTTGCAAAAAATAATACCACTTGTCAGTTTTGCAGCTCCTTCCATCTAGAGAACTAAAAGCATTTCACAATCTTTTTTTCTCATGCCCTTCTCTTCAAGGCAATTTTTGCGGGGCTGGGTTTATTTTTATCATTGCAACAACCAGTTTTTAGAAACTTTTGGAAGCGAAAAAAGAAAAATGAGAATGGCACTGGAGCTGACATTCATTTTAGCTGTTTCCCTAGTGCGAACATTTGAGTATTTCTAAAATCTTCTCTCTAAATATGTCTTATTTTTTTTCTCAGTTTGTCCCAGTTCTACGTCTCTATTCTGCTGATTGGGTAAAAAAAAAAAGTTTTCATGTAAAATCTTCTCTGCAGAATGACTTTTTGAACTTTCAGTTAAATATTTTTTTGCTGTTCTGAGAGCTCTTTTCCCAGTAACCTATTCATAAGTATTTATTCTAGCACCAGTATAATCATAGATATATGGAGGTTATAACTGGCAGGGCCTCTAGTGATTACCCAACTCAAGCCTCTCATTATAGAAATGTTCAGTTTGATGCCTAGAGTGCTCATGGGGCAGGCTCAAGACCGTAGAGCTGATGGCAAAGGAATGGCTAGAATCAAAGAATTCTGACTGCTAGCTCAATATTCATTGGTTTTGTCTCTGCCCAGGATGAGAACATGCTTTAGAGAGTCCTCGGGCCTTCACACTACGCTGAAGAGTGATTGAATGTGGTTTTGTTACAGTTTAACTCAGAACTGAGATATTATTTTTTCGGTTTGACCTTATTTGGCAAATATAGAATGGTAGTATTGAATTCATGGCATTTTCTTTGACCTGTGATCTTGGGCAGAAATGTTGCCTTGAAGTGACTCATAGTTTGTGTATGTTCTTTTAGGCCACCACACCATCTACATTGGGGTTCATGTTCGAAGAGCTACAGGAGAAGGGAGACGACACAAGAGGAAGACAGGCCACAAAGAAAAGAAGGAAAAGGAGAGAGTCTCTGAGAACTACTCTGATAAATCGGATGTGGAAAATGCAGATGAGTCCAGCAGTAGCATCTTAAAACCGCTCAGTGAGTACTTTTGAGTTCCAATCTCTGCCATACATCCTGAGACCTTTTGTTCTGGTACCATATGGCTGGTGAGGGAGAAAGGCAATGATAGTGGAACGTTTCCTCAAAAGGGCTACTTATGAAGAGACTTCTCTTGTTTTGGCAGATCAGTCTAGAAGGTGATCTCTTGAGAGTTGACATAGTTTAGCTGGTCATGTAGTCTACATTTTGACTAGAGAAATATACAACACTCGAGTTGTTTATAGCATCAAGTCAATGTAATCAATCATAATGGAATGACTCTTTAAGAACTGTTTATTTCTGGAGCTGATCTGATAGTACCGTGGGTAAGGTGCTTGCCTTGCACACAGCTAGTTTGAGTTTGATCTCCAACACTACATATAGTTCCCTGAGCATTGCCAGGAGTGACCCCCTGAGCAAAGAGCCAGGAGTAGGCCCTAAGCACAGCTGAGTATGAATATGAGTGTTGAATTCATTTGCCTTGAATATAGCAGGTACAGGTTTGATCCTACCACCCCGTGTTATTTCCCAAGCCTGCCAGGAGCGGTCCCTGAGTTCAAATCTTGGAGTGAACCATGAGCACAGCCTGGGGTGGTGTGGCGCCCCACAAATAAACCCAAAACAAAGAAAGTAGGTTCTATTGAGTTAGTGTGAGGTGAGGATTTTTTCTGTCTATAGAATTAGTTTAATTATAAGTGGCATTTAACATGGTTGTGTATCAGGTTGATTTTAAATGGAATAATGAAAAAATATCCTGTAAGAGAAGAAAGTCGATTAACCTAGCTCTAAAATGCTGAATTGGGAGATGACACATATTGGCTAGAAATGATTATAAGAACGGTGGATAGCAGGAGAGCAAAGAATACCCTCTGATTCAGGGTGCACTGTGGATGCACTTAGGTGCATGTCTTTGTTGCTTTGGTTTCTTTTGTGACGAAGCTATTAGACAATATGGGCTGCTTTGCGGCTAAAGGAAGAATATCTGCTGTAGAATGAAGCAGTACAAACACATGCTAATTTAGGAGATTTCCCCCAACAGTAGTCGTGTAGTGTCACCTTCTTTTTTTCTTTCTGTTTCTGGGCCAGAGAACCAAATTAAGATAAAGTTTTGAGGAGAGTTTGGAGCTGGACCTTAAATTAAAAATTGAAGATGTTGGAATAAATGTAAAACTAGAGAACCAGAGGACAGGAGACTAGAGGTAGACTTTGAATGAGAATGATGGGGAAATCAGAAAGGAATCCTTTAATAGAGGTGAAATTAATGGGTACTGTTTGAGGCAAAATTCTTGAGATGCAGACAGAAAAGGTCGCAGTTAATAGTCTGGAAGAACAAAAGATAACACCCCTTCCCAAATAAATTACTACTGTTTATCTTGATTGTCTGACTGTTTTTGCACTTCCTGAAACAGAGCCAGAAATTCGTGTGTGCACACACGCTCACACACACACACACACACACACATTCCTATTATGTGCGGTATGATCTGTTTTTCTCTTTTGCACATTGTAAGTTGTTTCTCATTATATAATTTAAGTTTCAGAGTACATCCTATCATTACAAAAACTGAAAAGCAAAGAGATGCTCACGTAAACAAATGGGCCAATTTTAAGGTCTTGATTACTTAGTTTTTAAGAAGACAACAAAATAATAATGCTAGTAACACTGAAGACGTTATACTCTCTGGTAGGAAAGGTACTGAGATTGTCTGACAACCACTCAAGGACTGTTGCTTCTTGTGGTTTTGGAGCACTGGTTGCAGTGCAGATTATAGCAGAAACACTATTGGCCCCAGGCTCTCCTCCCTGGAAGTACTCCCTTATATTATATATTCAGTTTATCATGGAATTCTATGGAGAGTCTTGTTCCATAATCATAAGGTAATTATTAATACGTTTGTACTTTAGAGTTAATATTCCTGGTCATCTGTAAGTTATGCATTAATATGCCGTTTACATATTTAATATGAGTCATCCAATTCAGCATGAAGGTTCTCTTAGAAATGATTCCATTTATTGCTTATCATGGAGAACATATTGGTAACTAGTCTATTTGATGCAGGTCTACTTAAAAATCAAAGTTGCACCCAGATAAAGATATTTAATACTGCTTTAGGGACTGAATCTAGGCTTTGTACATGCTATCATAAAATTCTCATGGGAAGCCCCACCTGGTAAAATGTCTGTCTGATACACTATTCACTGTAGCATTGTCTCACTGTCTTCCCATTGCTCATCGATTTGCTTGAGAGGGCACCAGTAACATCTCCATATGTCCTGTCACAAGTAAGTGTAGCCCAAGGGCATCTGCTTGCTCAGGGACAGGAAGAGCCTCAAACCATTCTTCAGGTTATGGAATTGAGGTCCATAATTACTACTAGTTTTTGGCATAACAAATAAAACACGGGTAGCTTGCCAGGCTCTGCCGTGTAGTTGGTATACTCTCAGTAGAAGGCTCTCATCTCGAGCAATTAGTGATGAAACTTAAAGGGGAAAGATCAGGTTTTCTCTTGGATGGAGCTCTGATACACTATTACTGTTTGTTTAGGACAGTCAGACACTGTTTCTGTGATTCTTGAGTCCTAGGTATTTGAGTTACTTAGGTTTTACCTTGTATCACAGACCAGATTACTACATGGGCTTACTTGTACATCAGGTGATGCAACTTTTGGAAAAATTCCACATATAAATGGAGTAGCCCAATGGGCTTCTTATTCTTTCTTTGCTGTAACCCCCTCTGATGATTTATTTTGGTTCTACTTTCAAATGATATCTGAATCCGTCTAATTCTTTTCAGGAGTTTTTTTTTCCGGGGTGGCATATCCAGCAGGGCTTAGAGGTTACTCTGTGCTTAGATATTGCTCCTGTGCAACTTGAAGAACCAGAAGGGATCAACTCAGATCACCTGCGGGCAATTCTGGCACCTGCCTGCTGTACTGTCTCTCTGGCCCCTGTTCTTTTAGAAGTGAACCAAAATGTAGAAGTCTTTGCTTCTACATTTTGGTTCAGTTCTTAGACAACTGCAAAAAATGTTACTTTTCAGTTCTTTTGAAATATCTTGACAAAGTGCACAGTACCTCACCATTCCTACTTGGTGTTCTTTCTCCTTGATACTTTTTATTTCGTTATACTGAATTTTCACTCCCTTTGTGCCTACACCTTTTCTGCCGCAGCACCTTTGCATAGGTCGGTCTGGACAGGCCTCTGGAAAGGCCACCTCATTCTTATACTGGTTAGCTTCATATTTCAGCCTTTACATATCCTGACTGCAGGAGAACCTTTTCGTATTTCCCTACCTCTGATACTTTATACAGTGTTACCACTTTCTATTTCCCTTCTTAGTTTTTGTTTCCTTCACATGCACATTTCAGCATATGGTTTTGTGTTCTGATACTATATTGGGAATTCCCTGAAACTTAGGATCTAATTTATCTTGTCCCTGGCAACTAGCTAGTGCCAATAACATAATATATATTTAGTGAATACTTTGAGAATAATCTAGTGAATATATATTGCTAATGGAAACATTAATTTTATTAATTGAAATATTTCTTACATTATAGATCAAGCTAATTTTTTAAGACCTTGCATCTTAAATTTAATTTTTTTTGGCTTTTTCATCTTTTCTTCTTCCAGACTATTAACTATGCCCTTTGTGCTTTGGGGTCATATTCAGCAGTGCCCAGGACTTTCTCCTGGCTTGGCACTCAGGGATTAGACCTGACAGTGCTTAGTGGCCCATACGTTGCAAATGTCTTACCCATTATATTATCTCTCTGGCAGAGCCTGGCAAGCTACCCGTGTCATACTTGATATGCCAAATATCAGTAACAATTATTGACCTCATTCCCATGACCTGATGGAATGGTTTGAGGCTCTTTATGTTCCCGAGCAAGCAGGTGCCCTTGGGCTCTACTTGCATGAGACAGGTCATATGGAGATGTTACTGGTGCCTGCTTGAGCAAATCAATGATGAGCGGGAAGACAGTGATACAGTGATCCTTAATATTTAATAATATACAGTAATATCTATTCTTTGAATATGAATCTTTGTATATACATTTTTGATTTTTATATACGTTTCCCTCTTCCTTCTCACTATGTAATCTGGTACTAACTTTTAAATATCACATTTTGAAAATTGCCGTAGTATTTTAACTGCTGCGAATTGGTATTTTAGTCTGGGTAGATGATTCCTGAGTTGCTCATTTGCTTGTCTTCTGCAGCTGATGGCATAAATTGACCCACAGGACACACGGATTCATTACGCACACATCGAAATGCTCACTCTCCTACTCAGAACTTGGGCAGTTCAGCCTCAGAAGGCATATTAAGGAGGCAGAGAATTTAATAGTAAAAGGGCATTTTTAAGAAGCAGCCAGATATCTTCCAGTATTTAGGCACATCAGGAAGATGACATAATTAGTGGGTTCATTGAGCTTATAACGGAGATGCTTTTTTTTTCTCTCGGTGACTCTGGTATCAAAGCAAGGCTTCTAAAAAGTGGAAGCATGTTTGGATTCCTTCATATTTGGTGTTCTGAGGAAGAAGCTAGTTAGATTTATTCTCTTTCTCTGAGCTCCACAGAAGCTCCGTATCCTTGTATAGGCATTATCGTCTGTATGGACAAAGGGAATGTGTCCTGACGAAGGCAGAGTAGGAAATTGGAGTGAGAGGTGTGTGCGCAGAGCAGTAGGCAGAGAGCCTGCGGGAGAAAAGTGAAGTGGAAGAGCGAGCAGGAGGAGAGACAAGGGAACGAGGAGGTGGTGTGGAGTGGGTGGTGGAGAGAAGTTAGATTGTGCTCTTTCTTAAAAATAATCCTTTGCCTCCTCCACTGTGCACTTTTTTTTTGTTCTGAGTTAGCAGCTGCCATCCTCTGAGGGCTGCCCAGAAAGTATATGGGAAGGTGGTCCTAGATGAGATAGACCGTGGAAACACAGCAGCACTGCATCGGAGACATCCGAGCCCCTGAACTGATTTTGAATCCTGGGATATTTATGGGAGAATCATGGGCTGCTAGGGAATTTGGGAGGGACTGCAGAAGATGTGTAAAATGTTAAAAAGACCAAACCCATAGTTACAAACAGAACATCCTGTTCAGCATATCGGTGTCTTCTCTAATATGTTTCTTGACAGCCATGTGCATCAGTGCTTGGTGGGGTTAACTGCCTCTCACACATATGTTGCCGTGTGGAACCCTATCCCTAGGTATGTGCATGCCTGCACTCATTCAGTATGCTGAGACTCTGTTCGCTTTTCGGATGTGTACCAGAACAGATAGATTTATGCTGGTGAACATTGTTCTGTGAGCCTGTAACCATGGGTGCCAGTTGGTGATCCAGTTATATCAGGAAACTGAAACAGACAGATGGGCAGTCACCTTTGTTTGATGCTTCCAGATAAGAGAGTAGCTTAGCTTAGCCTATGAGCCAAGAGTATTTACTGGTTTGCCTTTGGCTTCCCATTTTCCCAGTGCACCCCGCTCGCCTCTGACCTCCTTCTTCCTGGTGCCTTTCTACTTTTTTTAAAATTAATTTTTTAAATGATTTCAATCAAAAGTTTTTCTTTCATATAATAAAATAATATTTCTTTAATTTTCTACATGCCATTTCCCTATCCTCAAAATGAGTCAGTCTGCAAAGAGAGAAGGGAAGTTTGGAATGTGTATGAAGTGCGCCATCCTGTCTCTTTAAAGGAATAAAATCAAGTCACCGAAGAGCTATACTGTCTCTTTCATCTTCTCCATTTTTCATCTTATATAAGTAGGAAGAATTACTTTTATCTTTGGGTCTGAGAACAAAGGCTTTTATATTAGAAAATAATTGAAAACTTAAAGTTTGCTTTTTCAGAAGGGGCACTTACAATTTCATCAAATATCACAGGAGGGGTTTAGAACACATGTTCTAGTCAGACTGGTTTCAAAGTTTAGGTCATAGCAGTAGTGAAACCTTGGTAAGGTATGGAGCCTCTCTGTTCCAGTTTCCTGATCGATTGAGATGTTCATGTGAACTCAGTTCAGAGTGTGCAATGGGCTAGCTAGTTGTTAGCAATAATTATTTGAGGATCTGAAACATTTTCTTAAGATTTTGCTTTCTTTTTTTTTTTCTACTCAGGTAATACTGAAAGGGTTAGACTTAAACTTTGTGAAGGTAATTTCTTAGGGATATTACTCTTTCAGTGCCTCTGACCTTTTCCACAGACATTCCCATTAGGTATCCTCTGCTTCACTTGTCTGCTTGGTTTGTTGCTTCCAACAGAATCTTTGAAGAACCAATTCAAGTACAATCTGTTACCAGTGAGCTCTAGCCTGGATGCTGGCTGGCAGGTGGAACTTACTAAGGAAAACAGACTTTCCAGGGGCAGAGGTGCAGCCTTTTTATCCTGTACACATCTTTTGTAGAGCACAGCTACTAGAAAGTGGCTCTGCTTACCAGCTATGTGCTTAATTATAGCCAGTAGTTGGAATCCCAGTTCTGGCCCCATAAGCGAATGGTTTGTTTATGCTTTCATGAGGAATTCTCTTTCTGCTCCTGGTTTCTGTTTCCGGTGAGAATAATCTGGTTATGGATGACAGTGGGCTGGGACGTTCAGGAATTTGAAGGCAGCGTCATGAAGAAAGGAAGCATGTTTTGGTATCCGTGGGGGTTGAGCAGTACAGGCTCGGCTCTACAGTGTTGTGTTTTCTGTGGTACAAATAATTGCTGTTTATTTCTCTGTGGCAGAGGAATAATGAGGGCCGTGTCATGGTGTGCCTGACTTCATTAACCCAGCAATTTTGAAGCACAGTTCTTTGGAAGTCACCTTAAACTGGCCTCCAAGTGGCACTTTTAGCATTGGGGAAGGTGGTCAGCTCTGCTAGTCTGACTGTCCTGTTAGAGTAGTCGTGACATTTTATCTGCCATGAGATCTCATGAATAGTGTTTATGGGAGAGTTGATGTTGCTGCTATTTATAGTGACTCATACGTTCATGAAGCCTCAGAGGGCTCCACTGTGCTTCAGATACTAGGGAACTTAGGGCGAAAAAGATTGTAATGTAGGGTGGAAAATGGAGCAGGGCAACCAGAATAGTGTGTAAAGTTTCAGAAGTGAAGTGTATTGTAACCAAGTGAGGGGTGTAAAAATCTGTCTGCCACAGGCAGTTCCCTAAATGGAAGGACTGGCACTTTAGTTTGGGGTTCAAGAAAGGAAGCTTGTGAGTGTTTTTTGTCAGTGTATGGGTATAAATGTATGGGCACACTGACAAAAACAAATGTAGAGAGTGTGTGTGTGTGTTTGTGTGTGTGATTGAAACACCATGAAGGAATGGCAGGGATTTTTTTAAAATTTAGGGTCTAAGTTTCTTTTTTAAAAAAATTGAGATTAAATAATTAACCTGTAATACTGTATTAGTGTCACATATATAACATAAGATTAGAAAATTTTGCATGTTACAAAATGATCATGACATTAATATATACACATAATGTATATAGTTACATTAGTTTTTTTCTTATAATGAGCACTTTTACGTCTGCTTTCTTAGGCATTTTGAACTATGCAGCATTGTATTATTCATTGAACTAAGTAATCACCCTGCTCTCTATGGCAAGCCGGGATTTTGTTTAGAAAGTTTTTCGTATCCGATGAAATAATTCATAAATGATTATGTAAGTTCATACCAGGGTTTTAGATTCATGGCTTTATGAGTATGAATTGTTGATGCAGAAGTAGTCGGGATGAGACGCCATGGGGGACTATGGCTCTCCTCCATAAATCCGTTCTCTGGAGTTCTTCCATGGCCACAATCTGGAAGCAGGAATGCTGGGTTCTTTTAATAACTTTCCCATGGACGGGGAGTGTGACTTGGTTTTTCATCACACTCTGTAGAGGTGTGAGGAGCAGAGAGTCCACATTATCCAGACTGCTGTATAGTAAACATCTCGGCTATCCTTTTTCTTCCCAGTTGTTTCCATCTCTGGTCAGCCATTCACTGAGTCCTGCTGGGGTTTCCTTTCAGAATATCTCCTGTGTTTTCTCTTTCCTTTAAATTGCCGAGGCATCGTGTTATTTGGTTCTTTCTTGAAATAGAGTTAATTGAAGACAAGGCCATTGGCTGGCTCACACAATTCTTTAAAACCCCCCAAACAATTACAAAATCTTTATAGAATTATTTTTATTATGTAAAGCATAGTCTTAACTTGGTATCCCCTAAGCATTTAAAAGTAAATCGATAGTATATTGGAATTTCCTTTACTATTTCAATATTTTCAGTAGTTTAATGAAGGTAGTAGGTTTGGTCTGTTTCAGTAAGACCTCTATTCATTTTACTGGTTCATAATACCAATTCACAGTTATTTTAGCCTTTCACAGTCATTTTAATTTTGATGTAGGATTTACCCCTAGAAGTGTAAAGTGGTGCTCTAGGCAACCAGGGCTCTGCCCAGTGGTGCTGGGGGTAAGTAGAGTGATACTTGCATTGCCCAAGTTAAGGCCTGGGTTTTACATGTCAGGTATGTGCTCTTGCCAGCTGAGCCATATTTTGTGCATGCCTGGTCCAGTTTTTGAACTCTTGATGCAAGTGTTATCAATACTACATAGTATGGTTCATAGAACACAAGTATTTCTGGTAGTGAATTACTTCTTTATTTCGATGTGTGCCTTCTCTAGCACCTCAGGGCAGGAGCCATGTCTCATGTCTATTTTGAATTATCTTCTGAAATAGCATAGAACTTGAATGCATAAGTAGGGTGTCCAAAATGATCAATTAGTTTAAAATACTCTGGTCTATCTTAATTACAAAAAGCTAAAAAAAAGTCATATACAAAATTACCATTGACAGTATCTTGGTTTGCAAAAATGTGCTCTGTGCCCTAATCTAAGTCTCAGTGAAAGGCAATAAAAATACAAATCACCAGGGTTGTCTGTTAGAATAAGTTGAATATGTTGAAATGGAGATAAAGACAGCCAAAATAATTATTTTTCTTGTGCTATGTAGCTCTAAAATTTTGTTTTGCCATGACTAATTTATATTTAAGTAAAATAAAAATTGCCTATGTTTTCAAAACAAAAATGAAAGTGCTACCCCTAATTTTTCTCATGGGAAAATATTGAAATGTGTGAAAATATGCAGGTCAGTATAAGTCTGCAAACTATTTTTTAGCATGGCATTTTTTTAAAAGAACTTACACAGTGTTGAGTTGGAATAAGTGTGTCCCTGTGTGTGACTATTTAGAATTTGTAGTCATCTTGATAAATGAGAACAGTGTAGAATAGAGGCTACTTATATTGAAATTCGTTAATTACTGAGTGTGTCCTTAAGGTTGTTTATAGTATGTTTATATAGATATTTTAAGAGTGGTTTGTATTTATATATCTAGGATAAATTTGATTTTGCAGGTATGAACCCAGATGACCTTTGTCTTATAGAATTGTTTTAATAACTTGAAAGTAAAAAACACAGTTGGTAATTTTATTTTTATGCTTGTCGACTAAACAGACACTCTTCTATTTTTAAACGATTATTACTAATTGGTGAACTTGGCACAGTTGAAGCCATGGTTGAAGCGGTGTATGGTAGCCACAGGGGAAAGTGATGATGAACTCGCTGGCCTCCTGTGTGATTCCGCTGAGGGATTCCGTGCTTCTTGAGGATGATGGGGAGATGAGCCTCAACTTGTGCTGCAGGAAGCGTTGCAGCCCTGGGAGCTGCTGGGGAAGCCGATGGCGAACTGCTCAGGCACTTGCCATGCTCATGGGGATGGCACACGGGACTTGGGCTCCCCTAAGTGCAGTTGATGCTAAACATCCACGTCCTCCATGTGCCAGGCAAGGTGGTGTTCCACATGCCAAAGTAGAGGTAGGGCGTGTTCATGCCCTTGATGATGGTGCTGCCATGCGCTCCACCATGTCCAGGATGGTCTGAAGGTTCCTTTTGTTCCACTGTGCCACATTGTTGTCATACAGGGAGCCACTGATGTCAGCCCTGTAGATAGGTGACATGAAGGTCAGGTTTTTCCAGTACTTGCACTCTAAGTCGTCGAAGTCCTGCTGGTGTGGGGTGCAGTACTTCTCACTGTTGACCAAGCACTGGTACTCCCCAACAGCCATGGCCTTCTGGATGTTGTATTGTGTGAATAGGCCCAACTGGCTAGTTACCTCCTGCTGGATGGGTGCCAGGATGATCACATTGTTGATGTCGTCATACATCTGCTGTGGCTTCCACTCCTTTGAGACGATGATCTTGGCCAGGCCAGTGTGGTGGGCACCCTGGGACTCAATATAGACTGTGTATCTGTTGAAGTCCTTGAACTCCGTCCATAATAGGCCAGAAGGTCATGTCTTACAGCTGGGGTTCTGTGCTCCATGATCCTCGGAGCCCATGGTGGTGACTGGAGTAGGAAGCATCCAGAAGCTGTGGGTTCATCTGAAAGTTGGGGCTCCATGCAGGTGCTTGTCTACAGGCAGCAATAGTGAAGGGCCCTGAGGCAGCGCATGTGGCAGGTCCCTGTCCGTCACCCAAGTAGAGCCTCAGAAGAAGCCAGAGGAACCCCTGCACCATGATGGCAGCCATTTTCAATGTCCAGACTCCGAAGCTCGTCAGAGCTCCACCCAAGAGAGAAGCCGATCTCAAGCCTAAGTAGGTGGGTCTCTGTGGCTAAAGTCAGGGGTTCCATGCAGATGGAGCTGGGGTCCCTTTCCCTCACTTCTGTCCTGTCCAGGAGACCTGGTGCACCCACCCACAAACTGCTCCCGGGCTGTTGACTATGAACCAGAGACACAGATACACGGAGCATAGCTGCTACTGGCTCTCCCTGTTGTGCATGACTGCTTTGCGACTGCGCAGTACATCAGTAAATGCAAGAACTGAGAGCCTACCTACTACTGAGAGTATCCCGCCTGCCGGCAGAGCCTGGCAAGCTACCTGTGTCATTTTCAATATGCCACAAACAGTAACAATTATAGACCTCATTCCCATGACCCAAATGAATAGTTTGAAGCTCTTCTTTTCGTGATCCTTGAGCAAGCATATACCATCAAGCATATACCTTGAGCAAGCATATACCATTCCTTGCACATGACAGGAATGAATGGAGACATTACTGACACCCGCTTGAACAAATTGATAAACAAGGGGAAGAGAGGTGATACAAGATACAAGTGATTACTAATTATTTTTTGGGGATTTGGAACCTCAACCTGGAGTGCTCAGAGGCTATCCCTGGCTCTGTGTTTAGGAATGACTCTTTGAAGTGTTTGGGAGATCATATGTGGTGCTGAGATTCAAACCAGTGTCTGTGGGATGCAAGGCAAATGCCTTAATGCCTGTCCTATGTCATTGGCATGAATTCTATTTTTTTTTGTAAAAAATATGTATTCAATACTCATAGTTAAATAACACTTCTCGACTAGCTTTATTGTGATCCAGTAATGTGTATTAAAATTATCCTTTGTCATTTACCAAAATTTTACCACAAAAGTCATGCAGTTTTTAAGCAATCACATTTAATTGGTCTGTTTCACTTTTGTGGATTTGGGAAGGAATAATTTAGGTATAATGAAAAAATGTGATAGCTGAATGCAGATTTACAATAAACATGTGCATCATATAGCTAATTGTGTTCATTCAAAACTGAAGTTGTTTTTAGCAGAAAGTAGGGTGATTTCTGTTACAAAGGCATGTAAGTGGTAATTTATATAACTATAAATTCTCTACAGATTGACCTAGTATCCAGAACACATGCATGGACAGTTGGAAAACCCTAGGTCAATTCTTTTCCTGGAAGGGGTTTTCTAGTGGTGCCTAAGACTTACTGTTCACTCTGGGAGATAGTCTGTTGGTGCAGACCTGACAGTTCAGTGATAGGGCCAGGCATTATTGGCAGCCCTGAGGAGTTACCTCAGCAGTGTGGGGGTTGGGGGAGGCCTGTGGTGCTGGTGCCCTGGTTGTAACTTGGAGCCTTGCCTTGCAAGTGTTCCAGTACACTGAGATATCTCCCTGGTCACTAACTTAGTTCTTGATGCAATTCTATTTTGTCATGAAACTGCCAATACTGGCTATACCTACAGGATGATGCTCTGGGGTTACTGCTGGCTCTGCACTCAGGAATCATTCCTGCCAGCCTCAGGGGAGCCATATGGGATGCCAAGAATTGAATCTGGGCCAAATACATGCAAGGCAATAGCTTTACCTCCTGTACTATTGCTCCAGCCTCTTGGACTTTTTTTTAATTGGCATTGACTTCCCAAAAAACCATTACTCTTGCTTATTATCCTCTAATTTTTAAATATAACTTTAAGCATAAAATATTCTTTTTGGTTAAGAACTGATGCCAGAAAACCAGTATTCTAGTGACCTTTAATATCCATAAATACTAATCAAGTTTTGGAAACATGTGTATGCCTGAAAGTGTGATTGAAGGAAACTTTTCTCAGCCAGTGTTTGCAAGCTTGACTCAAACCTGGAAAGTTTACAGACTTGCTGTTCACACCCCTTTTCCTACAGCTTTGGAATCTACCTGTGTAACTTTTTCTTCAGCCTATTTTATCCTTTTTTTTTAAATGTTTCTTGCATTTGTAAAAATACCAGATTGTTTTGCAGTAGGATAAACTTGTAGATCTTTTGCATATTTGAATATTTTTGCATACAAACAAAAGTAGCAGAAATGCTCTTCTTGTTTGGCAGGTGGGGTAATGCCTTGTTTTTATCAGTGGAATTGAAAGCCTTGATTTTAAACAGAAGACTCATACAAGTTTATGAGGAAAAGAAATCATTCAAGGGCAGTGTATAAGAAAAAAAAAACAAACCCTGGAGAATGTATTTATTTTTACTAGCAATTGAGTTTTTAAAGGGGCATTGAATTTTATACTTTGAACATTTGTGTGTATAAAGGGGAAATGTGTATGAATGATACTGAAGGAGATGAGGACTTTGAAAAGGAAGTGGAGAGAACTGAGTTTTCAAGGAGACAGCGATACCAGAGAACTGGAATGATACTGGGCCTGTTCCTTGTAAAGAGCCCGTTTCTCCTGAACCAATCTGGGTAGCTCTTTGAGTCCTTAGAGGGATATTTTTTGTCATTATCTAATTATTTAAGTTACTCTTTAATTAACGCATTATTTTATATATTTCTTTGTATTGCTTTTTGAGTCATTTTATGTCATCTTTTCTTTCTTTTATGAGGAGTCCTATGGTATTGTCTTATACCCATACAAGTTTTTTTATTAGTAGCTTTTTATTTTATTTTTTTTTTTTTTTTTTTAAGTATTTTATTATACCACCGTGAGATATACAAATAAAAAGATATACAATTAAAAAGTTCATGTTTGGGTTTTGGTCATACAGTGTTTCAGCACCCGTCCCTCCACCAGTGCCCATCTCCCACCACCAACATCCCCGGTTCCCTCCCCTTCCCCAGCCCTGCTCCATGGCAGGTTCTTTATTTCTTTCCCTTTCTCTCTCTTTCTCTTTTCCTTCCCTTCCAGACTATGGATTACAGAACATACATTAAAAGGTTGTCATTTGTATCCTTTTGCCTCTATTTAATGCTCAGTTCTAGGTTGGCATTAGTACCCTCGACTATTGTTAGCCCCCTGGTCCATTTTCTGTCTTACCTAAACTCTGACTCCACACGTTTGTGATAATCTCCACCTTTGACAAGACCTCCTGATATATGTTTCCACTTGACCTTGGATATTGGTATCATAATATGTACATATATATTTATGCCATGCAAATAAATGCAGTCATTCTGTATCTGTCTCTCTCCTTCTGGCTAATTTCACTCAACATAATCTTCTCCATGTCCATCCATTTATAGGCAAATTTTATAACTTCATTTTTCCTAACAGCTGCATAGTATTCCATTGTGTAGATGTACCAAAAGCTTCTTTATCCAGTCATCGATTTTTCGGGCACTCTGGTTGCTTCCAGGTTCTGGCTATTGTGAATAATGCTGCTATGAACATAAAAGTAGGGATGGTGTTTCCGCTGCGTATTTTTTGGTTTCCCAGAGTAGATTCCCAGGAGTGGTATGGCTGGGTCAAATGGGAGTTCAATTTCTAGTCTTTGGAGGAAAGTCCATATTGTTTTCCAGAAAGGCTGTACCAGCCGGCATTCCCACCAACAATGGATGAGTGTCCCCTTTTCCCCACATCCACGCCAGCACTTGTTGTTCTTGCTCTTTTGAATATGTGCCAGTCTCTGTGGTGTAAAGTGGTATCTCATTGTTGTTTTGATTTGCATCTCTCTGATGATTAGTGATGATGAGCATTTTTTCATATGTTTTTTTGGCCATTCGAATTTCTTCCCTTGCTGAAGTTTCTGTTCATTTCTTGTCCCCATTTTTTGATGGGGTTGTTTGTTTTCTTCTTGTAAAGTTCTACCAGTGCCTGTTGTAAAGTTCTACCAGTGCCTGAGCTTTTTAAAAGTACTAGAATATCATAGAATAATCTTAGCGTTCAGAAAAAATCCTTTTGATTATCATCTAGTCTTGTAGTAGTCATTTAGTCTAATTTAATCTAACTCTGCAATTCTATTTATCCCCTTTTTTAGGAGACATATATATGTATATATGTATATATGTATATGTGTTGTATGTATATGTGTATATATACATATATGTGTGTATATATAACTATATATACTACTATTTATGAATATAAACTATTATATATATATATATAAAACCAATCACCAAATTATTTGTTCACCCACAAACAAAGCTCAAGGGAGGTATTTACTTTTTCTCCAAAGAGGCTGTCCTAAGTGTCCACACCAAATCCAGGACTGCCCCCTTAGTAATCTGCATGATGACAGTGGAGATTCAGAGTGAAGCAAAGGGACTTCTTTGGAAGACAGCTGAGTTTAGGGAATTTTTGTAAGCAACGAACTGTTCTTTAATTGAAACCACTGGATGTGGTTAGTAGTTTATTTTAAAAACACCATATGTTAGTTCATTCCTATAGACTGTGACAATCATAGTTTAATCAAGAGCTGCTCATGACATAGCTGTTTACTGTTCATAAAAGAGTGATTTGCCTTCTTAAAATTTTTGAACTCTGTGCCAAATGCCAACACATTCGCAATTGCAGTTTGGCTGTTCGGCAGTTGTACAGTGTTTTGAGTATGTGGTAGGTTTTTATTTAGTTATGTCACTTTCACTAATTTGTCATTTTCTTAAATGGAAAAAACATTTTCTCAGCCTTTTGTTTGGTAAATAGTGACTTTTACTTCTTTCTCCTTGGTTCCCCTGAGAGGAAGTAAGCTAATGTAATTGCTTTTGACCCTCCTTTTTTGGCCAGAAAGTCAAGCTAATGCATGATCTCATTGTGACATGATCTATTTGTATGAACCATAAGCATGTAAGCTTGTCATCATCCCTCACAGCGTTGGGCAGGCACCCTGCTAGCTTCCATAACAGGGTGAGGACAGAGAAGCAGCTAGACCTGCTTCTCTTTAGCTAAACCCTGCACTTGCTATTCAGTGCAGTGCAAGTCAGTTTAATTCATTTTAATTCAATCCACTTTCAGCCAGCGGAGTAAATATTTATGAATATTTTTCTCCTGGCACAGTCTTGGGCACTGAGTCTGCAGAGATGAAAACTTTATAAGAAATTGATAGTTCTGTGGGGGATCAGACAGGCATAAGAGAATGTGTAATTGGTGTAGTGGAATCATACACAGTATTGTGAGAGCATGTAGAGAGACTGCCTTTGGCTGGGCACATTGGAGAGGATCTCATAGAAATGGGCATTTGGATCGAGCCTGGGAGATACAGTGTGTGAGATAGAAGAGTAGATGATTGTGCCCAGTGTAGACCAGCACAGATGGGTGTCAAGTCGAGACCTCTCATTTTCATTTTCAGGAAGCGTTGCTTAAGGAGACTGCCTAGCTGTCTGCCTAATATCCTTTATTCTCTTCTTTATTCTGAATCCCAATTTTGTTCATGACAACAATGCATTTTTTCAGGTTCTTTTGCATCTAGATATGGCTGTGTCGCTTAGTGTAGCTTGGTTCTGATCAGTGAGATACAGACTTTAGGTGTGCAAGGTGGTTCTGAGAAGAAAAGCTTGTTTTTCTGAAGGAGGATAGGTGAATGACACATTTTAATGAGTATAAGTGAATGAAGAGTTACTTTGTTTTATCACTTGATCACTTGAATCCCGTTACTCATAGATTTGCTCGAGTGGGCACCGGTAACATTTCATTTGGACCCTATCACGTGCCAATGTAGCCCAATGGCATCTGGTTGATTCAGGAATATGAAGAGCCTCAAACCGTTCCTTCAGGGTCTTGACAAGGAAGTCTGACCATCTTGTAGGTGGGCGGCCACATGATCTTTTGACATCCCATGGGATCCAGTGGGTAATGGCTCTAGTCCAGCGGTTGTCTCCAAATCGCATTACATGTCTAGCCCATCTGATTTTCGATGCCTTGGCAAACGAGACAGCATCCCTGTTTCTGGAATAGCGATGGAGGTCAGAACTCCGGATTCCTTCTCTCACTTGAATGAGGCGTGATATTCCAAGCATAGTTCTTTCGATTCCTCTCTGGGAGACCCGAATGAATAGCATTCTCATCCTGCTTTTGTAGGGCCCAGGTCTCTGAGGCGTATGTTAATGCAGGGAGAATGGTGGAGTCAAAGAGATGTGCCAGGAGCCGGAGGTTCTTTGTCCTTTTTAGCTATTTCTTCGATGCCTTTGAAGGTATTCCATGCCGCTCTCTTCCTCCTGCGCAGCTCAGGTTTTAGGTCGTTCATCATGTTGATTTCTCGACCTAGGTACACATAACTGCTGCATTCAGAGATGTTTGTTCCATTGAGAGTGAATGGGGCCTCTGGAACTAGTTCATTCTTCATAAACATAGTTTTCTTTAGATTCAGCTATAGACCTATCTTTCCACATTCTCGGTCGAAGTCTTTGTTTTATAAATAGTAAAAATTAGAAATAATATAAAATATCATAAATTCAATAGCAAAATTATGCCTAATAAAATATAAATAATTTAAATGTGTTTTTATTTCCAGGAATATCTGGCATTTCTTTGTTATTATCATTGGTTATATTGAGTAATCAATCCCTCACATTTTGTACGTTGGTGTATTTGTATGTTTATCCATTATTTTCCCATTTCCTTATAGTAGAAGGTCAAGAGAAATAATACAAGAGAATATGTGTGCATACAGGACTTAATATTACTTACATTTGTTTACTGAGGACAGAATTCAGTTTATATATTCTGTAGGCACTAAAATATTATCTAGCTTTTATTATCAAGGCACTATGGAGTTAATATATTCTCTCAGGGCTGATAACACGAAGCTGACCCAGGTGAATAGCTTCCTGACATGATGTGGTACATGCAGTCTTTCAGACTCCAAAGGTTCTTAGCCACTGCACAGCCTTTGCACTAGAATTGCTATTTTAAAAGAAGATTAGGGCAGTATATTTTTACAGCTTCAAGCTAGAGTTAATGGAATATGAAAGATATTATATGCACTCAAACTTAGTATAGTTAATATAAATTCTTTATTTCCTTATTCTGAACTGCAAAATGAAAAAGAACATAAGCAAAATTATAAATAATCATTTCATTTCTCTTGTGAAACCCTACATGTCTAATCCTAGACATATTAACAGGATAGGAAGCCCTATTTTCCAAGATATTATTTTTTATTTTCAATCAAGTATACAAAGCGGATGATAAAATCGGCTAGATGGAATGATTACTGTGAATGGAATTTCACATCGACATTTAATTTTCCTTTGGACTGAAATATCAAAATCTGTTATTTCTTTGCCATTCAATTTATCAATTAATTACTTTTTCTTATATCCTTTAATTGTTTTTGAATTTTATTTATTTATTTTCCTTCGGGGTCACAACTGGCGATGCTCAGGGATTACTCCTGACTCTACACTCAGGAATCACTCCTGGTGGTGTGTGTGGGGACATACGGAATGCCGGGGTCATACCCAGGTCGGCTGCATGAAGGCAAACACCCTTCCCACTGTACTATCGCTCTGGCCCCTGTTTTGAATTTTAAAGCTCTGAAATTTGATCAGTTCATTTAGTTGTTTTTCAGGGGTCATATTTCATATTTCAGGGTCAATTAAATTTTAGTAACTTGATTAAGTGGTTTTTCTATGAAATGTCTCAGTTTCCTGCTTTGAACGCCCTAAATCTTTCGATCTATTTCTCTGAGCAAATAAAATCATGGTAAAGTTATTCCAAGAATACTAGGAAGAAGAGGTCATTCACTGGCAGTACTAGTCAGTATCAGGAAGGATGAGATGCCTCCTTCCTCCATTCCTCCCTTCATTCATATCATATACACAACTGCTAGTACCCTGTGAAAGTGCCGGATGCTGGGACATGATCAAAGCAAAATCAAAGGCATTCATTGCCTTTAGGGAGCTTGAACCACTGATAGTAACACTAATTAAAAACCAGTAAATGTTTGTTACATTGCACCTGTGCTAAAAGCCATGCCGGTTTGTGGCCCCTGCTGGCATAAAATCTGATTCAATAGGGAGTTTAATCAAATAATCTCAAAATAATCAGTCAAAATAATTCCCCACGGATACCAATTTTATAGTTTAGAATAGTAGAGACAGACCTTTCTGGGTGAATATTTCAGGAGCGTTGACCTTTAATCATCCAGTCTCTCTGAGTCACAAGACGTGAGGAAGAGAATGGGCATCAAGTAGCTGGGTCAAGAGGGCACCGAACCTCCGCCCCGCCTCTGCGCACTCCGTGATTTCCTTCAGAAATGACGTTACGCACACTGCTGAAGTGTGGAATGATTTCTTACCATGAGTGATGCCATGGTTTGGGGTCTTAGTTTATTCTATTACAGCTAGGGTAAGAAGAGTAATTTCGATGCAAAGTGAGATTTTTATTGCCAGGGGAACTTAAAACCTTATGTATTAAGTGCATCAGTGCCCCCTTTCTCATATTATTTTGAATTCTCCCATAAGGAAGTGTGGATTTTCCCTAAAAACAAATGAGAAAACATTTCAAGAGGCCTGATTGAGGGCTTGAAAGTACATATCTGTATATATATTTTTAATGATATATTAAAATATTTTCACATTTTGCTTTCAGACTTTGCCCTTTTCACCAAACTGTATTTTTTTTTCTATCAGAATTAATTCAGACAGGGGCGGGCGGGGGCCCAGCGGGTAGGGTGTTTGCCTTGCCGTGGCCAGCTTGCCGGCCGGGTTCGATCCCGGCATCC
Source organism: Cryptotis parvus (assembly GCA_021461705.1). Lineage (NCBI taxonomy): Eukaryota > Metazoa > Chordata > Mammalia > Eulipotyphla > Soricidae > Cryptotis > Cryptotis parvus. The sequence goes on along the minus strand of JAJIBD010001784.1, from coordinate 95,336 downwards.
CATATGGTCCCCCGAGCACCGCCAGGAGTAATTCTGAGTGCAGAGCCAGGAGAAACCCCTGAGCTGCGGGTGTGACCAAAAAAAAAAAAAAAAACCAAAATAAAAGAATTAATTCAGACAGCATCGAAACTTTTCCTTCAATCCTTCCTCATGGGAAGCTTAGGGTCATTCAGGGAGTTGATTAAACTGCTAATTGTATGTTACAAATAGATGAATTTATATATCTATAAATGAGTTTATATACAAATACATGAATCTCTATCTATCTATCTATCTGTCTGTCTGTCTGTCTGTCTATCTATCTGTCTATCTCTCTATCTATCTCTCTATCTCTCTATCTGTCTCTATCTGTCTCTCTATCTGTCTCTCTATCTGTCTATCTCTCTATCTGTCTATTTGTCTGTCATCTCTCTATCTCTCTATCTCTATCTCTCTGTCTCTCTCTCTCTCTCTCTCTATCTCTCTCTATCTCTATCTCTCTATCTTTCTATCTCTCTATCTCTCTATCTCTCTCTCTCTATCTCTCTCTATCTCTCTCTCTCTATCTCTATCTTTCTCTCTCTCTATCTCTATCTCTCTATCTCTCCCTCTCTCCCTCTCTCCCTCTCTCCCTCTCTCTCCCTCTCTCTCTCCCTCTCTCCCATCTCTCTATCTCTCTCCCCCTTTATCTCCCCCTCTGTCTCCCCCTCTATCTCCCCCTCTATCACTCCCTCTATCTCCTCCTCTATCTCTCTCTCGATCTCTCTCTATCTTGCTCTCTCGCTCACTAGATAGCTATCTAGCTATCTACAAATTGTCCCATACTTTTTTTTGCGGGGCTTGTTTGGGGCCATACCCAGTGGTACTCAGTGCTTACTCTGGTTCTGCATTCAGGGATCACTCCCGATGGGGCTCAGAGGACCAAATGGGATGTCGGTGATCCAACTCTGGTTGGCCACATGCAAGGAAAGTACTCAACCCACTATACTAGCATTCTGGTCCTGCCCTTAACCTTTAATCCAATTAGAGATAGCTTCATTCTTGTATTAGGATCATGATTCAGAGATTCCCACAGTAACAACTTCCTGAGTTTATATATCCTATACTGGAGAAGTTAGGATTAGGACAAGGTCCTTGAACTCCCGGTCTGACTCTTTATACTGTATCATGAAGTTGTAATAGTGTAGTGGTTAGGCAAAACATGAAGAGTGTTTGACTGGGGAAGATCAAAACCTGGAGAATTCCATTATACATTTCTTCAAAGCTTGGTGTATTCAAAATTAGAAAATTACAGCTATGAATAGTTGTTTTCTACTTGATTGGTCTAAAGTCAACTGAATCCTAGAGAAAACTCCTTTGAAAGTATGTTGCCTTGGAAATGGATGTGCATAGCAATATAATAGCTTTTGCTGCATTTGAAATCCCAGCAATTGAGGTGACAGTTGTGTCTTTCTGAAAGGTGTGGGTAGGCTCTGAATGGGCTTTTCCCATCTCTCATCAGCTTGGTCGAGTTTCTCTTATTACTGCAGTCACTCATTTAACCATTTTTAAATATACTGTTTTTTTTCCTCTTTCTGTTCAGACTTCAGGATATTCAGATAAGTAAACTATTTTTGGCATACTGCTTGCTTGTGCTTGCTGTGCAAGTGCTTGTTGTTAGGAAGTATATGTTGCTTCAAGAAGGAACATGTGTGACATTTATCAGCGCTGTGACCTTTTGATTATATTTCTCCTCACAGAACCCTCATGAGAAACCTAATGTCCATTTTATAATTCACTTATTGCACAGGTGAAGAAAAGAATTTGCACAATCAGTATTGATGGTGATTAACATGATAGTTTGGGATTCAGAATCCAGTATGCCTTACCTACCAGCCTTTTGATGGTGGGCAAGTTATATGACTTTTCTGACTCAGTTCTTGTCATCTATAAAATAAGATGAGAATGTACCTGTGTCATTGGGTTTCTGTGAAGGTTAAATGAGTTGTAAGGCTGATAAAGGCATATAATAAAACTAAGTATATAGTAGTTACTATTCTTAAGTGACTAGATCCCCATAAAGAAGGAGTTGGGACTCGAACCTTCTTCCATTATATTTCAACTCCACTTCCTATAGTTTTTCCAAAATAACATTCCATAACAATTTCTTTATTTCTTTCCTAGACAAACAACTGCTGTACCAAGTTGTTAATGAAAGAGATAAGTTTTTGCAATAAAGAACATGGAGATGCTGTAAAACTGCTTTGGAATAAGTTGGGAAATGGGACTGTAATGAAGGGACACCTTCCCTCTGTTATTGAGTCACTTGTTCTAGGCCAACAGGCATATGGGGAACAAACCATGATCTTATTTTCGTTGTTTTCTGAGCAACTCAGCTTAGAGTAACAACCAAGCAGCAAATGACTTCAGAACTTTATTGACTTGGATTGTGCCTTGAGTCAGCGATCTTCATATCTGTCATGCCTGTTCATTTTCCAGGAGCCCTGCATAATTTTTTCTCAAGAATCTTACATGGTAAACACTAGGAGCCCCTTCACTACACACACATCTTCCCTGTTTGCCTGCAGGGGTCCTCAGTGCTGCACTGTAGACTTTGTGTATGTGCACCCCTTCACTCTGTGGACATTTGCCCTTTCTCTGATCATATAAACATTCATACCTGTCTTCACATAGGACTTGATAGCTTACAAAGCACACTTGTATACATGAATAATTCTGAGAGCTATTTAGGGATTATTAGCCCCCCCCCCCTGAGTTAAGAAAAACTTAACTGGATTGTCTCCCAGGGGAGAGAATAGGAGTGACATAAGTCTCGGGCACTTTTTATAACATTTATTGGAATAAGTTCATTTTGAACTAAATTAATAATTTCACTTGTATCACTTGTATCACTTGTCTTCCCATTATTTATGAATAATTTATCACATTCTACAAATAATTCAAGGGCCTTGTAATTGTCATATAATGGGTGAAAGTCAATTTTAAACTTTGGCAGAACAATTTGCAGAGCCATAGGATTAGTATTAGAATTAGATAAATCCTCACTTCACTTGAATTTAACTTGTCCCTGAGCTTCCTGGTAGCCAGGATAAAAAAGAGAAACACAATCATTTACATGTTTCTTATCAGAAAAGGAAAGTATGCAAAGGGAATATTTTAGTAGGGCTATATTCTGAAAGAATATTTTACTTGAAGCTATAGATTAGTAAAGAAAAATTGCCATAATTCTCCTAAACAAATGTTTTATACTTGTTGAACAACATAGACATGAATTGCAAGGGGGCTAAATTTGTTGGGTGCCTGTTAAATGTCAGACATTATACTGGGCACTTGGCTTGTCTTATTTTATTTAATCCTAATACACTTAGTTATACAACTGGCATTAAAAGATATCACTATACTAGCACAATGGGCAGGGCATTTGCCTTGCACATGACTGACTCAGGTTCAATCCCCCAACGTCCCATATGGTCCCCTGAGCACTGCCAAGAGTAATTCCTGAGTGCAGAACCAGGAGTAGCCCCTGAGCATCGCCAGGTGTGCCCCAAGCCCCCCAAACGATATTATCACTATAGTTATTTAAAATAAGTGAGCTCAGTTTCAGAAATATATATATAACATTTTTATGGCCAGATAGCTAGCAAGGGGTAAAACTGTAATTGCTCTTCAGACCCTATCTGACATCAGAGCCCCTGCTTGCTCTGCACTTACATGCTCTCATAATGCTTTAATAATTTCAGTTCACTAAGAGCAGGTGTATTGTCTTTTCGTGTTCCTTCATTTTTAAGTAAGTAGTTGTCAGAGGTCCCACGTTCAAGTGGCGGTGACCCGAGGACCATACATGGTCCTGGGATAGAACCAGAGTTAGCCATGTACAAGACAAGCCTTTGCTTCCTGTGCTGTATTTCTCTCCCCAGAGAACAATTTCCTGTAAACATCATTTCTGTCATCCAGACTTTGGGAGGGAGAGGAGAGTAGAAGAATTCATATTTTGTTGCTGCTGAAGTGTCATTTCCCCAAACCAGGAATAATGGTTATTTGTTGTGAAACATTATGCTGGTTACGAGTATTATCTTTCTTAGCTTTCCAGCAGCCCAGTGAGGAAGTTAATAGTTCCATTTTGCAGACAAGAAAAGTGAAACTTGCAGAGATTAATCGACCCAGAAAGACCCTTATAGTCACTCAGTGGTAAGGTTCAGATGCAGACATTTCTGTCTGAAATGTACATGTGTTATGCCCTTGGTAGAATTACTACCCTTTTGAAAAGAAATAAGACCCCACTCTTATTGGAAGGAAGATAGCCTCACTGAGTTGGAGATAGACTGTAGCGATAGCCCAGGCAAATCGGAATTTTCCTTGAAAGGAGTTAGGTCATGTTCAGTCCGTGCTGTAGTTTTCACGTGCTGAGTGCCGTATCTGAGCATTCATCGAATTCGTGAGTAATATGACTTGACATGCAAAAATTTCAGCGCTGTTTGTACTGATGTTCACAGAGAAGAAAAACCTTGAAAATATTTTAGTGGCTTTTGTTTCATAGAGTCTCTAAGAAACAACCAGTTTGCTTGAGGTAATGGTTATGGGAGTGTCAAGTACCCATATGGACAAGTTCAGTTTTGTAGAATATTTTTACAAGTGATTTTTTAGCATAGAATAGTTAAAACAGAACTATATCTTGTTTTGGAGCCACACGTGGCAGTGCTCAGGGGCATATTTGGTGCTGGGCCTCAAAGCTGGGCTTCCTACAGATCAAACTTGCACTCGATTCTCTTGCTGGAGCTCTGCTGTTTTGAGAATCCTTCAGCACATGATCACTTATGTGAGTGAAGTTACTCCCATTCTGTGACTTTTCTAACAGTAATAACTACTACATCTGTCACCACCACAGTAAAATAGTAACATCCACCAACTGCTTAATAAATAGCAGCTCCTTTAATTCCCATAACAAGCCTCTGAGGGTGGTATAATCATTGCCTCCTTTTTATAGCTGATGAAATGGAGAAAGGTAAGTTGCCCAGCGAGCAGAGATGGTATGTGGTTTGCTCACTGCTTTTGTCTGCTCTCTGTGTATTGGGAATTTTTTAAGTAGAGATGCTTAATATTCCTTTCTTCTTTCCTCTCTTTTTGGTGTACAGTGCAACTAGTTCTTCAGCAAGTGATTCTACATCCCTAAAGATAGAAATGAAAAAATAATGGCGTCAGGGATCCTGTGAAAAAGTAGAAAATAGTACTTTTCTTTGGAAGAGGCCATTTCTGTTCATTGGTATAGTGGGATTAGTACTGACTGACTGTGAGGCTCTGTGAGCTCTTGGAATTTGGTTTATAATTGGTTTTAGTACACACAATAAAAATCTGATCCAAATCCAGAAAGGATATCTTATGGCATTGTTCTGAAAAGATTTCCTCACTAGGTAAAGCACTTTTTATTTTTATTACTGATAGTATCATATTTATGTCTCAAGTCCACTTGTTCTGTAGGCTGAGTACTGGGTTGAGAATGCATGAGGATATTGAAAAAGTTGGTGTACAATTTTGAAAGTATATCTAAGTGGTTAAGAAGTCCAAAGGTCTGAGAAACTTATAGGAGTTAAGTTCTTAATGTTGAAATCATAATGATCTGGATTATATATGTGACCTTCAACCTGCTTGATAACTTCAAATGAAAAATGGGGACATTATTATGAACTCATTAGAGCTCTTATGAGTTAATCACTGTATAGTGTTTAGCCTAGTTACTGGAATATTGTAAAGTTACAATAAACAAGTGCCATTTGAGATTGCTGATTAAAATGAATTAAACTGTTCGCTTTTACATGAAGTGTAAATTGGCAAGGATTAGAGTTAACCAAATAGAGTATCTCTGAATAATTTATCACTTATCCTGTCTTCCCATTGTTCATTGATTTGCTTGAACGGGCACTAGTAAGGTCTCCGTTTGTCCCTGTGGCGTGCAAGTGTAGCCCAATAGTATCTACTCACTCCAGGAACTTGAAGAGCCTCAAACCATTTGTTCAGGTTTTTGACAAAGAAGTCTGACCATCTTGTAGGTGGGCAGCCATGCGTTCTTCTGACGTCCCGAGGAATCCAGTTTGTAACAGCTCTAGTCCAGTGGTCGTTCCTAAGTTGCATTATGTGTCCTGCCAATCTGATTTTCATCATCTTGGCAAATGAGACAACATCCTTGAATCTTGATCGTGACGGAGGTTGAAACTCTAAATTCCTTCTCTCACTTGAGTGGAGCATGATATTCCAAGCATTACTGAATAATTTAGATGCCAGAATTTATTTCCACAAGCAATTAGTATCTTTTGAGATATTTGAGAATCTGATTATAAAACTGCAGATTTTTTTTCTCCCAACCTGCTGTGAATGAGGGTCATCAGAAGATAAGGGAAGATACACACTTGCCACTTAACAAATGGTGTTCTAGCCCAGCTGTGCCACATACCAGAGTTCTTTGACATTTGGCACATATTTAAGTGTGTTTGGGTTTCAGTTTACTGCATCATATAATGAGGTTGTATGTAGTCTAAATTTTCTTCTCGCTATCATATGCTTCTACTGTAAATTAGGTTAGGTTTAGAAAACTAGTGTACAGAAATAGAAATTTGACAGAAAAAAGCTTCAGAAGCAAGTTAAACATAGAGGAAAAAAATGAAGAACAATAAAATTCTTCACTGCCATAGAGGCAAACGGTGGGCCAGGAGGGATGCTCGGGGTACTGGTGGAGGGAAGTGGACATTGTGAAGGGCTTGGTGTTGGGACATTGTACACCTGAAACCCAATTAGGACTAACTCTAATTCACAATGCTTTTTGTAAAAAAGAACTCAAAGTAGTTTTTTTAGAGATTCTGTCTTTTTTTTTTTAATTTGAAAATATCCCTGAGGAACTCTGTATTGTCTTACATTGATTCCTTTGCAGAAATGTCCCAGTTCATTCACAGGCCTAGATCTTTTGCTTCCTTCCTTGATTGAAAAAATTTCTTTTGAATTCTTTCACTGCACCAGCAGGAGTGGCCCCCAAAGGATACAGGCACAGGAAATGTCTTTACTTTAATTGTTGCCAGGGGCAGTACAACCCTTTTCTGAGTTGCCCTGAGCTGTCACCAGAGTGAGTATATGAATGAGCCCATGAGTAGGGAAGATAAGTCCAAATAACAAGACATTTTTGTTTTTATCTTCGTCCCAAGAGCAATTTTTTTTTTTCCAGCAAAGAGTCATTTAAACTGGAGATGTTGTTGGCATGGTGCTTTGAAAAGGTTTTGTTGTCCTGAAAATAATGTCCTGCAAAGTTTCCTTTTCATTTGGGACTTGCTAAAACTGATTGTCATAATTGTCCGTAAAATAATGGTGACAGGCAGTTATGATTAAATGTATTAAAGAATATTTCAGAACTGGTTTTCTGCCTTTGAAAGTTTAAAGGTAATAAGATTTTCTTCTCGGATGATTAGCCCTTCTCTTTTTCATAGTGCTTCAAGAGTAGCAGTAGTCTATATAGTAGGTCAGCAAATCACGAATTATTTAAGCCTCCAAATCGATTAGATGAGATGGCTGAGGTCAGGTGAGCTGGGCAAGGTGGCCCAAAGAGTTAACTTCAGCTCTAGACGTTCAGGCAAGTGTTTTCTCTACCACACCACGTTTCCTTCCTATATTGGGCTGTGGCTTCCTAATTCTTACATAATGGCTTGAATTTACCACAGCATTAACCCTATTTCACCAATGTTAGAATCGCAGAAGAGTGGAAAGATTTTCCATCGTTTTGAAACTATGCTTGCAAATGAGGTTGAGGGTCAAATCCATGAGTATATGTCTGCCAAATTGTCCTGAAATAAAGAGCCACTAGAGCAAAGTGAAAGCGTACGTGACCAAATTAGTTTCCAGTGCAATGAGTTTATAAGTGAGCTCAAATTTCAGATAGGGATCTTCCAAGGAGAAAGTGTGTCGATTCCTGTGGAGTACTGGAGTACTTTGAACTTCTGTGGTAGTAAAGAATTGGAATGTATTCCTACCCCTCCCTCCCCACCACAAACTAGATTTTTTTTATATAAAAACTAAGCAAAACTTTGTTTTGAAAAAATAGGTTTATGGGAAGTTGCAAGGGTAGCGCAAAGAAGTGCCATGCATCCTTCCCTCACTTCATTCCAGTGCTGACACCGTAAATGATTATAATGTGCTATCAAAGACAGAGGTTGGCTGTCACAGTATCAGTTTAGTTCCGTGTCATATTGTTGCCTCAGTATGAGGTTGTATGAAGACCACACAGTTAAGTTGCAGAGTAACTTCGTCTCTGCAAATATCTTCCTAAATTTCCTTTTTTTTATTAATTTATGGTGCCACACCCAGCAATGCTCAGAGGTTTCTCCTGGCTCTGCTCAGGAGTCACTCCGGCGTGCTCGGGGGACCTATGGATGCGGTCGAACCCGGTCGGTGGCTGCTGCATCAAGGCAAACGCCTACCGGGCTAGCGCCGCCCCCAGGGCTTACTCTTGATCTGTACTCGGGGGACTGTTCTTGGAGGACGTGGGGGACCATAGATAGTGACAGGGATCAAGCCCAGGTCACATGTGTGTAAGGAAGCACCTGCCCATTGCACCATCTCTTCGGTCCCCCAGACTATTTCTTTATAATGGTATCCTCTCCTTTCATACTACAACTCACCTTTGGCAGTTGCTAGTCTATGTTTATATGTATTAAGTAGCATAATATACAAAAATCATATAATACATAAACCTTTAGTGTTGGCTTTTTTAAAATCAGCATGGTACCTTTGAGGTCCATCCAAGTTGTTGCCAAATTGTTTTTATTGCTGAAAAGAAATATGTTGTATGGATGAATTGTTTACATACCAAGAGATGTTTTTGTTGTTTTATTTTTTTTTGCTATTACAAGTAGTAGTGCTCTGAACAATTGTGTATTTTTTTTTCCTAAATGAACATAATCTCATTTCTCAGAATGAAATAGCCTTTAGTGCAGTTGTTGGGTCGTGTAGTAAATATTTGTTAAGATTTTTAAAGAAACTACCAAACTTTTCAATGGTTATACCATATTTTCTTCCCAAAAGTAATATTTGAGGTATTTTTTTTAAAAAATTCTTTCCATCTTTGGTGTTGTCACTAGTTTTTAATTTGTTCTTATATACATGTTGTAATAGTCATGTTTTGATCTTAATTAAATTTTTCTAATGGATCATGATGCTGAGTATTTTTCCATATTCTTTAGTAAAATTTCCCATTGCATCTGTATGCATTTTCTGAATTGGGACTATTTATTTCTTTACTGTTAAATTCAGAGTTCTGGTATGACTGAACTCATGCTTTGTCAGTATGTTGCTTTTTAATATTTTCTTCAGGTAGGACCTTGTATGTTTGTTCCTTTAACAGGATCTTTACATAGAGCAACAGAGTTAGAATGTTTTCACAAAGTCCATTTTATCATTTTTTATTTTATAAATAACACTTTTGATTTTGTATTAAACTTTTTAAAAATATTTTTTATTATACCACCATGAGATACACAATTACAAAGATGTTCATGATTGGGTTTCCGTCATACGTTGTTCCAACACCTGACCCTCCACCAGTGCCCTGTTCCCACCACCAATGTTCCCAAATTCCTTCCCCCTTCACTCAGCCTGCCTCTATAGCAGCAATTTCCCTTTTCTTCTTCATCATCGTCTTCATCTTCGTCTTTGTCTGCTCCTCCTCCCCTTCCTTCCTTCCTTCCTTCCTTCCTTCCTTCCTTCCTTCCTTCCTTCCTTCCTTCCTTCCCTTCCTTCCTTCCTTCCTTCCTTCCTTCCTTCCTTCCTTCCTTCCTTCCTTCCTTCCTTCCTTCCTTCCTTCCTTCCCTCCCTCTCCCTCCTCCCTCCCTCCCTCCCCCTCCCTCCTCCCTCCCTCCCTCCTCCCTCCCTCCCTCCTCCCTCCCTCCTCCCTCTCCTCCTCCCTCCCTCCCTCCCTCCCTCCCATACAGACATTTAGGGATTATCATGTAAATCACTTTGTGTACATTCAATGCTCAGTTCTAGTCTGACATTACCATTTCCCACAATTAGTAGGACACTGGTATATATTTATATCCCACAAATGAATGCAGTCATTCTATATCTGTTCTTTTCCTTCTGACTAATTTTGCTCAGCATGATAATCTCCATGTCCATCCACTTGCAGGTAAATTTCATGACTTCATTTTTGTCTGAAACTTTTTGATAAGTCACATGTCCTCAAGATTTTTCTCTATATATCCTTCAAAATAGTGAAAACTTTATATCTAAACATATGATATTGTTCAAATTAATGTTTATATTCCACCCCCTTGGTTTTTGGTCATACACATTATGTCTCATGAAGCACTTAATTTATGTCTTTTTATCTTTTTTTCTTTATTTTTTTTTGGCGGCAGCCAGTGCCGCTCAGGGGTTAGCTCTGGCTCTGTGCTCCAGGAACACTCCTGACGATGCTGGGGGTCACCTATCAGATGCCAGGGATCCAGCCCAGGCTGGCATCTTGCAAGGCAAGTGCCCTGCACTGCTCTATTATCACTATGGCTTCTGTCTTAGGTTTTTAAATCATGTGATCTCAGGTCCTGCTTGCTTGCCCAGTTCTGAGGGAGACTGTTCGTACCTTTAAATTAACCCAAAGCCTTGAAAAGTTTGATTTTTTTTTTGAGCAGATGAGGGATGGAAAAAATAGGAGGTTTTGTTTGTGTTTGTTTTTGTGTCACACCCAGCCATACTCAGGGCTTATTCCTGCCTTTGTACTCAGTGATCACTCCTGGTGGATTCCGGAACCATATGGCTTGTAGGGATTGAACCTGGATCAGGTTGTGCAAAGCAAGTGCCCTACTTGCTGTACATTTGTTCTGGTCTTAAGATGTGAAAAGAAAATAAAAGAAGAAAAAATTCAAATTAGTCATGGCTTTGATAAAGGTGCAGAATGTAATTCAGTGAGCCTGTGTATGGTAAACAATATATAGCTTATAAACGTTTTGCTGTTTACCGAGACTGGCACACATTCAAAAGAGCAAGAACAACAAGCCCTTGGGGGATGCGGGGAGAACAGGACTCTCATCCATTGTTGGTGGGAATGTCGACTGGTATAACCTTTTTGGAAAACAATATGGACATTCCTACAAAGACTAGAAATTGAGCTCTCATTTGACCTAGCAAAACCACTCCTGGGAATATACCCTGGGAGGCAAAAAAATAAAACCCTATCTGCACTTTTATGTTCATAGAAGCACTATTCACAATAGCCAGAATCTGGAAACAACCAGAGTGCCTGAGAACTGATGACTGGATAAAGAAACTTTGGTACATCTACACAATGGAATACTATGCAGCTGTTAGGAAAACGAAGTTATGAAATTTACCTGTACATGGATAGACATGGAGAGATTATGTTGAGTGAAATTAGTCAGGGGAAAAGAACAGATACAGAATGACTGCATTTATTTGCAGGATATAAAAATAGTATGATACCAATATCCAAGGTCAGGCAAAACATGGATAAGGAGGTCTGATCAGTGGGTGGAATCTACCACAAATGTGTGGGAGTCAGAGGTTAGGTAAGACAGAGAAGGGAGCAATGTGTTAACAATTATTAGAAATGATAATACCAACCTAGAACTAGCACTGAATATAGGCAAAGGGATATACATGATAACCTTTAAATGTATGTATGATAAGCCACAATGTGTAAGAGGGGAGAGAGAAAGATAGAGATAGAGATAGATGATAGATAGATAGATAGATAGAGATAGATAGATAGATAGATAGATAGATAGATAGAGAGAGAGAGAGAGAGAGAGAGAGAGGTGGGGATAATGAAGGAACTTGCCAAAGGTGGAGATTAACCACAAACGTGTGGGAGTCAGAGGTTAGATAAGGCAGAGAATGGAACAGTGTGCTAATAATTGTCAAAAGTACTAATACCAACCTAGAACTGAACCTAGAACCTAAATACAGGGAAAAAGATACACGATAACCTCTAAATGTATGTATTGCAATCCACAATGTGTAAGAGAAGGAAGAGAGAAAGAGAGAGAGAGAGAGAGAGAGAGAGAGAGAGAGAGAGAGAGAGAAAGATAAAGAACATGCCATAGAGGCAGGCTGGGGGGTGGGGGGAGGGAATCATGGGACATTGGTGGTGGGAAATGGGCACTGGTGGAGGGATGGGTGCTGGAACACTGTATGACAAAATCCAAACATGAACATTTTTGTAACTGTATATCTCATAGTGGTATAATAAAAATAAAAAGAAAGAAAATAATAAATAAATATTGTGCTGTTTGTTGCAAAAATATCTACCAAGTGAACACTGGTAGATAGACCAGTGAACACTGTATTTCAGAAAATGTATGCCACATGTTTTCTGATAGATAACCTAAAAACTGTTTGCCTTTCCAGTGCAGCACTAAACAATGGCCATTACTGCTGATTTTCTTTATGTATTTTTTCTTTCCTCTTCCTCCCTGTCCTCTCCTCCACCTTCTCCTCCTGTTCTTTCCCCTCCTTCTCTTCCTGTTTTTCCCCTCCTCCTCCCTCGTGTTCTTTCCCCACCTCTCCTGTCTACTTTCATCTCCCCTTTCCCCTCTTCCTGCCCCCTCCTCCTACCTTCCTACCTGTCCTCCCCTTCCTCTTTCCTCCCCCTCCTCCTCCTCTTCCTCCTCCTCCTATTCCTTCTATTCTTTCTTTCTTTCCCCTCTTCCTCCTCCGGTGCTGGGAGTAAACCCAGCCCCTCCCATGTTCAAGCAAGAACACTACCACTGAACTCCATCCCCAGTAATATTTCTTTAACATTATTATAGCCTTTATTTTTTCCTACTTGGTCATCTTTCATCATCTGAGAAGCTTATAATAAGAACTTCACTTCCATCTTAGATATTGTGTGCTCATTTATGGCAGTACTCCGGAAATAAAAGGACACTCCCAGTACAGAGTGTCCACAGAGTGAAACTCAGTGTTTAGACAACAAAGGCATGCGCTAATTCTTCCTCAGATGCTTTGACTGTTTTGCTTTTGTGAATAACACAGTCTCGACTGGAGTATCAGGTGTGAAGGCCACTCTTATCTCGAGACACGTGAATCCATAATCATATTACCCTTTCAGGAAAAGGAATGTTATCTGTTATCTTCTGGATCACTGTTATTGCTATATGGTCCCCTTTTAGTTCCTTAGGATTCATAGCTACAGATCCCCTAATTGTACCCATCAAACTTTCATTGCTGTTTACAGAAACCGGATTTGTATGAAATGTTGACTACTTTTCTTCTGCAAGACTTCCATTGGTTTTGCTTGTGTTCCAGGTCAAAGGGATCAGTGTAAGCTGATCACAGGCTGGTTCATGGTGTCATCCTTCTAAACCCAAGAGAGCTTTTTATAGTTCTCTTGCTGCAAACTTCCTCCTTTTTTTTTTTTTTTAAATGCTAAATGAGGAGAGTAAATGACCATTTTAGAATTTCTCAGTAGTCAGCTTTTAGGAATAGAGCAATTTTTCACTTTGCCTTGACTTGTAAAGTTTATAAACTTATTTTGGAAACTTGCTATTGGTGTTAAAGGTAATAGGAGTCATGCTAATAGTAATATGTCATTAGTAAATATGCCTCTGTTTTATTTCCGAGAATGGGAATAAAGTTCTTTTACTTGTAGTTTAGGTTGGTATCATTTTAGAGTCTGTGTTCTTTACCAGATTTACTACTATTCATGAAGTAGTAGAAAACTCGGTTTTATACCAGAACTGTTTTTTTTTTTTTTTTGGTAAAACTTGTACCCAAAGGGAGTTTAAGGTCAGTTATTCTATCTTTCACCGAAGAAGAAATCTTTGCTATTATTTCTGTGACTGATCATAATTCACATTTTTAAAAGCAGAAATCTTCCTATCATTCATACCATTAGTGGGTGTTCTTTTTGTTTTGGGGCAATGCTCAAGGGTCAGTAGTTGCTGTTGGATTTATGTCACTTGTCACTTGTCTTGCCATTGTTAATCTATTTGCTCGAGCAAGCACCAGTAGCATCTCCATTCGTTGAGAATGAGGTCCATTATTGTTACTGTTTTTGGCATATCGAATACACCACGAGTAGCTTGCCAGGCTCTGCCGTGACTCTGGGTTCATCCCAGGGGCCCTGAATTTATACTCAGGATTAACTCCTGGTGGTGCTCCAGAGGCCTATGGGGTGCTAGGGATTGATCCTGGGGCAGTTGTGTCAAGACAAGAGCTTTACCCACTGTACTATCTCTCTGGTCCTCCTTTTGTGGACAGTTTCAATTGCTAAACCGCCTTTCATTTCACTGGATCAAAGTTATCCTTTCTTTGATTTGTCCTTTGGTTTTGTGCACTTAATAATACAAATAATACAGATAGTTTTTGTTCTCTTTTCTATATAACAGTCTTTGAAAATAATAATCAGTTGGGCTCCAGGAATATTATAGTGAGTAGGTCATTTGTCTTGCACATGGCCGACCGGGTTCAATCCACGGCATCCCATATGGTCCCCTGAGCACCACCACAAGTAATTCCTGAGTGCAGAGCCAGGAGTAAACATTGAACATCGTCGGGTGTGACCCCCCAAAAAAACAAAGCAAAAAAAAGTATATATATATATGTATATATACATATATATACATATATATACTTTTTTTGCTTTTGTATATATATATATATATATATATATATATATATATATATATATATATATATATATAAAGATCTGTTGATTTTGTTTTATTTTTTTCTTTTTGGGTCACACCCAGCAATGCTCAGGGGCTACTCCTGGCTCTGCACTCAGGAATTACTCCTGGTGGTGCTCGGGGACCATATGGGATGCCGGGATCAAACCTGGGCCAGCACAGGCCGGCCACATGCAAGGCAAACGCCCTACCCGCTGGGCTATCGCTCCGGCCCCAGATCTGTTGATTTTGGACAACTTCCAATTCCTTGCTGAACAATATTTAATAAAACAGGTATTATTTGTCTAAGAATGATATTGCAATCTTGGTTTATCAGTCTGTCTTTTTGTGTTCATGTTTTTCCAAACCTTTGCATTTAAATGAGAATAGTGACCCATTGTGTATTCTAGAGTGTTTCACCTATGTTTTTGTGTCACATGCTTTTTTTGTTCTATTTTTGTATTTTTCCAATTTTTGTGCCCCCTGCCTCCCTGCGCCATCTTCCCCCATACCACACACATTTTTAAAACGCTGTGGTTTCCAAAGTTGTTCATGATGCTTTGTTACAGGCATCCAGTATTTCAACACCAGTTACACCATCACTGTCACCTTCCCTCCATTGTTATCTCCATTTTCCCAACCAGCTCTCAAACTGCTCCCATAGCAGGCTGACAATGATTTATTTTGTATTGCTTATTATCACTAAATGGCTAATAGAAGGATCTAAAAATATTTCAGTAGAAGAAAATTTGGGAAAATTGTTGCATTTCACCATGAAGACATTTATATTCTTGTCTGAGGGTTTACTCAGCGGTTGTTGCAAGTTCAGCCTTCTGTGTTATGTTTTTGTTAGTTGAGATCGGTCGGCTTCTACAGTACATTCTCATCCAATCTTGTGTGCTACTACTGGGGTGTCAGTGTTGTAGAGTTTGGAGATGTTGCTCTGAAAAATCAAGAATATTTAACTTAATGGTCTGGCCTTCAGAATGGTGGTAGCTTTGGGGCGTGGAGTGCGGTTGCCAGGGCTTTGGTAGGATGGGAGCTGACCCTGTCACCTCCCAAGATCACCCCAGAGGTCTCAGTCAAGAATAGGTATCTGAGAATTGTTTGTGGGTAGCTGATCTCTTTTTATTTATTTATTTATTTATTTATTTATTTATTTATTTATTTATTTATTTATTTATTTATTTATTTGCTTTTTTTTGGGGGTCACACCGGCGATGTTCAGGGGTTTCTCCTGGCTCTGCATTCAGGAATTACTCCTGGCGGTGCTCGGGGACAATATGGGATGCCGGGATTGAACTCCGAGCCTGCACAGGCTGGCACGTGCAAGGCAAACACCCCACCCGCTAGGCTATCGCTCCGGCCCCTCTTTTAGATTTAATTATGAGCCATTGGAATGAGAATGAAGTTCTATGGTAGGTGAACTTATATGGCGGTGACAGGGTGTGTGTGTGTGTGTGTGTGTGTGTGTGTGTGTGTGTGTGTCTGTGTGTGTGTGTCTGTGTGTTCTGTGTCTGTGTCTGTGTGCTTCAGGAAGTATGGAATGGTGGGGGAGATCACCCACCCTGACTCTGAGACAGTCTCAGACTTTCTCAGAGTTTCCAGCCAGAAAATCTCCGTGTACCAGAAATTTCTGGTATGTTGCAGCTCTGTGGATTTCAGCTGTGTGTTGGTGAGGTCTCACTGGAGGCATGGCAGCAGCTTTGGGGTTGTTCTTGTTTTCAGTTTCATATGGTTGGTCCTGGAGTCACCTAGTTTTCATCTCACTTACCTTCCTGCCCATTCAGTCAGTATAGGATCATTATAGTGACTTATTTTTTTTCATGAAAAATGAACTTATTATTTCAACTTAATTTTTTCCCACAAATAGACCTGGTACTCTCAGTGAGGAGTCTCATTAGGTCACTGTTTAGTTGTAGAGTAATATTCCTTAGAATGTTCTTCCTGACTGCTGTCATGGAGCACTGGATTACATATGTAGTGTAAAATTGATCTCAGCTGTTCTTGTGTAGCTTTGCAATACTTCAGTGGACATAGGTGTCGAGTACCTTCCTCTGTATGCATCGGTGTGATACACAAATGTCACTCTGTGTGCTGCAGGATAGTTGAAGCCTGAGTGCTACCTTAAGAAATGGACACAAAGTACCACTCAATGAAGTATGGCATAGATAGGGTTACACACGTTTAAAATGTTGACTATTACCATGGAGGTATCATGGTTTGCAGTGGTGTTAATATTATGCTTTTGTTGTAAAAGAATTGTGTTACCACTGCCAAGCCGCCAACCCTTCCACCATTGCCCTGTTGTGTTAGCCTATCCCAACCCTCACCTTGCATCCAGCCTGCTTGGGAACCTCAGTTCTGTGTGGGAGTCCAAGGTTTTGTTTTCATAGATATGGCCTGCCCTCCCCTTTTTTTTGTATTTCACATATGAGTGAGATTATTTTATATTTGTCACTCTGACTTAATTTGCTTAACATGAACTCTATTTTCACTGTATCACTGTCTTCCATTGTTCATCGATTTGCTCGGTGGGCACTAGTAACATCTCCATTAGTCCTGTCACAAGCAAGTGCAACACAAGGGCATCTGCTTGCTCCAGGGACAGGAGGAGCCCGGAACCATTCTTCAGGTTATGGAACTGAGGTCCATAATAGTTACTAGTCTTTTTCATCGATTATAAAAAAACTCTATTTTTATCTATTATAAAAAAAGGAAGACTAAATATTATGGGGGGAGAGGAGGACAGCATGGTCCTTGGGTGTCCTGCGTGCACAACTCCATTTCCTGCACTCACTGTTTCATCTTTTCTTTAGCTAAGTAGTATTCCAGTGTGTGTGTGTGTGTGTGTGTGTGTGTGAGAGAGAGAGAGAGAGAGAGAGAGACAGAGAGAGAGAGAGAGAGAGACAGAGAGAGAGACAGAGACAGAGAGAGAGAGAGACAGAGAGAGTTAGTACCTTATACATTCATCTGCCATTGGGCTGGGGTTGTTCCAGATCTTGGTTATTACAGCACTGCATTAAATGCAGTGTGCATATGTCTTATTCAGTGAATGTTTTGTGTTCTGTTCTTTGTTCTGTTCCATGACTCCAAGAAGAGTAATTGCTGGATTTTGTAGTAGTTGTATTTTTAATTTTTTGAGAAGTTTCTATAATGTTTATTGCTGGATTTTTTTTCATTTTCTATACTGTTTTCCATAGAGGCTGAACAAGAAGACATATCTACCAACAGTAAATGAATTATCTATCTTCTTCACATTTTCTGGAGCATTTGTTGTTTTTAGGTTTTCTTATAGACGTTCTCACTGGTGGGCAATGACATCCTGTTGTCATTTTTATTTTCATTTCCCGATATCAGTCATGATGGTTACTTTTTTATTTTCTGGTTTGCTATATGTATGCCTTCTTTGATGAATGGTTAATTCCTCTTCCTGCATTTTTTATGGGATGATTTTTATTATTGAGTTTTAAGAGTGTATCTTGGTTATTAGTGCTTTGTCTGTTGTGTGGTGTACAGATATTTTCTTCCATTCAGTGGCATAATACTTGGTTTTAGCTATATATTTTCAGCAGTGAAATATTTTAGTTTGATAATGTCTCATTTGTTTATTTTTATTTTTTTGTACTGCCAAGGGAATTGAGCATATCTGTGATGTAATACTCATGGACAGTTCTGCCATTTTTTGGTCCTCAGTATGTCTTATGGACTTGGATCCTTTGGTCTAATATTGCAGCCTTAAGTTATTTTCAGTTAATATTTGTGTATGGTGTGAGGTAAAGATCCAGTTTCTGTTTTCTTTATTTCTCTTTTTAGCCCTATGTGGTTAACCAGTTTCCCAGTACTATTTTTGAGGAGACTTTTTTCCTTTTATGCACTTAGCTTCTTTTTTTTGTCCATATATCTGAGTGTGTACTGCTGAACATTTAGTTCTAATCCAGGTTTAAAAGTATAATTTCATTACAGTACTACCTTGTTTTGATTACTGTAATTTTATAATAAAGTTTAATGTCTGGGGATGCAATGCCTCTTGAATTTTTTTTTCTCAAAATTGCTTGACTATTCAGGGAGTTTTATGGATCTATATAATTTTAGTAGTGTTTGTTCTTTTACGTTGAGGAATTCTATTGGACTTTTTTATAGGTTTTAATTGAATATATAGATAATGCCTTCGATAGGATGATCATTTTAAGTTTCTCTACTCCGTGAACATGGAGTTGTTTTCCATTTCCTAGTGTCTTCTATTTAATAGTGCATGCAGTTTTTGTTATATGTCTTTTACCTCCTTCATTATGTTTATTTTTAGCTAATTAATATTTTCTGGATACTGTTGTAAATGAGATTTTTTGAAATATTTTCGATTCTGGTTCTACCTTGTTGTTTGCATATAGGAATGCAACATATTTTTTGTGTCAGTTTTGTAGGTGGATCTTTATTATTGCTTATAAAGATTTTTGGAGCCTTTTGGGTTTTTCTATGTATATTATATCAACTGCAAACAGGGATAGTTTATTTTCTTTTCCAATTTGAATCTTTTAAATTTTTTTTCTTTTACCTAATTGCTGTGGCTAGGATTTCAAAAACTATGCACCACATTGGTGAAAGTGTGAATCCTTTCCTTGTTCCTGATGTTGGAGGTAAGGCCTTCAGTATTTGGTCATTGAGTATGATGATATCTATGTGGTTTTTGTATATTGAATTCCTTCACTTCTACTCTATTGAGAACTTTTAAGTCATAATCAATAAGTTCTGTCAAATGTTTTCTCTGTATTCATTGATATGAATGCATCATTTTATTTTATTACTTTTAAAAATTTTTTATTATAACACATTTACTGGGTTTCCGTCATACAATGTTGCAGCACCCATCCCTCTACCAGACGAATGCATCATTTTAATTTTACTTTTATGGATAGAATGTACATCACATTGATTTGTACATATTGAACCCTTGCAAACCTGGAATGAATCCTCCTTGATCTTGGTGAATGATCTTTTTGACTTATTTTTGTTTTTTAATTTTCTGAATTGGTTTGCTAAGGTTTTCTTGAGGATCTTTGACTCTGTGTAACTTTATTTTTTAAGTAATGCCCCTTATTTTGGTATCAGTGTAATACAGACTTCATACAAGTTGTTAAGAGGAAGACCTGTATCTTTTTTTCCTAGGCGATTACTAGAAGGATAGGTAATAGATCTTTCAAGGTTTGCTCTTTCAAGGTTTGCTGGAATTTATTTTTTTTTTTCCCCCCCCCCCCCCCCCCCCCCCCCCCCCTCCCCTCCCCTCCCTCCCCCCTAGTAACTTTATCCTGTGCTTTTGTTTCAGAGAGATTTTGAGGAATGCTTTTTTTTTTTTTTTTTTGCCACACCAGGTGGTACTCATGGCTTACTCCCTGGCTCTCTGGTGGGGGCTCAGGGGACCATATACCTGGAACTGAACCCTGATTAGTCATATCTACAGGTAAATGAGCAGTCAAACTATGCTCAGCCATTCATGAACCTTGATGGGAGAACCTATGATTCTGAAAGTTCATTCTTTTTTTTCCTCTAGGGTCTCCACTTAGTGGCATAAAATTGTTAAATGTACCCACTTAGCATCTTGAGGTACCTTTTGTAACTTCTCCCATTCATTTCTAACCCCAATTTGTGGAAGTTTCTCCTTTTTTACTTCATGAGTTTAGCTAAGTGTTTGTTATTCTTGTTTATTTTTTTTCAAAATGATTTTTAATTGACTTTATTTTTTATGGTTTTCCTAATGGCTGTAATGATTTTAACTATAATTTTCATTATTTCCTTTCTACTTCTTTGGGTATATTTATTTTTTCTCCAGGGATGCTATAGTGATAGCATCAGGTTAAGGCTATGAGGGGCACTTTCTGTTTGCCTAAAGAAAGCATATTTCTGGAGGCCCTGGGGGTTCTGGGTGATGTTTATTCTCCTGAAAGGGAGTGGTAGACCAAATAAACTTGGGCATCTTTGCTGCACTGCTGTGTTCTTCCCTTTTAGTGATGCTTTTTGCTGTGTTCTATAAGTTCTGATTCTTTATTTCTTCATTCTTATTTATTTCCTGAAATCTTTTAATTTTTCTTTTGATTCTTTTTTACGAGTTTTTATTCACCATTATGCAGGTTAGCCTCCAAATAGTTGAGTTTTTCCCAGCTTTCTTTTCCTTCTTTCTACTTCAGTCTTCATTGTGGACTGAAAGAGAATTGATATGATTTGTTTCCATGTCCTTATATGTACTTGTTTTCTGCCTCAGAAGTGGTCTAGCCTCTAGA
This sequence comes from Cryptotis parvus, assembly GCA_021461705.1. NCBI lineage: Eukaryota > Metazoa > Chordata > Mammalia > Eulipotyphla > Soricidae > Cryptotis > Cryptotis parvus. The sequence continues at coordinate 74,425 of JAJIBD010001784.1, read as the reverse complement.
ATGCGTATTTGGTTTTTTAGAATTAGAGAATCTGTGCGCGCCTGTGAATCCAGCTCTCCCAATTCCTCATCAGGGCTGCTATTTCCGTTACTGATTTTCTGTCTGGTTGCTCAGTCCACAGTAGTGTGTTAAAGTCTCATACTTCTTTGTGTTGCTCCTTGATATATTTTCTCAGATCCATTAGTAGTTGTTTCAAAAAATTTTGCTGTCTCTTCATTTTGTGGATATATGTTGGTAAAGTGTTAAGTCTTCTTCATATATTGTTTCCTTCATCAGTGTATAAAAAACATGTTTGTCTTTTTTATATTTTAGTTTGAGTCTGTGTTGTCAGTATTATGTATGACCATCTCTGTTTATGTTTCCGGCGACCATTTTCCTGTGTGATTGCTTTTTTAGTCATTTTGCTTTGATATTGTGTTCATCATGACACGTCAGTGTATCTCTTGTAAGTAGCAGATTCCTGCCCCCTTGTGCGCTTTGTATGGGAAGTTCAATCCATTGGTTTTTTAAAGAAATACTTGATATGAAGGAATTCACCAGTTTCTCTGTGAGAACTTTGTCTGTTTTGCCATTTTCTTTTGTTCATTTGGCATACTCTTATTTTCTCCACTGATGCTTTGATATAAGTCTTTTGTGTTGTGATCAGCTTCTCTATGTCTCGTATTTCTGAGTGTTTTGTTTAAGGTTATAAAGTAGTTTATATCTGAAACATGAAGCTTATATCTCTTTTTAAATTTGATGCAAGCAAATCTCAAATTCACTATGGGAGTTCCTTTTTTACTATTCCTCATTTTCCCCCATTTTTGTTTTTGTATATCTTACTGAGTGGGTTTCCCTTGACCTTTATTTGAAAATCATTAATGTTTCTTGCAGAACTTGTTTTAGGAAAGGAGTACCTTGCCTGTTGTTTGTCCTAAAATGTTTTTATCTCTCCTTCAAATAGGAGTGATAACTTAGCAGGATAAAGTACTCTTGGCTGGACCTTCATATAGCATACTATTCCTTTCTGACCTACAGAACTTTATTTGAAAAATTCCGTATGGGTCTTTTGGGGATCTTTTAATATGTGAGTCTTTACTTTGTTCTTGCTGCTTTTAGTAATCCTTCCTTCTCCATTTTAATTATGATGTATATTTGTTTTTTTTTTTTTCGGCGCCCCGTTCTGTTTCACTTTTTTTTGTTTGGAACTAGGCTTTCTTGGTTAGTCTATATGTTTTCATTCTCAGATTGGTGAAATTTTCAGATATTATTTCTTCCACCAACATCTTCCCTTATCTTTGCTTTTGGAACCCCTTTGATGCAAATGTTGTTCCTCCTTTATGGCCCAGTAAATATCATGTTCTCTTTCTTAACAAATATTACTTTTAAAAAAGAATTTCTTTCATGTAGGCTTTAAATGTTTTTAATTGGGGGCGGGGATGCCAGCGGGTGGGCGTTGCTTGCGCGGCGGCTGTGCCGGCGGGTTCGATCCCGGCTCCCATAGGTCCCCCGAGACGCCAGGAGTGATTCTGAGTGCAGAGGGAGTCCCTGAGCGCGGTGTGACTCAAAAAGCAAAAAAAAAAAAATAAATGTTTTTAATTAAAAAAGCCATTTTAAAATTGTAATGTCATCTACCTTATCCTTGAAGTCACTGATTCAATTTTTAGTGTCTAGAATTCTGCAGATTGCTCACTAGATGTGAAAACAAAGCTGGGTGTGTAGAAAAATGTGGATGTTCAGCAACCCTTGACCCTATTTGCCCGGACCTTAGAAACTATAGTGAAATCATTTTCTGGGCTGTGGGGCCGTATAGTTTCCCTCACACTTCCTCAATCAGGGTTAAATATTTTGACCTGCTCAAAATAAATTATATATACAATTATAAAAGAAGAAGCTTTGTTGGCATGGCTCATTTTTTATTTTTTCTTGGCTCCCAGTAACATTTTGGGTGAAGAGAACAAGAGTCTCTGGGAGATATTAGCCGTCTCCCCTGCAGGCTCACCTGGTTATGCGTAAGTGCAGATGTGTTGTATTGGTTGTGGTTTTTATTAGGTGTTTCTAGCCTAAAGACTATTTCTGACAAATTTGGTGAAGCCTGGGATTTGACAAATTATTAAAACTTGGAAGCATGTCAATTTTAATTCATGCTAATATGGCTACTGTGGGCAAGTATGTGCATATTAAAGGAAACTGTGAAGGTCTGGTGTGCTGGAAATACTCGACCATTCAACAGCAAGTGATCATAAGACAATTGTATTACTCTATGAGATGGTATTAAAGAGAGTGTACTTTTATTGAAACAGTTTACCTTACTGCATCTATATTTTAAGAGTACAATTTCATCCCTCTTTAAAATGTATTTTGAGGGCTGGAGAAATTAAATATAGTGAGTAGGCTGCTTGTGTTGCATGCCTCCGAACTGGGCTCAATTCCTGGCATTCCATGTGGTCATCTGAACACAGTCAAGAGTAATCTCGGAGAGCTAAGAGTAAGCCCTGAGTACAGCCAGGTGTGGCTCCCCAAACAAAACAAAAAACAAAACAATAAAATAAAGTGAAATCAAATGATTTTTTTTTGCTACACCACAACCATATCAAAATTCCAATTTCTTCCACCTCAAATGATTGAAAAGCCTTGAGGTAGAATACCAAAAAAAAACGTATTTCAGTTAAATTTAATGCAGGATCTATTTCATCCTGATCACAGCAATGGAGCACTTGACTTGCATGTGGCCATGAGTGATCCCTGAGTGAAGAGCCAGGAGTAGGTTCTGAGCATGCCTAGTTGTGGCCCCCAAAACTCACCCAACACTCCTATCTTCTCCTTTTTATTTTCTTGTAAAAATTTTATGTGGTTACAAGTACAAGCTGTGCTCATTATGATTTTTCATACCAAATATATTAAATAGGAATTTTAAACCTGAGTGGGCATTAGACCCATTTTTAAAACCTTGTTTATAATGTTCAATTTTTTTGGTTTCATCAGAGATGAGACCAACTACTGAAGAGTTGGATATAAAAATTATACTTTTATATTCACCAACTGGAGAATAATTTGTATTGAATTGTCCAAGCATCATTTGCTTTGAGAACTTGTATTATTTCCATACCAGGTTTCTATTCTTGTGCTGTATTGAAATATGTAACTACTTAATCAAACTGGAATCATGACTAGTCGTTTTTAGAGGCAAAGTCAGGTCAAACATAAGTTGTATCTGGTTACAATATCCTGAAAGCACTAAGTTTATTAAGTTTCCATATGTAAATAGCAATTCCACCGAGCAGAGTTTACTGACATGTCTTAATTGGTCTTCATGACAAGCTATACATTGTCAATATTGTCATTTGCATTTATGAAAGTTGAAGATTATGAGCAAATGGCAAACGTGACATTTTAACCATATTATACTTTGAAATCAGGCTGTTTTTATTATGTGCTATTTTAGTAGTATCTCTTTTTTCAAAGCACTTCTCATTATCTTACTACTTATATTTTAGTTGTGTCTCAGTGAAGCTAAATAACAATAACTTCTCAAGGTCAATCTTTCATAAATGGCAGGACCAAAATTTGAGCTAGGATTGTCTGTTAACAAATGTCTCATACCTTGGATATGTGGATTGTGTGGATCCAGACGATCGTGTGGATTTATTATATAGTCTTATAATTATATGTCTTTGAACTCACAAGGATGGTTGGAAGTATTTCCATGCAAATTATTAGTGTATATTACAGCAAGTTGATGAGTCCGTTTGTTATAGTTCACTTGAGAAAGATCATAAACAGAAATATCTAGTAGGAAGGAAATCAGACATTCAAAATATGAAAATTAAAGACAATGAGTAGTTTCTTATTTTGCCCATTGGTTTATCTATGGTTCTGGATTGAATTTAAAGCCTGACACATGTGAGATCTGCACTCTACCACTGAGCCACCGCGTCTTTTGTACTGGTTGACCACATCTGGCAATACTTAGGGGTTACTCCTGGCACTTGGGAATTACAGTGGTGGTGTTGGGGGACCATATGGGATGCCTCGGATTGAACTCGTGTCGACCATGAGCAAGGCAAATAAATGCCCTACCCACTGTACTATTGTTCTGGCCCCTGAGCCGCATTTTGGGCTCCAAATGCACAATGCTTTTAAGAACTTGATAGTAAAATTTAGTGCACTTAAGATCCTGGTGCAAACAGTCGAGAAGGCAGAAGTGCATGTACAGACCTTCTGACTCTGTTAGTCATTCTTTAAGAAGCACCAGAGCTCTGTTTTACAGGCTTTTAGTGTCGTTCACTCTTTCATTTATGGGATGCTATTTCCATTACTAATACAATTGGCATTTGACCTTTCAGGCTTGTGCCGTTGGCATTGATGATATCTGTGTCTTCAGTGTACAGTATGGCCTTTGTATTTAAGTCAGAAGTTTGTTTTTTTTAATCAGACTGTGTTATGTTATTATGCAAATACTCCCCACTCCCACTCCCTTTATAGAAGAGCTTCATTGATGCTGCATTTATCCTGGGTTCTTTTTGATAGTTCAGAATAAAAGAGTTTGGAAGTTTTGGTTATAATCCAACAATCACTTTAATATGAAAGAATTAAAATATTACTTTTTGTTTTGAAGTAAAGCCTACTCTGAACTGTAGATTAAAAATTTTTTTTGTTAAAACAAAACAATACAGGGAAGGGAAGGGGAAAAATAAGCAAGTAAACAAAAAGTATTTTTTATTTGCTAAACTTTATCAAGATTCTTGTTAAAGTTTAACTTAAGTTAAAGTGTGAATAAAGGATTTGAAGCATTTAAAAAATTTTACTTCAAGCATTTATCATTACCTTGTACTATTTCTGATGTGATTAAAATTCTCAAGATATACTATGTTGTCCTCCTTTTCTTTAATTTTCTGTCTATAATGTGCATTACAAAACTGTTCATATCCATATGACTCTAAGTAATTGCTCTTATATATTTATATCTCTAAGTTCCGATAGTTTAAAAGATTGTGCTAGAAAGGACAGCATTCAAAATTAGATATTTTTTATTTGATTTGATTTTGTAAATGCCCCATTTGGAAGATGTGAGTGAAGGGTCTGGGGAATATCCACTTGGTCCTCTGCTTTCTAAGTGCTTATCTTACAGGGAGAGTCTCTGAAGTATCAGAGACCATGCTTTCTGCTGGACACAGGTAGTCTAGGTAGCTTTTGATAGTCTGGCTTGAAAACAAGAAGTCAGAGAACCAGATGAAGGATTGGCTATCTAAATGAGCTTCCAAAGGCATCTGAGCCACTAGAGCAGTATTCTCACTTGAGATATCTTGTGTTGCTTCATTATTTATCCAGCTTATATCTATCACTTGTATCACTTGTCTTTTCGTTGTTCATCGATTTGCTAGAGCGGGCACCAGTAACATCTTCATAGTCCTGTTGCAAGCAAGTGTAGAACAAGGGCATCTGCTCGCTCCAGGAATAAAAAAAGGCTCAAACCATTCCATCAGGTCATGGGAATGAGGTCTATAATTGTTACTGGCATTTGGCATATCAAATACGATATGGGTAGCTTGCCAGGCATATTATAATATATAATATTATAATAATATAATATATAATATAATAAATATAATATAATAAATATGATATAATGATGTGATATAATATAATATAATATAATATAATATAATATAATATAATATAATATAATATAATATAATATAATATATTATATTATAACATAATATAATATAATATATAATAATATATAGTATATACATTATATATGTATGCCTAGATATGTATGTATATATATATACATACATATATATATATATATATATATGTATGTGTGTGTATATATATATATATATATGCTGTTCAAACCTCCCGGATTGGTTCATTTGTTTAATAATGATAATCTTGCTTTGCAGCCTGTTGAACATGGTCCATCTTTAATAACAATAGCCTTTGTTTATACCTGTAATAGGGTGTGGCGCTGCCCTTCTACAATCTGTTTAGGGTTCTTTGTTGACCACGACCCTCCTTGTCACAGATAGGATTACTTTGGCGTATATAAGGGGACTGATAAGAGGACTGACCCCCCCACACTATGAAGGCCACCATATTCCACATCCAGACTCCCCTCTCGTCAGAACTCCACCCAGCAGAAAAAGCTGACCACAGCCCGGTTCGCACAGCTGCAAGTGGCTGCGCGGTTCATCAATAATTGCTCGAGTTTTGAGGTGACTACTAGAGTATCCCACCCACACGGCAGAGCCTGGCAAGCTACCCGTGTCGTATTTGATATTCCAAATACCAGTAACAATTACAGACCTCATTCCCATGACCTGATGGAATGGTTTGAGGCTCTTTATGTTCCTGGAGTGGGATGATGCCCTTGGGCTATCTCACATGTGACAGGACATATTGAGATGTTACTGGTGCCTGCTCGAGCAAATCAATGATATATGGGAAGACAGTGATACAGTGATATAAATATATATAAACTGAATATATATATGTATATATATATATATATATATATATATAATATACACACACACTCATACATATACATGTATGTATGTTGGTGCAGAGGGTAAGGTGCTTGCTTCACACATGGCCAAATTGGGTTTGATCCCCTGGTTCCACGTATGGTTCCTGAGCCCATCAAGAGTGATTCCTAAGCAGAAAACCAGTAGTCAGATCTATGCACCACTGAATGTGGCTCCCAGACTAAAAGCACTAATAAAACTGTATGTAAATATTTTCAGAGTATCCTTGCCCCAATTTTTCAGTTTTCAGGCCATACCCAGCTCTGCTCAGGGCTTACTTCTGGCTCTAAGCTCAGGGATCAGTTGAGTCGGATTAGTATACCAGTGTGTCGTATACTCTCAGTAGCAGGCTCTCATCTTGTGCGTTTACTGATAAACTGCAATGGGTAGAGATAGGCTTTTCTCTTGGGTGGGGCTCTGACAAGCTGTGGAGTCTGGATGTTGAAAATGGCGGCCCTCATGGTGTGGGGGCTCTTTTGGCTTGCAAGGCTCTTGGGATGGCGGGCCAGGGCTAGGAGCCCACCTTCCCTCCTGGGTGCCTCATGATCAGCTGAGCACAGGGAGAGCCGGTAACAGTTCTGCCCCATGTATCTGAGTCTAAACCAACTAGATGAGAATTCATGGCATGGATAATTTGTCATGATTTTGTTTATTTGTTTGGGTCACACCTGGCTGCTTAGGGGTTACTTCTGGCTCTGCCCTCCGGAATTACTCCTGGTGGTGCTTGGGGACCATATGGGATGCTGGGAATCAAGCCCACAAGTTTGCTGTGTGCAAGGAAAATGCCCTATCCCCTGTACTATCACTCCAGCCATTTGTCATGATTGTGATTATTGATTTGACACAATAATGTCAAACTGTGACATTGTGACATGGGAGGTCCCATGTGCCTCAAATATGTGTAACATGCTGAAAAGGATCATTACTTAGGCAGAAATATATTTGTGATGATTGGAGTGGTAGGGCTGTGGATGGGGAGACTCTTTGATGTGCTATTTTGTGATCCAGGTATAAAGTAATGATGGTTTTGATGTGCAGTGTTGGAAAAGTCTACTGGGTTGGAAAAAATTTGGGTCAATTTTTAAGATATTATATTTAAGGTGTTAGGGGTCAGAGTCTGCAATGAAATGTCCGTAATGGGAGAGATAATCCAAATTTGAGAAGTCAAATTTATTCATTGATGTCTGAGGCATCTGCATAAGGCTCAGTAATGCGTGTGCTGTGTGCTCGATGGTGGTGAGGAGTGAGGGAGAAATGCACAAAGCCAAGTTTTAAACCTTCGGTGCCGTTGCCAGCCAAGTGGGGTGGAGAGAAACAAAAAGAACAGTCAGCAAATGAGACAAAGAGGTAGTCGAACACAGAGAACATCCAAGGAAACCATGCGAGGAGAGAATTTCAACAGTGCTAAATGAAGCATAGAGGTCAAGGGGATTGAAAACTTGAAAAAAGACCTGTGTGATTTGTTAAGGGAAAGGTCTTTGGAGAGAGGAAAGTTGTTTCTAGAGCAGTGCGGCATGGATTTGCTGGGTACCGTCATGGCCAGAGCATGTTTTTATTGAATCCCTTCTGTAATTGCTTTGTCTATGTGTCTTGGTACCTGGATCTTTAGTATTTTGAGAGAGGTATAGGTCAACAAGAAGTGTAGCAAGGAACTGAGATTAGAGTTCTCATATTCTGCCAACTAATCAGGTCATTTGGTCTGTTATATATGTAAGAAATTTTTAGAGCTGAACTCTTGGGCTTACTTGGATTCACAATATCATATTGTTTCTGAGGAGAATGTTTGGGAAGTGTGAAAACAAAGTAATATTTCAAAGCCTCTTTATAAATGCACAGAAGGTGAGCTTGAAGTCTTTGTCTCAAATGTCAAGTTGTAGAAAATTAGAATTGGATTAAAATTTATGAAAATAATTTGCATTTTATTTAGATAGAATCAAAGCGGTAAACTCACTGACGAGTTGTTATGGTTAAACCAAAAGAAGGTAGCCATTTTGTAACATCAGTCTCATTGGAGAATGGAGGCATAAATTAGATGTAGTAAGAACTCAACGTTTGGAAGGTAGGAGACACTCTTATGATTGAAAGGGAAATTTTTTTGAAAGGAAAAATTTCTATCCTATTTAATTAGTTGCTGTGGTCTCCTTAATTATAAATATGAAACTATACTAATCTAGCATGGATTTAACTAGCTAGAAATGTAGTGATTTTTCTGGTGAGTAAAACATGCAATTTAAAATTTTTTATCACATTACAAGAAACTAGGTGAGAGGGAATGAAGACAAAATTAGAGTTATACTTCTCTTTTTTTTCCTTTTTTCTTTTGCATTTGCCTCATTGTTCTTTATGTTCAAATGCAAGTAGGAGCTAAATAAAATTTTGCTATGCTTGAGAATGTAACTTTAATGTTTGTACAAATGTTATTGGTTCTACACAAATAGGAATTACTAACATAAAACTCAATGCCTTATAAAATGTAATTTAGATAGGTTAATTTGGAACCACATAGGTTCCAGACAGGTTAATCTGACTTCACAGCTCGTCAGAGCACCATCCAAGAGAAAAGCCGATCTCAAGCCCTGCTCTTCAGAGTCCCACCCTACAGCGAATACTATTTCAGACCCAGGTATGCCTGATCCAGAGACTCAGATACATGGGGCAGAGGGTGCTACTAGCTCTCCCTGTGCTCAACTGATCATGAGGTGCCTGAGAGGGAAGCCAGGTTCTAGCCCTGGCCTGCCATCCCAATAGAGCCTCACAAGAAGCCAGAGGAACCCCCACACCATGAGGGCCGTCATTTTCAACATCCGGATTCCTCAGCTCGTCAGAGCTCCACCCAAGAGAAAAAGTCGATCTCTCTTTGTTCATCAGTAAATGCACAAGATGAGAGCCTACTACCGAGTATCCTACCCGCACAGCAGAGCCTGACAAGTTCCCGTGTCATATTTGATATGCCAAAAACCAGTAACAATTATAGACCTCATTCCCATGACCTGAAGGAATGGTTTGAGGCTCTGTGTAATCCTGGAGTGAGCAGATGCCCTTGGGCTACACTAGTAACAGGACGTATGGAGATATTACTGGTACCAGCTCAAGCAAATCAATGAACAACGTGAAGACAAGTGATACAAATGAATTTGGAACCATACTAAACTTGAATTTCCTGGGAATCTGAAACTGTCCCAGTTATCTATTCAAGTTGATACTTAGGTGTATAACCACATATTAATAATAACATGTTTATTTATTTATTATTTTTGCTTTTTTTGGGTCACACCTGGCAATGCTCAGGGGTTTCTCCTGACTCTGCACTCAGGAATTACTCCTGGCGGTGCTCGGGGACCATTTGGGATACCCGGGATCAAACCCAGGCCGGCACAGGCCGGCTGTGTGCAAGCAAATGCCCTACCCACTGGGCTATTGCTCCGCCCCACATGTTTATTCTTTATTTCCAAGAAGTTATTGTGAAGTATAAATTGTTCATTGAATTGAAAAAAATTCTGAAGGTCTCAACTTTAAAACTCTACTTGCCACCAAACTTCACCCAGTTCTACCCATCTGACTCCATGAGTCCAGAGTCTGCTGCTGTTACATGGGAAAGTTCTGCAAAGACAGCACACTGGTGGGGCTTCAGATTCTAGTAGGCAATTTTTTTCCTAATTCCTATCTGTGTAGTAATTATGTTTCCCCCACCCTCTTGTACATTGAATATTCAAGGGATCTTTTACCATTCCGGATAGACCTCTGCTACTCTGAAGGTCATGATACTCACATTAGAAGCATTCATAGTCCTCTTAATTGTGAGTAGGAATGGCGACACTTCATAAGATCAGTGGGGTTGCTGAAGTAATTATTACACAGTCAGTTCTTGGAGTATATAAAGAAATTACAAGGAAAAAAGCATTAAAACCTTCAGCTTTCCTGCTGACTGACTTTAAAGGAGAGCCCAACCTGACAAACACTTCCAGAAACAGTTTTCAGTTTTTACATCCCACCCCCTCTCCTTTGACCAAGGGTATGTTTAGTCACTACAAGGAATTCTATCTGAAATAAAGTAACATTCAGAGAAAGAAACCAAATAAATGGCAAAAAAATTTTCTGTGAGTTTAAGGGAGAAGCAGAAAATTTCCTTTGAGTAGCTGTTCAGTGCTCCAGTGGAGTATGTTTACCTGGCAAGTATGAATTGTGTCTTCTTACTCTAATGGCCCGGCCATTGTGTTTGCCTTGGCATGAAATCCAGCTTGTTGGCGACCTTGGGAGACACATCATATTAGATCATGGGTTGATGTAAGTTCATGTCTGAATGATTTTGAATAGGTTGGATCTGGCTGGGGAAGAATGTATGTCTATAACTGGCTCAGATGAAGATTAAACATACTTGAATTTTTTTAAAAGGTGTTGAATGGGTAGGAATATGTCTTTCACAGTGAGTGAACAAATGTGTGTGTGTGTGTGTGTGTGTGTGTGTGTGTTTTAGGAGAACATTCCTGAACTCGTAATGCTGAATCAGAGACTGGTTAGTAATAGTTCATGGCATCTAGAAACTGCATGTGAGGGAGTTTGCCATTAATTATGGGATACCACTGATTTAAAGATAAAGCCCAAAACAAACGCACCTCTATTTTATTATGTTTTATTTTAATTGAAGTTTTAGCATTTGCTGCCTAATAGTACTTGGCTTTATAATATTAGTTGATGCATGAGAAAATAGAATGACACCCACAAGCTTTATTAAATTTTTATAGGGGATAGGGGGCTGTAACATACGGCTCTTGAGGATTGCGCTCTGCAGTGATTATATCATGCCCGGCATTGAACTTAGCCCTTCTTTATACAGAGCATCCGCTCAGCCTGCTGTGCTGTCTATCCAGACTTTATAAATGTTTTCTTACTTTTATGTTTAGTTTCAAGTTTTATATTTAGTTTAAAACTTGGAAAACTCACATGTCACAAAAAACTGTTTAGTTTTTCCTGTGCAATTTCAAACAATTCATTCTTGTTTGATAGAATAGATTCTCTACAACTCATTGCTTTTCTTAAAGATTACTTCTATATAGTTTTCAGTATAAATTTATATGCTTGCTAAAAATTTATATGCTTGATTTTCTCTTCTATTTATAAACAGTTGAGGGAAATTTCTACTTTCATGTTAGAAGGTGGGAAGCAAAGCTCATTTCTGTATGTATAGGAAACGAAGGATGAAGGTGTAGGAACATCATGGTTGTATATGTGGGTTTAGTAGTTACTTATTCTAAAATCTTTATTGGAGAAGTAATAATAAAATATAGCTAGTATGGATAAACAAAGAGAGGAAAACCACACTTAGAATCTATAGATAGCGGTTGCCGTTTTGACAACAATAGCATCATTCTTAAAGTACTATATTTAGTAATCTTTTTCCCTGACGTCTCATGAATGTGTTCCTAAGTCATTATATAATTTCATAATCCACTGAAGTTTTAATAATAATTGTATAACTATCATACTTTATTTAATCATTTTCTGTTCTCTGTTTTGATTTTAGATCCTGCCTCATTTAGGGTTTTTTTTTTTTTTTTGCTTTTTTGGGTCACACTCGGCAATGCTCAGGGATTACTCCTGGCTCTGCACTCAGGGAATTACTCCTGGCGGTGCTCAGGGGACCATATGGGATGCTGGGAATCGAACCCGGGCCAGCACAGGCCGGCCGCGTGCAAGGCAAATGCCCTACCCGCTGGGCTATTGCTCCGGCCCCCTCATTTAGGTTTTTAATAAGATTTTTTTTTCTCCTAAGTATTGCTTGAAAGGCTCAGGGGCCCCAGTGGACGTTTACTTCCAGGACATGAGTTTGGCTCTTCTGAACCTGCATTGACAGGTGTCCTGTGTTCTGGATTCTCCAGGGTCACACGCTGTGGTACGATTTTGGCGCATGCCTAGCATGTGCCATAACCACAATACCTCTCCAGCTCCTATATGTGATACTTTAACAAATGCCTCATAGTTTAATGCTATGGATACTTATGCAGAATGAATTTCAGAAGTTGGAATCACTGCATCAGAATATGAGTAAAACTTCAAACTTCTGCAAAACATCTGCATAACATCACACAGTCATGCTCCACAAAGTCTGATGTGATTAATGGATTGTGACAGGGTGTGTTAAGGTAGTGTCCTGTCTGGAGGTAATAGTGAAGTCCATCATCACAGTGTAAATGGGAGTGGTGGCAGTTGGACTGCACCAGAACCTTCTTTGTGGGTGAGAGCATTCTGCAGGTCTTCAGTTACTGTTTCTGGTTGCTTTTTCACTAAGACGCCTTCTTGCAATTTAAAACACACTTTTTTAAAAAAAAATATTTTTACAATTACAAAGATATCAATTAAAAAAGTTCATATTTGGGTTTTGGTCATACAGTGTTCCAGCACCCATCCTGCCACCAGTGCCCATCTCCCACCACCAACGTCCCCGGTTCCCTCCCCCCACCAGCCCTGCTCCATGGCAGGTTTTTTATTTCTTTCCCTTTCTCTATCTTTCTCTTTTCCTTCCCTCCAGACTATGGATTACAGAACATACATTAAAGGGTTGTCATGTGTATCTTTTTGCCTCTATTTAATGCTCAGTTCTAGGTTGGCATTAGTACCCTTGACAATTGTTAGCACCCTGTTCCATTTTCTGTCTTACCTAGCCTCTGACTCCCACACGTAAAACACACTTTTGATCAGCTCTGAACTATGGCAAAGGGAAAAACTTTTCGTCCTGTACCTACATTTCCCAGAGATTATTCTCCCTTTGAACTTTCTGTGTGCTCAAAGCTGGAAGCTACACATAGAAATTAGAAACCGTTGCTTATAGAGAAGGAGGTTTGTTCTTGGTACTGAAGGACAGCTCGACCATGGACCTGCAAACGAAGGGTGTTTAGAGAGGAACCGGAACTGCCCGAAATCTTTGGTTTGGGTTACATGGGTCCTAAAAAGGAAAGACTTTGGATTGCCTTGATTTTCATGAGGGTAGAAGCAGTCATAGAATTTATTCTCTTTTCATAATTTTTGATGTTAGCTGGAGAAAGCATGTTTGCCGCTCTCTTCACTTTGGCGAGCCTTAACACCTCCACTTAGTTTTAAGCTGCATATTTTGCAACAGTCCCAGTCTAAAATATTTTTTATTTCTAAGTCTTTCTTATCTATTTTTTAAAAAATCTGTTTTCCTCTTTTAAAATACTTTATTAAATATCAATAAAAATTAAATTGTATTTTTCTAATTATTATTGAGTAAAAAGCAATTTAATTTTAGAAAACAGGACTGAGAAAGTCAAAGCCCGTCTTGCTTTCTTTTGCTCTAGGACCACTTCCTGTGCTAGGACTTTCTTTCACTATCACTGTCTCACTGTCTTCCCGTTCATCATCGATTTGCTGGAGCAGGCCCCAGTAACATCTCCATATGTCCTGTCTCATGCTAGTAGAGCCCAAGGGCATCTGCTTCCCTCCAGGAACATAAAGAGCCTCAATCCATTCCGGAATGAGGTCTATAATTGTTACTGGTATTTGGCATATTAAATACAACACGGGTGCCTTGCCAGGCTCTACCCGTGTTGTATTTGATATGCCAAGTTTACTATTATTATTAGATAGATATTTAGGCTACACTAAGCAGTGTTCAGGACTTACTCCTGGCTCTGTGCTCAGGGATCACTGTTTGGAGGACTGCTGTGTGCTGGGGATCCTATTCAGGACGACTGCGTGAAGACAAGACATCCACTGTACTGTATCTCCAGACCTTTCATTATAAATATGGATGTATGTTGCACCAGTTTACATTCCCATCAACACTGTACTGAGAGTTTCTTTCCATCAGCGGCCTCATCACAGTTACTATTCCTTTTGATGGAAGCTGCTCTCACAGCAACAGGAGACACCTTATTGTGGCTAGCGTTGCATGTTCCTGAGAGTAAGTGGTGCCATCTTCTCAGGTGCCCATTGGTTAACTGTATGTGCTCTTTTAAGAAATGTCTATTATTATCTTTTGCCCCTTTTTGTTTGTTGTTATCTAAATGTTGATGTTCTAGACTCCTTAAATTTATTTTCATTTGGAGTTGGAACTATTTTCAGCTTTAAAGACTGTTGGCTACTTTTAGACATAGAATGAGCTATAATCCTCTTAATATTTAAGAAAACTGATTTAAGGAGAGACATGTCATGTGATATTTGATATCTTTACTGTTACATGTACTGTCTTTCTAATATTTCTTAATTGAAAATGATTTACATATGTGTGCTTGGCTCATTTTTTGTATTTTAACTACAAATTATCCACTTACTAGAAACACTTCAAAGTCTGCTCTCTGTTAATAGGGATAAATATTATGTTCTTGAGAACCTGTGAAACTGTATCAGTTTGCTTTATTAGCTGGTAGGTAGGCAATGAAGAAGAAATTTTGCCTCTTTGGTTATTACTTTGTTATATTATCGTGCTTTAAAGGTTTATTGGGAAAAATTCCCATACTTTTATTAAGGATGAAAGGCAAGTTCTTACAAAGTATAGGTTGTTTGCTAGACTGAGAAATATTAGAAATATGTCTTGGCTCCTCTTTCTGGCCACCCTTGATGGCCAGTAATACTAAGTGGCTCAGCCTATGCCTTCAGTGGCAAGAGGTTTCCCATGCTTTGGGAGGGGGCCCAAGACAAAGAGGTCCTTGTAAAACTCAGCTAGAGACTTGGCCTTGGGACAGAGACCTTGAAGAACTACGTTAACTGTGCCCTACCCAGCAGCTTGCTGCTGCAGCTCAGACCTCTGCTCTCTGTTACAAAGCCATACACTATATGGAATGACCTATTGTCTATGGGCTTTTTATACTTACTGACCCATTATTATCCCAAAACTCTGCTGCCTTGGAGCATCATGTATCATTGCAGCAGAATCATATTTTGCATTTGCTACTCACAAAACTACTTGCTCCTTGTCTTCTCACCTTCTGTAGGGGAAAGTCACTCATCCTTATGTCTAACTTGTTAGAGTGTAATACATATATAAATGCTATATACACATATATATATGTGTGTGTCTATATATGTGTGTGTGCCTGTGTGTATATGTATATATGTACACATAGTACTTTGAAGAATAGAGACCATAGCCAGCAGTGCTAGGGTTTCCTGGGGCTGTTACTTGCAATAATTGACCCAGTGGCTCTATGCCTTCTTGGATCCATTATGACTTTATCCAATGCTATTAGGGAATTTTGTGATTCTTGGAATTGAACTCAGGCCCTTACATATGGCAGTGATATGATCTACTGTTTGAGATATATATGTGAAGTATCTTTATGCATATTTATATATGAAGTTTTTAATTAGCCCATGATTAGCTTCTTTTACCACAGTATAAGAAACATAGTTTTTTTTTTTTTTGCTTTTTGGGTCACACCTGGCAAAGCTCAGGGGATCTTCACACAGGAATTACGCCTGGCAGCACTCAGGGGACCATATGGGATGCCAGGGATCGAACCCGCATCGGCGCTCAAAGCAAATGCCCTACCCACTGTGCTATCACTCTGGCCCCAGAAACATAGTTTTTAAAATCCCAAGACTTGGAGCTCGAATTTGCTTCTGCCACTTAATTCTCAATCTGTTTCTATTATGCTTTCCCATTTGAATTTATGAAACTCAAGTAACATAACATTTAAAACAATTTTATGTATTGTTAATTGTCACACAGATATTAATAATTGTTATTATTTTAAATTTACATTCACCAGTATAGTCAAATAGTAATGAATATCTAATTATCACTTTAATCCCAGAGAAGATAAATAAAATGGATATTCCCTACTTTGGTGATAAAGTCATATTTATATTAGGACTGTTGCTCAGAAGTGAAAAAAAAAACAGTTATGTTCATCTTTGTAGAGTTTTGCAAACAGTCCAGGATAGAGAAAAGAAGAGGCAGAGAATAGCGGTCAATAAAGGCTTAGTTTTGGGGCTGGAGAGATGGTACAGTGGGTAGGAGGTTTGCCTTGGATGCGGCTGCCCTGAGTTCAGTCCTCAGCATCCCATATGGTACCCTGAATACTTGCAGGAGTAATTCCTGAGTGCAAAGCCAGGAGTAACCCCTGAGCATTGCCACATATGAGTGCCCCCGAAGACTTAGTTTCTATGTAACTTGGTGAATGATTACTTTGAATGATTAAGTTAGGTTTTCAATATTGATCATGTTTATATATATGCATGTAACATATATAAAACACATATACAAACACAAATATATGTATGTGTATATGTATATATATTGCAATAGTGCTTCAAGAGTAGCAATTATAAACAAATATTTTATGAATTAATAATATCAAACATGATCAAATGTATATTATGCACTAGAGTAAAATTGTTTACCTGTGTGGGTGAAAATGTAATCCTTCAAATTCACAGCAAAAAGTTATAGAAAGGAAGAATCAGTATTTCCTAAGGTGGTTGTAACAACCTGGAAAATGTGTTTTCTCCATTGGATGCTGGGTCCATCTTCAGTTTAAAAGTGTTCACAAGGAAGAGTCCATGTTTAGGTGTAATTTCTATGTTTTCCAGTTTGTAAAATGACATCTGATGCTTGCTTGTGATGTTTCTTTCATCTCTCTGGTCTCTCATGGATGGACAGTCTTATTGGTGGACACTCTTTTCCTTTAATTTCAGTTTCTTTCTATAAAAACCTTTTCATTTCCTGATGAAATTGTTTTCTGGGGTGGGTTCAGTTTTAATGAAAAATTAGCACATTTTATTTAATAAATATATTATGCTTATTATTATAACTTTATTTTTGGAAGCATTCCATGCATCTGAAAATTTATGAACCACAATTTATATTTTCAAAGAAAGGGTTTATTCTGGCTTTGAATGAATTGTTGAGTTAGCAGAGTTGAGGCAGAAGAGTAACAGAAGGGTAAGGGACTTGAGCCAGTTGGCCTCTCCCCCAGCATCCCTGTTGTCTAAGCCATAGGAAATAGGGGACTTAGAGACAGGTGCTGAGGAAATGAATAACAGTTAGATAAGTCTGACACATCCCCAGGTTTTTTTCTCTGTATTTGGTGCTTGATGCCTTTGCTGTTGCAAATCTTTGCTTGCAAAGATGTTAGAGCTTAGTTAGATGTTGTTTCATTTACGTTTCTTGAGTAGTGAAATGACAATGATTGTTCGTAGAAATGGAAAGGAAGTATGGATTTGAGGGTTTGAAGCTGGTATTTAATATTGTAGGCTCTGGAAGTGACAGTGATTCTTATTACTAAGTCGTTATTTAACTAAAGGAATTATTTATTTAAAAACTTTGATTTTCCCCCTCAGTTTTATTGGAAAATAATTGCCACACATCAATCAACATTATTGAAAGAGCAATATGCTGAGACACATGAACTGTTTATAAAAATCTTTTGTTTTGATAATTTATAAAAAATCTTTGTTTTGCTGTAAATATTCATCAATATGAAAGTCTCTGAACTTCCATTTTCTTGTTTATAAAATGGTATTAAATGTAATTTCAAAGTTCCATGATTATTATTTTTAATGTTTTGTACATGAAATATAGTATCAGATATTCCTTATTTAGCTTTAACAATACAAGGCAGAAGCAGTAAAGATGGAAGTCAGGATGGGGCATGTGGCTCGGTGGCAAAAATGCATGACTGGCATGCATGAGATCTGGTTCTGGCCTAAATACCAAAACTAAAGAAAAAGGGCTGGCAGGATAGCACAGTTGTTAAGGTGCTTGCCTTGCACATACCCAGTTGAATTTCATGTATTACATATTTCCTTGAATGCTACTGAGAGTGACTCAGAGTATGAGCTTGAGCCCAACCACTTCTTCCTGCCCTCATGTATTACATATTTCCTTGAACACTACTGAGAGTGACTCAGAGTATGAGCTGGGACCTAACCACTTCTTCCTGCCCTGTTCCCTTACCCTCACCACCAAGGTTTAAGATGGGAGGCAACAAACTTTATTGCAAAGGAAATATTTAGAAATGGATTTGTGAGCCTTGAACCGTCACTTTTGATCACTTGACATCCTGTTATTCTTCAATTTGCTCAAGTGGGCACCAGTGGGCCATGTGCCAGTGTAGCTCAATTACATCTGCTTGCTCTAGGAATACGAAGAGCCTCAAAACGTTCAGGGTCTTGACGAAGAAGTGTGACCATCTTGCATGGGTTATAGTCAGTAATGGCTCTAGTCCAGCGGTCATCTCCAAGTCTCATTACATGTCCAGCCCATCTGATTTTCGATGCCTTGGCAAACGAGACAGCGTCCCTGACTCTGGATTGTTGGCAGAAGTTGGAAATCTGGATTCCCTTCTCTAACTTGAGTGATGTGTGATATTCCAAGCATAGCTCTTTTCATTCCTCTTTGGGAGACCAGAATAGCGTTCTCATCCCTGCTTTCATAGGCCCAGGTTTCGGAGCGTATGTTAATGCAGGGAGAACTGTGGAGTCGAAGAAATGTGCCCAGAACCAGAGGTTCTTTCTCCTTTGAGCTATTTCTTTGATGTTCTTGAAGGTGTTCCATGCTGCTCTCTTCGTCCTGTGCAGCTCAGGTGCTAGGTTGTTCATCATGTTGACTTCTCGGCCTAGGTACACATAACTGCTGCATTCAGAGAGGTTTGTTCCTTTGAGAGTGAATGGAGCATCTGGAACGTGTTCGTTTTTCATGAACATTGTTTTGTTGAGATTCAGCTGCAGATCTTTCCACATTCGCATTCGAAGTCAGCCAGCATTTGTGCCGCTTGGCTAATGTTTGGTGTTATTAGAATGATGTCATCAGTGAAGTGGGGGGTGGGTGTCATTGCTGACCATCTATCTTCACCCCCATTCCTTCACATTCTAATTGTCGCATGATCTCGAGGGGTGGTGCTGAAGAGTTTCAGAGAAATGGCATCACCCTGCCAAACCCCTCTTTTGACATCAATGATCACTTCCTTGTAAAATGGTGAGATCCTGGTGGTGAATCTGTAACAGAGCTCATGAAAGATCTTGATGTATTGAGTTTGAGCCTTGAACCATACTGTTCCTTTTTCCTCTTTTGACTCGAGATGCTGTGATTTACAGAGTTATTCATATTAAGGTTGTTTCAGGCATGATACGTTCCACCTCCAGTTCCACCACTGATGTCCTCTTCCTTCCACCAATATAGCAAGCCAGGTTCCTTCTCATCACCCAGCTTTTCTGTCGGCAGGTATATAGCAAATTTATTTCATGTTGCTTGGTCCAATAAAACAAAGAAATGGCGAATTGAATCATTCTAAGATAAATCAATAAAAGTCAGCTTGTGATAATTGGTACATGTTTTTAACCTTCCTTAATCTGGTAGAGGACAACCATATTCACATTAGTGAGTACCATACTCAGTGCCACATGATGGAAAGTTTCCCCTGTCTCTTAGAGGAGCTCTCTTAAAGCTTCTTGCAAAGCTGGTTTGAAGACTGAATTCCATAAGCTGTTGCCTGTCCAAGAAGTCCTGGTCAGTTCCTTCAAATCCGAATGACAATCTATTGGGTAGAGTATTCTTGGTGAAGTGTTCATTTTGTTGAGTTTTTATACTTTATCCTTCCATATTCTTCTGGATTTTAAAGTCTCATTTGATCTAGCTGCTGTTCATCTTATGGGCTTCCCTTTTTATGTAAATTTCTTTTATGATATTTCTGCTTTCAATATTCTGTCTCTATCTTTGGATTTTGTCATTTTGAGAACAGTGTGTCTTGAGTTTTTCTAATTGGTTCTGTTTTTGGTGGGACTCTTCAGGTCTCTTGAATCTCAGTGCCCGTAATCCACAACTCTGGGAACTTCTTGGAGATGATTTCTTTAACTATTATTTCTTCATCACATTTGCTTTCCTGTTGTTCAGGGACTCTGATGATTCTTATATTGCTTCTCTTGGACTCGTCCCATATTCTCTGGTATGCTGTTCATTTCCTTTCAGACTATTTTCATCTTCTGCTGTTCCTGGCACTTTCCTCCTCGTCTTGGAGCCTCTCGATCTTTTGCTCAGCTTCTGTCAATCTGCAGTTCAGTTTCTGTTGACTTTTTTTAGGTTTTTTTTTTGGGGGTCACACCCATCATGCACAGGGGTTACCCCCTAGCTCTGCACTCAGGAATTACTCCTGGCGGTGCTCGGGGGCAGTATGGGATGCTGGGGATTTAACCCAGGCTGGCCGTGTGCAAGGCAAACTCCCTACCACTGTGCTATCGCTCTGGCCCCGACTTTTTTACATTTTTTTTAACATCTTGCATTTTAAATTTTTTTCACATGCATCTATTTGGAAGGAAAAGTTTTTGTTTTTTGATATTTTATTATACTACCGTGAGCTGTACAATTACAAAGATGTTCATAAGATGTTTATATGTAGGTTTCGGCCTTCCAGTGTTCCAGCACCCATTCCTCCACCAGTGCCCATTTCCCACCACCAATGTCCCCGATTCCCTCCCCTCCCTAGCCTGCCTCTACGGCAGATTCTTTATTTCTTTCTCTTTCTATCTCTTTCTCTTTTCCTTTTTATATCACCTACCATGTTCTTCATTTCTGTCATTTCTGACCACAATAGTTTTTTTTTTTCATGTCAGCTCTTATACTTTCTTGTGCTTTGCTGTCTATCATTTATTTGAACTCATTGAATACCCTCTTTATAGTGTCACTAAATATACTGTCTGGGGATTTACAGGTGTTGCCACTCATCGAGCTTGGTGGATTTCTACATGTATCATCCCATCGACTTTCTAGTGTTCTTGCTGTGCTGTGTATTTGTGTTTTATCTGCCCCTCACCCCAGAAAATGCTGAGGGATTAAACTAGAGGCTCCTTTCTTCTCTGCTCATCCTCACAGAGTGACAAGAAGGATATGAGCAGCATGTAATTTGTTGAATAAATTTGACATGGAGCTGCTGGTGTATGTGCTTTAAGAGCTGTGGTGCGGGCCCTTAATATGATGCACGGCAGATATTATATGGGATGTACCTCGTATGGAGGGCCTCTGGTTTGAGTTCTGCCTCCAGTTAGGAATAGATCCAGTGATATTTGTCAAGGCAAGCCTCACGACGTTGGGTAGAGCAGCAAGGAGAAGGTTCTGAACTGTACTCTGTTTGATGTGTATCACCTGCATTGGCGACTCCTGTGTGTTTAGTTCTGCACTTCCAGCTGCTGTTGAAATTCTGGATGGTAGGTGTTCTGCTTTGAATGGGTAGTTTGGAACAATCTGTTAGATAGGACACTTGTATTTTTTATAGTGACTTTCACTAGCTATGAATTTTCAGCCTTCATGGTATGAACTTGTTGATAACTCTAAGTTTGGACTTTGCAATAGAGAGAAATGAAAATGGTGGCTTATTGGTGCTACATAGGAATTTTGGAAATGCAGAAAACAAACATATACCTTATCCAAGCATAGATTTTGGTAAATGAGTTTTAGACAGATTGTTATTCAAACTCATCATGTTTCCTTTAATTTTTTTCACTTTTTATAGTAATAATTCTTCTGGTGTTTACAATACATTTTTATTAAAAACAGGGTTTGCCATCTGCCAAACAGAAAGTATAAAAAATCAGGCTGTGCCGTTCTTTTTTTCTCCCCAAAGTAATTTTCATCAGATCTCATTTTCCTCTGCTTTAATATCTCCTACAAATGTGGTTGTGATCTTGAGTCATGCATCTCATGAACTGGAGGCACTTTCCAGATATAAATTGGGGAATTTAGCTGAAGAAGGGAGAGAAAAATCAATAGGGAAAGATGTGTAAATTGATTATGTGATGCATCTTTGGGAGTGAAGATGAGCAGTTTGGTTATTTATAATATGTTTGAGCCAAAATGGCATTTACACAGGGGTCAGGGTTATTTCACATCAGTGCAATATGCCTATTTAGCCAAGTTTAGATAATGCATCACACATATCTCTATCACTATGGCAGAATGTTTGCAGCTAACTTTTTTTTTTTTTAAGTATTTTATTATACCACCGTGAGATATACAAATAAAAAGATATACAATTAAAAGTTCATGTTTGGGTTT
Organism: Cryptotis parvus; assembly: GCA_021461705.1. Taxonomy (NCBI): domain Eukaryota; kingdom Metazoa; phylum Chordata; class Mammalia; order Eulipotyphla; family Soricidae; genus Cryptotis; species Cryptotis parvus. The sequence continues at coordinate 51,907 of JAJIBD010001784.1, read as the reverse complement.
TGGTCATACAGTGTTTCAGCACCCGTCCCTCCACCAGTGCCCATCTCCCACCACCAACATCCCGGTTCCCTCCCTTCCCCAGCCCTGCTCCATGGCAGGTTCTTTATTTTTCCTTTTTCTCTTTTCCTTCCCTTCCAGTCTATGGATTACAGAACATACATTAAAAGGTTGTCATTTGTATCTTTTGCCTCTATTTAATGCTCAGTTCTAGGTGGCATTAGTACCCCGACTATTGTTAGCCCCCTGTTCCATTTTCTGTCTTACCTAAACTCCTGACTCCCACACGTTTGTGATAATCTCCACCTTTGACAAGACCTCCTGATATATGTTTCACTTGACCTTGAATTGGTATCATAATATGTACATATTTTATGCCAGCAAAAAATGAGTCATTCTGTATCTGTCTCTTCCTTTGGCTAATTTCACCAACATAATCTTCTCCATGTCCATCCATTTATAGGCAAATTTTATAACTTCATTTTCCTAACAGCTGCATAGTATTCCATTGTGTAGATGTACCAAAGCTTTATCCAGTTCTTTGGGCACTCTGGTTGCTTCCAGATTCGGCTATTGTGAATAATGCTTTGCAGCTAACTTTGTTTCTCATGCTTAAAGACACTTGTCTCCTGGCATCTTTCCTATGAAATAGTTGAAAATGACTCTTCTAGTTTACGTGTTTGATACATATCCATTTAGGGTTTACCCATTGCACTTCTTGATTAAGAATCACAATTTTTATATTCTCAGCAGAAAGAGTAAAATGAGAGGTGATGACTTAATAGTGTAATCCAGTATAAAGTAAAAAAGGACAGTGACTCTGAAGCATGTATGCTCTTTCTCAGTAAAGTTTCAGCTGTAGCTTTCCAGTAGGCTTTCATATCCTTTCTTTCATTCATTTCTCCATACTCTATTTCTAATCCTATTTCCTTCTCCTTCCTTTTCTTCCTCCCTCTATTGCAGGAGTGGCTAGAGAAGGGCCCTTCCCTACTTTGCTGCATCTGTAACTCTAGCTCATGTTTCATGGATAGCAGAATAGGACTAAGAGTTAAGAATAGTATCCAGTTAATCAGTACTGGCAGTTCTTGTTTTTCATTTATGCATGTTCATACCAATGCCTGAGTTTATCAGTAATGCAGTTTTACAAATATTCTTTGCTACCTTCAGAAGTAAAATTATATTGTATATTTTCTGTTTCACAAGAGATAAAGACAGGTAACTTACTTTAGGAAGCAGGTTGCTTATTGATGGGCTGTACTTGTTACTGAGTGGTGTTTCTTCTTCCGGGCATATGCTCACTGTTAGCCCCTCAGGATGTTCCAAGGGGGCCACAGAGAAAAACTTTCATGGCACAATGGGGCCAACTGTTAGGATGGGGCATTCAGGGACACTAACAGCAGGAAAGCCCTGTTAGATCAGGGCAGATCAGAAATCAGTGGAGAAACTCAGATCATAAGGTCTTGGACGATACCACAGAGATCTCACATGTACTTCACTATCATGCTTGATGGTGGCTCCTTTAACTGCTAAAATAACCTCAGGTTCTGATTTTCCTTCACTCTTTATTAATAGTTAACAAACTGTTTAATACGCAGCATGAAAGCCAAGTAAGCCTGAAGCATTTAGAAAATGACATGTGAATTAGTTGTAAACTGTTTCCAGTAAACATTAAATGGGTGGCAATTACTTAAAGTGATTACTTAAGTTTCATTAAAGTATTTTAAAAATATGTACTTAATTCCACTTTAATTACAAGTCACTCATTAGAGCTACTTCCATCTAGGGTTTACCAAACCAACCTAATTCATAACTACTGTTATGTAAATTCTTTCCTTTTGCTCCCCCTTCAGACCTAGGAGATGCTGGAACTTGGTAATCTGTTTTTAGTTGCTTCAGGTGAAGCTGATGATCATGCCTAGTGATAGAGCTTAGGTGTTGTTTAAGTAAAACATTGCTTTCAGATTGACAATTAGAAGAAGCAATTAAAGAAACTTCTGTATGAATGGCTACCAAGGGTTAATAGTGACTCTGTCATGAAACTTGCTGAGAAAAAAAGAATTTCTTAAGTTTCTTTGAACTATTTTGAGGGGCCAGAGAGATAGTACAGTGTTTAGGGCATTTACTTTGCATGCAGCCAACTGAGATTTGATCTCCAGCATCTCATATGATCCCCAGAGCACCACCAGGAATAATTCCTGAGCACAGAGCCAGGTGAAGCCCCTGAGTGTCACCAGATGTGAGATCTACCCCTGCAAGCTATTTGGCTTGTCTTCTTAGTCCAACACCATCATTTAACACTGTCACTTGCTGTGACTAGATTTGCCATGAGATAGATTAAGCCCGGAGGTATGTGAAGAGTTTGTTTAGTCGTATTGAATATTGGATATTGTCAGTGGAAGTGGTGTATTTATGAATGGTTATAAGAGAAATGAGTTTTGAAGTTATAAGAGAAATGAGTTTTGAGTTTTGAAGGTTACTTAACCACAGATTGTTGGAGACAAACCAAACATTCACAAAATGTTTGCAGTCAAGAAAACAATTGGAACAGGTATCCATTCCTCCTCCTCACAACTTTACAGTAGAAGTTATTGTTGTGAGAATTATAGAAAGTCCCCCTCTCTCTCTGCCCCATCAACTGCAGCCCTGCACTAAACAGCTTTCTGGAATATACACCTCATTTTGTCACTTCCTGGTTGAGGCTCTCAGTACTTCCCTATTGGTACTATAGAATAAAGTCTAAATGCCTTATCTAGGTGGACAGCATCACCACCAATGACTTATTTATGCCTATTAGTATAGTCTTCTCTCTCTTCTCACCGTATTTTCATGGTCTGTGCTTCATATATTGAACTGTGGGTTTCAAAAATGATTTAAGAACAAGTGTATTATTCTAGCTTAGGTCCTTGTATTGTAACTAGTTGAGGCTCACAGATATTAAGAACAGTTAATTGGGTGAGTGAATAAATCATGATCTCTTGACACAATTACTATTACCATCTGCTTGCATGTGTGTTTTTCCCATCTTAGATGTTAGTCCACAAAGAGTACTATAGTGTGTGTTCATTATCTGGCACACAATAGATATTTATGATTCATAAATGAATTTATAGCCTGATAAGATCATATGCTATAGACATGTTGTATATTCACAATCAGCCCATAGTTATTCATAGTATTGGAGAAAGATTGGGCATATTAATGCTAATATTTAAACAAACATATTAAATAATTATATGTTTGATTTCGTTGAAATTATAAAATCATCAAGCCAAGCAATGGCAATCTGAATGTTGGGGTAATTACAAAACACATATGGTCATGATAAGAAACCGAAAGGAATAGAGTTGGGCATAGTCCTCTGGATACATGCCCAGACATGGCAAAAGCAATTGTGTAGGCAATGATTTGAACTTTAATAGAGACATAGAAGACTTCTCATTCTAGGCTCCCCATGGCGTGGGATTGAGCGATATCAAGTATAAGTAGATATAGTTAGTAAATATTTATATATATTAATTAGATAATTGAAGTTTCACTTTTACTTGGATATTTTGAAAAGATTTTTAAATCATGTGAACAGATTTATTTATTTGATTCAGTCTTTAATTGTGAGGCTGCCAGTATTGTAGGTCGCCAGAGCCACACCCAAAAAGATCTGGACTTGGAGTTGTGGGGATGAAAGTCATGGTCTTAGATATGCAAGCCAGTGTTCTACCCTACTCCTCGAGTCATAGCCCTGCTCTCAGAATTGTTGCTTATTTAGTTAGGTTCTGGGGTCATACCAGGCAGTGCTCAGGGCTTCCTTCTAGTGGTATGTTCAGGGATCATTCCTGATGTAATGATTGTGCTTTGGAGACCATATTGAATGTCAGGGACTGAACCAGGATCAACTATATGCAAGACAAGTGCCCTATTTGCTGTACTATCTCTTCAATTCCCCAGAATTGCTAATTTTGAATGCAAATTACACCAATGTCTTTAACACTTAAAGAAATAATATAAGGTCCAAGGAGATAGTACAGGACTTGAGGTTCTTGCTCTACATGAAGCCGACAAGGTTCTACCCATTAGTTCTTCAAGTCATCCCCAAAGTCCCACCAGGGGTCACTACTGAGCCACTGAGACAGAACTACCCCCTGACCTTGCTGGCTGTGGCTCAAGTCCCCCCCACTTTCGCTGCCCCACCCCCTGCCCCCGACAGCAAAAAAAAGACATAGAATAGAGTTTTCTTGAAGGTAGGTGATAACTTCTGTTATTTCTTATAAATTCTTTTTGAATGATCACATTATAATAAAGGATTGACTTGTAAAACATGAAAATTCTATTAATGATTATAGACTAGACAAAAGAAAACCCTTAAAGTACACATTTGATATAAAACTTGGTTTTTGTTTTATGTGTGCCTACTTTTGACCACACCCAGCTGTGCTCAGGGCTTATTCTTGGCTCTGGCTCAGCTCATTTTCATTTTTCGGTAGTATTGAGGGACCAAAGCTCCCTTTCACCACATCTTGAACATAAAGGGCAGTCCCTTCATTTAGTTTTGCGGCATGAGAAACCAGTCAGGACCAGAGCTTCGGAGAAAGATGCCAGTTTGCTTTCAAGAAAAAAGTTAAATCATGAGGGGCTTTATTTAGAGCAGTTGGAGGTAGCTTACTGCAGGCAATTCCAAAACCATTTAAAAAACAAAAGTTACGGTTATTAATTTTTGAAGCCACAAAAGCATGAATCAATATTATAGCAGTGTCAGTATCTCAGTAGGAACTGGTTTCAACTGAACTGTGGCAGCAACATAAACATTCACAGATTGTTTTGACAGAATGTCATCCACTGGGCTTCAATTTATTAGCCATAGTCTTACTTTTCAAAGGGTGCAGTATGTAGAGAAGAAAATCTGCCTTTTTTCAGAACATTTTATTTTATTTTATTTTATTTTATTTTATTTTTTTTTTGGGCCCCGGCGGCGCTCGGGGTTATCCTGGCTCGATGGTCTGGCGGTCTGGGGGACCATTGGGATGCGGGATAGGCCCGCTGGGCTCGCCCCCCTTTCAGAGCATTTTAGATCTTAGCAAATAAATCTATTTGTAATGTAGATTTGCAAATGTTTTCTATAGGATTTGTATTTGTTGGTAAGAGCTGTGCCTTACAGTACTGAAATACTTCACCGTGGTGGTGATTAAGGAAATGGGTGTAAGAAAGTCAGGTGGCCAACTAGTCTCTAAGGAGGTCTCAGCCTCTTAAAACTATAGTTCTGATCTTTTAAGACTATTTTTTTTTTGCTTTTTTTTTGTGGGTCACACCCAGCAGTGCTGAGGTTACTCCTGGCTCTTCGCTCAGAAATTACTCCTGGCAGTGCTCGGGGGACCATATGGGATGCCGGGGATCGAACCCTGGTTGTCCGCATGCAAGGCAAACGCCCTACCCGCTGGGCTATCGCCTCCGCCCCTAAGACTATTTTGATAGAACTGAAAAACAGAAAGGTACTTTTTGTTTTGCTCTTAGACAAGTTATTCAAGCATTCAGTGACCCATGTCACTTAGATGGCCTTAAAAATTATAATGCTCCTTGGTTATTTTTGTGTTTTTAAAAAGAATTTAATTTTTTGAGATTTTATGGGACTATGTATGCAGTTAATTGATTTTAATCCTATTTTCCAGTGTAAGTCCACCACTGAAGTTTAGGCATATGCAACCCTCAGAGTTTATTCTATTTCTTGGAATTAGTGTTTTGGAAAGTTAATAAGTTTGAAGAAAATAATTTTCTGAAGCAAACCTCTGCTTATATTTATATGAAATTAATTCAACTCTAAAACAAACCAGTAAATCCTGAAGTTAAAACCGACAAGTTTATAAGCTAAATTGTTTGAGTGCTGAAATGAATTTAGACAGCTCCTGAAACTAATTGTAATTAGAGAAAAATGACAAGAAATAAAATGGATGACTTGTTGAAAAGCAAAGGAATAATGGCTCAAACCCAAACTTAGGGTAGAAAAGTTTAGCATTAAGTTTAGCATTGTTTGGAATGCGTTTGGTAATACTTGGTGCTTGGTTACTTTATTTTCTGGGGAGCTACACTTGGTGTCTAGGGGTCGAACCTAGGGCTCCAGAGTGTAAACTCCCCCCTCTGAGTTGCCTTCTTGATTCTGCTTGGTTATTTTAAAGAGAAAAATTACCATTGTTACTATCAAGATTTTAAGATGCCTCACGCAAGAGTTCAAGTCAGTATCACTTGTATCACTTGTCTTCTTGTTCATCATTGATTTTCCTCGAGTAGTGATGAATAACATCTCCATATACCTGTCACATGCTAGTAGAGCCCAAGGGCACCTGCTTGCTCCAGGAACATAAAGAGCCTCAAACCATTCCATCAGGTCTTGGGAATGAGGTCTATAATTGTTACTGGTATTTGGCGTGTCAAATACAACACGGGTAACTTGCCAGGCTCTGTCCTGCGGGTGGGATACTCTTGTAGTCAATATATTTTTGAAATATCGAGACTGGACTTTTAAAGGTTGTCCCATTTTGAAAAATATAATGGAAAAAGAAAAGAGGGAGAATGTGGCATAAAATCAAAGCGTAGGGGACTGGAGAGAGAGTTCAGCTGGTAGGGTGTTTGCCCTGTATGCGGCCAGACCTGGGTTTGATCCCCTGAATCCCATATGGTCTAACAATCACCGCCAGGAACAATTCCTGACTGCAGAAGAGTAAACCCTGAGCATTGCTGGGTGTGACTCAAAAAGCAGAAAAAAAAAAGGCAAAAAAAAAAAAAAAGAAAAGAGACAACGCTAGGGTTTTGATTAGCTGCATCAACATGGCTACATTGAAATCTAGGTGTTTACCATGTGTTTGACTTAGCGTCTGTGCTCTTCTTGAACATGTTTCATATATAAATAGAGAGGAGAGACCGTAGAATTGTTCTTAAATGAGGTTACATAGGTGCACAATATTACTGTTCTTGTATGAAAATTCTTCCTGCCAAGTGGCTGAACAATACAAACATTACAATTTAAAATACTTGACCAAAAGTTAGAAATTAAACTGAAGAATCTCTTCAGTAGTATTGCTGTTGGTAACTTTTGAAGAGGCTTTCAAGTAGGGGTCATGTGACAGAATTAAATGAAACCTCGTGATAGAAAACAGTAAAATTGTGGATGAATCTAGTGTGGTGGATCTGTAACCTAGTTACTGATATGTGATTCTATCCTAATATATGAATCTAATATAAGATTGTGGGGCAAGCTATTATTCCTGTCTTTGATAATTTTAAGTATTAATAGTTGCAGGATAGAAGAGTAACTAATATGTAGACTAATAACCTTAAGTTATTACATAAATAACTTTAATATCTGTATGTAAGTAAATGGTTTTTCTGTTTGTTTGATTTTTGGTTTTGGACCACACCCAGCGGTGCTCAGGGATTACTCCTTGAAGGATCTGGAGTAATGGGGATTGAATCCAGCTTGGCCACATGCAAGGCAGGTGGTACCTTACCTGCTAAAGTATCTCTGCCCTAAAACAGTTTTTCACTAATTTCAAAGTATACTCATTTGCTGGTAAATCAATAAGTTGTCATTTATTGCAGGATAATAAACATTTTATTGCCTATAATGTCAAACCCAAAAACATTTCAGAAAAATCTTTATTTCAGTTGCCGTTTTTGAAGTGAATTCTTTTATCCATTTATGGAACTCAACTAAGTCCAATTTTGCAGGATAAAATTCAGTTTCAGTTGATTTACCGTTCAACCGAACAGTAAATTTTAAATACTTAAAATTTTAAGCATTTAATTGTATTAGTGTCCAGAAGAAAAAAATTAGAAACTGACTTTCAGAATTCTGTTTAGGGCATATAAATAACAAATTTTAAATAAATATGGTGTGTGTGTGTGTGTGTGTGTGTGTGTGTGTGTGTTTGCATAAAATAGGCTTAGTGTGGGACTTATAGCTCAGAGAACCAAGTATATATTACATGCTCGAGCTCTGTGTTTGATCCCTAGATCCACCTGGTCCCTCAAACACTTCATGGCTCTATCTGGAGTCTAGAGTTAGGAGTAGTCCCTAAGACACTACCAGCCATTCTATTAAAAAAAAAAAGCTGGATAAGATGAACATAACAGTAAAAAGAATAGGCCAATGCCTGGTTTTCTTTTTGTATACAATGCAATAATCAGGGGCTTATTTAATCAGTATAATTTATATTCGTATGTAAACTGACAGTGGAATCTGTAAAAGTACTTGGTTTTGTTTGGAAAAATTGACTTTTGAAAAAAATGTGGTTAAAACTGAATAACTGGTTTTCATTGTAATGCAGCAGATTCACACTTCTTAAAATGTCTACTCTGTGAGAGCCCAGACTGGGTGGGCATCATTCAGCGACATAGCAATCTGAACGTGTGTATTTTGGTACGGGCTCTAGAAACCAATGTTGTTTAGTATTCATTGAGTTTCTCTTGGACTGCTGATTGTGTGTTTGTTTTAGACAGCTACTACTTAAAGAGAAAAAAAGGATTATTGTCAATATTACCTCTGAATCAAACATTGTACTCTACGCAGAATTTCCTAATTCATTTCATCTTACTTTTTGTGAAATATATATTTTTTAAAATCTATGACCTATAATACATGCCTTTCCTTTTATACTATTATATTCTTAGTCTTTTTTAAAATTTGATTGTGTCACCATGAGATATGCAGTTGCAAAGTTGTTCATGATTGGGTTTCAGTCAAACAATATTGCAGCACCCATCCCGCCACCAGTGCACATTTCTCACCAGCAGATTCCCCCCCTCCCAGCCTTCCTATATGGCAGGCACTCTCTCTCTCTCTCTCTCTCTCTCTCTCTCTCTCTCTCTCTCTCTCTCTCTCCCCCCCTATGTGTGCATTGTGATTTGTAATACATACAGTGAGGGGTTATCATGCATATCTCTTTATCTACTTTTTTTTGGTCACTCCTGGCATTCTCACACGGCAGAGCCTGGCAAACTACCCATGTCGTATTTGACATGCTAAGTACCAGTAACAATTATAGACCTCATTCACATGACTTGACGGAATGGTTTGAGGCTCTTTATGTTCCTGGAGTGGGCAGATGCCCTTGGGCTATCTTGCATGTGGCAGAATGTATTGAGATGTTACTGGTGCCCACTTGAGCCACTTGTCTACGGGAAGACAGTGATACAGTGATACTTCTGGCATTGCTTAGGGTTTACTCCTGGCTCTGCGCTCAGGAATTGCTCCTGGCAGTGCTCAGGAAACCATATAGGATGCTGGGGATCGAACCTGGGTCCAGCCTCATGCAAGACAAATGCCCTTCCAGATGGACTATTGCTCCAGCCCCTCTTTATCTACTTCCAGTACTCAGTTCTAGTTTAGTATTACCATTTCCAACTATTATTGGCAGTCAAGTCTAATTTTTTAAAGAAATGTTTTAATACTTAGTACTTAGTAAATAATTAGTACTTACTTAGTAAATACCTAGTACTTACTTACGTTGCTGAAAATAACTAAGTACTTTTACTCAAAAGGTCAGTTTCAGTAAGTTATATTTTGTGGTCACAATTAATGATAAATTAATTATAAGAGAAAAGAATAAAGATCTTCATTCATTATGAAACTTTTTTTTTTTTTGCTTTTTGGGTCACACCCAGCAATGCTCAGGGGTTACTCCTGGCTCTGCACTCAGGAATTACTCCTGGCAATGCTCAGGGGACCATATGGGATGCCGGGATCGAACCCAGGTTGGCCGCGTGCAAAGCAAACACCCTACCCTCTGAACTATCGCTCTGGCCCCCTCATTATTAAACTTTTATATAGCTGGTGTTCAATACAAATCTTTGACTAAATGGCAGTGTAAATTAAAGGATGAAACTATTATTTAGGATTATTGCATGATGGAGTTTTTCTCTCCAAGAATGCCAAATTTGGTTTTTCAATGATTATTTTTGAAAATTTCTGTGTTGTGTCTCAAAGTAAAGTTGATATAAAGTGATAGATATAAACAATAGGTAGTTTGATATGATAATATATTGTATTTTGGAATTGTGTTTTTATAAGCCCAAAGAGCAAATTTCAGATTTACCATTCAAGGTTGTGCCTTGTAATCACTTCTCATTGTTTCTATGAACAAGATGGAATGTGAGTCAGAGGGTTAAAGGGATATTTGCCCTTAGAGTTGGAGCTGAGGTCAGATTGGATCTAGGACTTGTACTTCTGTTCTGTCATCCCACTCATGATAACTGTTGACTCAGGATCTTCTATTGAGAAGTGAATTCCCTGAGCTAACACTAACTGGAGAGTGCGTGCAGATCCCATCTGAGAAATGAATGTTCCCTAAGCTGTGAAGATTCATGTCTTTGAGTACGTGAGAACCAGCTGCTTTGAGCTGCACTGATCGCTTGTGGGATTTTGCCAACATATCAGTAAGTTTTGAAAGTCTTTGTTTGGGCGTATTATGTGGATGCTGTGTAAGGTATCTGAAATCAAAATTCCTAATATCCCATACACATGCTCTGATCTGTGTTTTTCATTTCCTTTGTGTCACTTAGCTTTATGACTAACCTAGAAGAAAGTTTATTTCTATAACAAGATTTGCTCCTGATTCTAAAGTATAATTCTACAAACTTAGAAGATCTAGTTTTATTATTTATGAAAAAGGATTTTGTAGTTTTGTTGCAGCTTGAGAAGATGCTAATGAAATTGTGGAGATTTATTTGTTTATAGTAATTTGAGTAATTCATATGACGTTTCTCAGGTAGCTGAAGTCTGCAGGTCTTTTTGAGTCTAGTCTGAATTTGAGCTCTTTTCTAGCCAAAGTCTGTGTTACTGTTTACTTTCCTAATGTCTTTTAGATAGAAAAAAAAAAGGCAAGTGAAGCACTGTTTTCTTTGTTGAGAATATGTTTAAGCATTAGCGAGATTGGGTGTCATTGTTCCTAAATTTGAACCCTCGGTTCAAAGCAGATTTTAAAAAGGAAGAGAAGAGGAAAAGTTTATTATAGTGTCTTGCTCACATTTATGTATTACACTCAGAGTTCTATTAGAAATTGAAAATGTATCTGTGGGGAATGTGACCTTACAAATATATAGAAATAACCATTATCTTTCCTTCATCTTCTGTTCATTATTCTATTCTCGCTGTATTATGTTTTGAGTCACATTTCTCAATATTGCAATCCAGGAAAGATGGGTAGAATATTTTTTGGCAGTGTGGGGGATGTAGGCAGAAGTCATACAGGTTTTTATGGCTCACTGCCTTTGTATTCTTACACATTTTGAAGGAGAGTCTGAGAAAGAATATCTCCTAATGGCAGCAGTAGCACTGTGGTTGTGACACTAATATTGGAGCAATAAATATAGCTGCTTTGCATTGAAAATAGTTGCACTTGAGAAAGGCTGTAGAGTTTATTTTGGGAATCCTGAAGATTTCCTAATGTTGATGAGAATTGAGTCTGACTTTAGAAACCTCGGGGTATAAATTGTGCTGATAATTGTTCTGAGTTGAACTCAGGAAAATGCTGATGTGTTCGCTCTCAAGCAGTGTGATTCATCCTATAAACCTTATCATGGACAGCTCTGGTGGAGCAAAGAGAAGTCAAGCAGGAGTGAGAAACTAGAGGAAAATGAAAATGGGACCAGAACATGCTCTAGGAACATTCAGGTCTTTAAGGAGAACTTTGTTGGGTGGGGTCCCACATGTCACAGCCGCTCTGAGCCTTACTGCCCCAGCTTGTAGCTTGTAGGAAGAACCGTTTCTGCAGATCAGAAAGATGGGCAGCTGCCCCTCCCGGCAGCTCTGGGGGAGGATGTGTCTACTGTGCTCCCCGAATTCCACGTCCCCAGTCCCTCGCATTTGCCTTTGCACTAATCCCCATTAAGTACTTATTTCACATCACAGAAATCAACAAGCAAACCATGAGGGGCAGCTGTATCACACCGGCTCAGAGTCTTACAACTAATGAGTTCCTATTTAGTTCCTATTTTCAGAAAGCGTTTTAGCTCCCCATTTCATTTGGACAAAGCCCGATTGTGTTTAGAAATGTGCAGCTCTCAGTGATTTAGAGCCTTGTTTCACATTCAGAATTGGGTATTTGAATGCAATGTAAGTCTAAGCCAAGTGTTAAAAGGTATTGTTTGTTTTGAACATTTGTTCCAAATAAAAAGTTATAGATAATGCAGTTTCAAGTACTGTTGAAAGTGTCTTGTGCTAATTAATTTAGCGTAATTGTTTTCAATTTACCAACTGAATTCCCTCAATTTGGTAGAAATGTTAGTTCTAGAAAATTTGGAAGTTATGACTAAGCAAAGTGAGGAAAATAGAAATCATTGCTAATTTCATCATTTATTAGAATAACAATTGGTGACATTTGATGCATATTGAAATTCTTGGGTTTTTTATATGAATACTGTATAACTTATTAAGATTTGGTTTTAAGTGCCGGAGGAGCAATTATAATTGAAGTGAACAAACCAATAAACTGAAGGGAGTATAGCTGCATCTTTGAGAAAAGTAATTTATTCTCAGCAAAAGACTAAAGAAAAGAACAAGGACCAAAAAGTTAGTGCTTATTCAGTGAGGCATTAAATATTTTTCATTTTAGCAAGATAGATACACTGGTAGTTAAATGTGAGTGAATGGATATATGATTATAGTAATTTCTTTCTTGATCTTTTATTTTGGAAAATTCTTGACAGTATTAAAAAACTAGGTATCAGAGACATAATATAGGATGCAAGAAGCAGCAAGCGAACACTTTGAATTCTGTACTGACCCATCAAACCTTATTATCTGTCATGACATTCTGCCCAGATTTCTTGGTCACCTGCTTATCCCACTTACCCCTGCATGTGTTTCTTTGGCATCTTGCTTGTTGCCTCCTTGGGAGCTTTGGAAGCCCATGTTCTTGGCAGGGTATTGACACTGACATACCAGGCCCTGGTTGGTTGTATGTATGATACTTTTTCTAGATGTTCTGCAAATAGAAGATGCAAAGGGGTTAGAGCCAAAGGAATGCATATATGTGAAAGGTCTTTTTTTTTTTTTTTTTTTGCTTTTTGGGTCACACCCGCGATGCTCAGGGGTTACTCCTGGCTCTGCACTCAGGAATTACTCCTGGCAGTGCTCGGGGGGACCATATGGGATGCCTGGGATCAAACCTGAGTCAGCTGCATGCAAGGAAAATGCCCCTACCTGCTGGACTATCGCTCTGGGCCCTGAAAGATCTTTTGGATACCTAGAAAGTATTTGCAAGATAGACTTTTTAAAAAAAAATATTTTATTTTATTTTATTTTTTTTTGCAAGATAGACTTTTAAAAATTTTGTTTTATTTGAAGTTAGGCCCCATGATTTCAGAGTTGTGATTGTGTTGTTTTTATTCCTTAAGTATTTAAACCCTATTCCCTCCACCTGAGAATCTACTTCCCTCCTTCATTGTCCCATTGTTCACCCTACTCCACCCCTTCCCCATTTAAATGGAATCTTAGCTTTGGGGCCCCCAAGCTTTGGGGCGGAGCCATAGCACAGCAGGAAGGGTGTTTGCCTTGTATGAGGCCCACCCAGGTTCTATCCCCAGCATCCCACATGGTCCCTGAGCACTTCCGGGAGTAATTCCTGAGCGAAGAGCCAGGAGTAACCCCCTGAGTGTCGCCGAAAAGTGTGACCCAAAAAAGTGAAATCTTAGCTTTATTGTGATATCCACCTGGGGCATAGAAGTCAGTTTCATCCATGCCTACTGTTTATTGAGTCCGCCCTTCTCCCAACCATCCAAAAAGACTTTGTGAATGCTACAGAAACCTGGATTAAATGGAGAAGGGTAAAAGATAGAATGAAAATTAAAATCTAGGAAAAATCAAAAGCTTTTAGTCTTATCATTAGTCAGTTTATTTTCTACATTTCTTGACTTAGGTTGTCCTAAGTGCTTTATTTCTCATGGTCCTGAAGGCTGAGAAGTCCGAGGGTGATTTGGTAGCCTGGAAAAGGCACTTCTTGCTTGCAGAAGCGATTTCTTTGTATGTCCCTATATAGTGAAGAGAAAGAGGAAATACTGTCAGGTATTTTTTTCATGGGGTGCGTTGGGGATCTCCCCAAAAGTGCTGAGGATCCAGGAAGCTCTCTTGGTGATTCTGGGCCAAGTTGTTAAGGCATTCAGTGTGAGGGATGAGGCGCAATCTCTCAGACCTCTGCTGCTGAGGCTTTCTCCAGCCAACCCAGTGGAGAATTTCAAAAATACGAATTTTTATCCATAACAGGTCCTTGTTCGGTCAGCAATGAGGTGGCTTAAAATCGAAAATGACCAATTTGAATTTTATGTCTCTGATAGATTATTAAAATATTGAAATAATATTAATAAAATTGTAATAATTAATACAAGAAGACTGAGTCAGTGGGGTTTTTTCAATATAGAATATCATGGAATTTCATAGACAAAATTTATTTTACTGGCCTGATGCTGTGAAAGGCTTAGTAGCATTTAAAATACACATATATATGCTCAATACCACCAACAGATTTAGTTTTTCTAACCCGATATACTGACAGATATGAAGGCAGAGAAAGGTATAATAAGCTAATAAATATAAGGGCTGCTCCCTTATATTTTGAAGAATTCTGAGTAACTTATAGATGTGATTTGAAAACATTTTTGTAAACTCTTGCTAATTTTTCCAGCATTTTTAATATAAAAGGCTATGACATAGATAGTTTGCCAAAACGCCCCAGCATGCTCCAGTTTTTAATCATCCCTTATTGCTGAAATTGAACTTACTCTGCTCCTGAGTAAGACTGTAATATTCTGAAACCCAGCTCTTAGAACTGGAGACTTTATAGCTGAATCAGTGACAGGGCCTGTTGAGGATAATGGTGTTGGTTGAGAGACTTTCATGTGGGGAATAATAAATATATGAGCCCTTTAGTATTTTTAACATTAGCCATCTTTATGAATGTTACTTGGATGTTTGTTTACATTTCTTTGAAACAGAAAAAGAAACCATCTAACTTAACTATCTAGAGACTGCCAGAGCGTTATCAGTAGCTATTTTTTTGGATTGTTGAAGATAAAGCTAGGTAAGGGTATGGAAGAAATCTAAATGATCAGTGTGGATCACTCCAATATTCAGTTCTATAAAATAGGTTCTTTGCAGAAGATAATTGAAGGTAACAAGTGAAATTTAGTTTTATTTTAAGCGCCTACAATGAAAGCATGGAGGTGTGTATTCACACTCTTTTGGTTGAAAGTGACAAAAATATTTGAAATAGCTTTAGGTTTAAAAGAATTGTTGCATATGATTGAAAAATTATTGGCTACATGTGTACTGAATCGACTTAAATATGGTATTAAAATTTCTGCCTCATTTTTGATTTCTTCTATATTTACCTTATTCTTTGGCAGGCTTTTGACTTTTTCCTTAGGATTACGAGATGACCACTCATACGAAAAATGTTTATTATGGTTTTAGGCCTTGACAGAAAGTAAATATTTCAGACTCCCTGTCCCCAATCCTTTCTTTTTTCTTCAGGATTTTTGCTCTGATAGCCCTGTATTAGGTCACGTATTCACTCAAAATTAATTATTGTGGGCAAGAATTTTGATATTTTTATTATTGATACGTGAATCACAGGGGGTGAATTCAGCCTCAGTGAGCTTAGAAGAGTAAATATGATTTTTCAAAGAAGCAGTGGTATTATTAAAAAGAGGTTAAGGTGCTGAATGGCCAAGACTAATAACCATACTGTGTGTGTTAAAGACTTATTTGTGTGTGAAACTTTACACATTTAGCGATTTCTTTTTGTTTATTATGGTAAAGAATATGAAAATGAGTTAGTATTTTTGCTATTTATTTTAAGTTGAGATTACATTATTTTATACAACTGTCTATGTTTCGAAAGTACAGTTCACATCTCTTCATATATAGTCCACAACTTAGACCAATTGAGTGCAAGAATTTTATAAGAGTATTTAGGTATCTTTTTACTAGAGTGATCTGTTAATACCAAAATAAATTGTGGAATTTTTTTTTTTTGGTGGGGTCACACCTGGCAGCATTCTTGGGTTCCTCCTAGCTCTGTACTCAGGAATCATTTCTGGCAGTTCTCAGGGACCAGGTGGGATGCGAGGAGCGGAACCTGGGCAGGTTGCATGCAAGACAAGCACTCTGCCCATTATACTATTGCTCCAGTCCCAAAGTCTGAAAACTTTATCAGCCCTGGTATTGACCTACAGATTTTATCTCAGAATGGTAAGAAACAAGTAGTTAAAATAGTAACCATATAAACCAGTCTGTGATAGCATATTAAAAATTAAGTAGCTACTTCTTTTTATACTTTTTTTTTTCAGGACTATGACATTATATTTACATAGAGACACTTTTATACTTTAGTACACTCCTTATGCTGGACTTCTTATTTTGATCTGAATGTTTATGTTGATGTGTTTTGAATTTCCAGATTTTTTTAAATTTAATTTTATTATTCCCCCAAATATTATTACACCACTTTAGACATACAATTGAAAGATGCTCATGTAGAGTTTTGGTTCTACAGTGTTCCAACACCCATCCCTCCACCCAAACCCATCTCCCATCACCAATGTCCCCACCTCCCTCCCCCTCCCACACCTCAACTACTTGGCGGGTTCTGTATGTCATTTCTCTCCTCTTTATCTCTCCCTCCTGCCAAACTTTCCTGCTCTTCGTGGAATGCAGTGCATTAAAAGACATTACTGTTTCCACTATTTTAATGGACCACAGCCTGGCCGCTTGCACGGGGCTCGAACTGGTTTTGCTCTGTTAATCTGGTCGTGAGGCAGTTTCCCAGCATCTGGACAGCGAAAATGGTGGCTAGTGTGATGGGCGAGTCTCATCCGGCTGCTTCCCGGGACCCCCAGAGGGTGACCGGGCCCCACTCCCAAAACCCGTCTGCCCTCCTGGGGGTCCCATAGTCAGCTGGGCCCGGGCGAGCCGAGTTCCAGCCTCCCGGCCACTTGTGAGCCTCTTCATGCTGTGGCCGGTGGCCCGAGGGCAGCTCCTGGGCGGGGCCACCAGGCTCGACAAAATGGAGAGAGGAAATGGCGCGAACCCTGACTCCATCTGGCGAATTCCCAGTGATTCCCGCTTCTGGGAGCCGCCTACCTGGGCTCGAGCTGGTTTTGCTCTGTTAATCTGGTCGTGAGGCAGTTTCCCAGCGTCCGGACAGCGAAAATGGTGGCTAGTGTGATGGGCGAGTCTCATCCGGCTGCTTCCGGGACCCCCAGAGGTGACAGGGCCCACTCCCAAAACCCGTCTGCCCTCCTGTGGGTCCCCTATTCAGCTGGGCCCGGGCGAGCCGAAGTTCCAGCCTCCCAAGCCACTTGTCTATACTTTGATTTAAGGGTTAAGAATTTATCAGATGTTGAACTTTTTCAAGGAGAAAAATACAAAAAATCAGAAATCCTCATTTAACCCTCAAAAATAAATTTGCAATTAAACATATCAGCTCAGTGTGAATTGTTCATTATGATCATTAGTTCTATTAAAAATTATTTTTTGGTTAGCCTGCTGGGTGACCACAGTGGGATGCTTCTGAGACCAAAAATAAAAAAGGCACATTCACAATTTGCCTTATGGAGAGGATTGAGCAAGTGTTCAAATAATTTACTTTGGGACTATTTCATATGCCATTACAATTTCTGCTTTTTTTAAAAATGAGTATATTTACTGTTTATTCTGTTCATACAATATTATTGCTTTGTTTTAGTATGTGGGGTGTAAGGTACCAGGTGATCCTCAGGGCTTGGGGGACCATATGAGATGCTCGGATGCTACTTGGGTTCACGATGTGCAAGGCAGGCACCCTACCTGCTGTACAATCTCTGCATCCCCTGATATTATCACTTTTGAAAAAATGGGCTCACTTTTATAGTGTGATGGCCTAGAAGTAACTTTTAGAAATAACTCAGATGGGCTTGAAGTTACATAACTTGTGTGATTTGGGGGGAAGCTCCTTAGCTATTTAGTACTCAGTTTCTGTATCTGTTAATATAAAAGGTGAGAACAAAAATAGATACTTCATAGGCTTGTGTAAAATGAATGAAGTAGTGACAAATAGTACAATGCTTATACACTGAAAGCATTATTGCATGTTATCATATATTTATTGATTCTCTTAATGTTTTTCTATACACAGTAATTTTGGACAGGGTCCATGAATATTCTCTTGGAACTGGAGGGATAGTACAGCATCTAGGGTGCTTGCCTTGCTTGCCTGTGGCTGACCCAGACTGGAGTGATAGTACAGCCTGCACACTGCTTGCCTTCCATGTGACTGACCTCGTTTGGTACCTGGCATCCCATATAGTCCCCTGCACACTATAAGAATAACTTCTGCATACAGAGCCAGGAGTAACCCCTGAGAATTGCTAGGTATGACTCGCAAAAAACAAAAATAAAAGATATTCCCATTTCAAAAAGTACTATAGTGTATTGTGAATATTAAGCATGAGAAATTATTTGTTAAGCTGTCAGATGAGATTATAGAACTATTCTTCAGTTAATATGAACCTGAGCCTTTCCATTGGGTTATGACATGTTACTGGGGGAGGGGGGCCACACCTGGCTGTGGCAGGGCTTGCTTCTGTCTCTGGGTTCAGCAAATCACTCCTGGCAGTGCTCTGGGAAACATATGGATCACTGGGGATCCAACCCAATTTGACCACTGCAAGGCAAGTGCTTATCCCCTGTGTTATGTCTCTAGTCCCACAAAATATCATTTTCTAGTCAGACAACAAAGTGGCAGAAGACAAAAAGAAAAATTTGTTGTAACTGGGGCAGTATGAGTGTATGTGAGTGTAGACATTTTTTTTTTATCGATTCTCTTATTTATGCCTTCATCCATTCTTTCTTGTGTAACTTCACTGCACACAGAGCAGACTCCAAGAATAATTTAGGTAAGGGATGAACCAAATAGTAAAGGTGCAAAGACAGAGTACAGCAATGAATTACACACAAAGCAATGGCTATTAGATGTCTAAATAGACATTTAGATTAAATGTTGTCTTCCCTCTGGGTAAGAAGGAAATTGCATCTAACAGAGAAAAACAGCTTACCTGGCGTGTTCATTGTTTTATTTGCTACTTACTCAACAAATGAGAATGGTGCTATACTGTGGTCACTGTTTGACTAATGCAAAGGTGGATTAAGAAAGTGGTTAGACACTATTGTATTGGAAGTTCTCTCCTTAGCAATTAGTCAAGAAAGAAATATTGTTCATTTCTTCTCCCCATTTTTTAATGGGGTTGGCTGTTTTCTTCTTGTAAAGTTCTACAAGTGCCTGATGTATCCTGTATATTAAACCCCTATCTGATGGTATTGTGTGAATAATCTTTGTATCTTGGTCACTGCTTTTTTGAGTTGAAGAAGCTTTTTAGTTTCATGTAGTCCCATATGTTTATATTTGCCTCCAATTGCTTTGTTAGTGGTGTTTCATCTTTGAAGATGCCTTTAGCTTGTCAGAGGTTAGGCAATACAGAGAAAAGGAACATTGTACTAATAATTACTGTAAATGATAATACCAGCATAGAACTGAGCATTGAAAGTAGGCAAAAGGATATACATGATAACCTCTGAATGTATGTATTGCAAGCCACAATGTGTGTATGAGAGAGAAAGAGAGGAGAGAGAGAGAGAGAGAGAGAGAGAGAGAGAGAACAGAGAAGTGAAGCTTGCCTGCCATAGACGCAGGCTGGGGGAAGGGGGAAACCAGGGGGACATTGGTGGTGGGAAATGGGCACTGGTGGAGGGATGGATGCTGGAACACTGTATGATTGAAACCAAATATCAACACTTTTGTAACTGTATATCTTACTGTGATGTAACAAAGAAAATTCAAGTGGAAAAAATAAGATAAATAAAAATTAAAAAATAAAGAGATATTAAAGGCATCCACATAGGAAAATAGAAAGTCAAATTATCGCTGAAGATGGCACTATGCTATGTTAGAAAATGCCAAATGCTCGACAAATAAAAGCTCTGATAAACAACAAACTTGCACAATAAATAGTCAGGCTACAAAATCAGCACACAAAAACCCATGGCACTTCTATATTCAAACAGTGAATTTGCAGAGAGAAACTTAAAAAGTAATTCTATTCACAAATTCACCTCAAAACATCAAGTACCTCTGAAGCGACTTAGCAAAATAATTGAAAGAATGACACATAGAATTATAAATTATTTCAAAACTGTGGACCTGGAATAGAATTGAGTCGACCCCCCCAGCTGTAAAGGTGGCAGAAAAGGAGTAAGGGAAAGCCTCTCAACAAGTGGTGTTGGGAAAACTGGGCAGCAACAGTAAAAAAGATTTGGCTAACATCCCAAAAAGAAAATGGATTAAAGATCCAATCAGACTGAACATAAAGTAATTGAAGAAAAATAGGAAACCCCCATAGTTAAGGCATCAAGGTGAAAACACAACAAAGCAACTAGAAGAAATAAACATATGGGAGAACTAAAGCTCACCAAAGAGTGACTAAGATAAGCAACGGGAGATTGAGGGGTTTTAGTTCGGGGCAGCCCACGGGGAGAAGAAGCAGAACAGCGGAAGATAAACAGAATGCTACAGAGATTACGGTACACGGCTATCAAGGCAGGGGGGGGGGGGGGAATTCAGTTGGTGGGATCCCTGGTCACCCGAACTAAGGGGTGGGGCTGGTATAAGGGCGGGAGATTGTGGAGCCGGGGGGAGACAGAACAGGATATTATGGCATAATTTGTATATAGTCCGAGCAGGGTGGGGGTGGGGGGGTGTGGAAAGAGAGAGAGGAAGAAAAGGGGGGGGGGGGAACGGGGTGGTGGTGGGAGTGGGCCTGGTGGGGGGGCGTGCACTTTTTTTTTTTTTGGTGGGAATGGTGGAGGGCGGTCTCGTTAAACATACTTTTATTTTTTATTTGTATTTACACAGTGGTATACATAAGAATATAAATTTTTGAAATAAATAAGACTCAAGGAAATGGATACACAACCGTAGTTCATGGATTGGAAGGATAACTATTGTCAAAATGGCAATCCTGCCCAAAGCATTATACAGGTTCAATGCATTTCCCAGTAAAAAATACCCAAGACAGAAGGGTACACTGGTGAAGGGATGGGTGCTGGAACACTGCATGACTACAACCCAATCATGAACAGCTTTGTAATTGTATATCTCATGGTGATATAATAAAATTAAAAAAAAAAGATTTAAAAAAGTGAGTAGAAGAAGGGACAGGTTTCAAGACTTAGTCTTCATTTCGATTTCTTAATGTAAGGTTCCTTTTTTTTAAAATGGTTATATTGTGTTAAAAATGGTCCAGCGTTTATTCAGTCACATTGACTTCACCAATATTCAGAGAGGCAAAATGCTTGGTACTGAATTGACTTTTGAGGAAGGCACTAAAGCACACTGACTTTCTGGTTAGTGTGACAAAGAAAATCACAGGTCCAGAATGAGGCAACAATAAGAAAATGGAGTGATTTTTTGGTACATGAGGTTTTGTTTTTATTTTTTGTGGCAGCTACAAAGTGATATGATATTTTGAATAAATGAGTTTCATGTTTCTATGAGGTTATTGGAAAAGATAGATTTTTTTTCATCTTGGAAACATAGTTAGGGTTAAAGGGAGAAGGGAAGAAAGATGTGGAAGCAGGTGGAGATATGGAATGAGAGGGAGAGAAAGGAGGAAGAAAGAACATGTTCTTAGTCCACTAAGAAAAATGACAAAGAAAATAATAAAAATGAAAAAAGAACTTTACGTAACCAAGATTACAGTAATGGGTTGCTATGGCGGGGCTAAAATACCACAGATTGGGGTCAGAGTTACGTGGAAGAGAAACAGAAATTCTCTAGCCAGGTATAGCAGAGAGGTTTCATTTTATCAACAATCGGTGATAGGTAGTGGGCCTCAAGTGAAGACAGGCAAAGTTCAGGCTCAGTAGGAATGAATGAGGTGGTATGAGCAGTGTCTGCCTTGGGTGCTGGGCTGGGGTTCTTGCGACATATTGCCTCCCTTCTTCAGGCACTGGGGACTTGGAAGCACAGTGCACTCCCAAACCATGTAGGTCATCACTTTGTCATCCTTTAAGTTGACGGTGGTCATAGATAACCAGGGTTGAATTGAAGGAAAATGTGCTAGGAAATACAGCTACTCAAAAATCACCACTGCACATTCTAATTAGAGGATAGAATATAGAAAGAAAAATTTAGGAAGATAAGAGACATTGACTGATTTTATTGTGTTATTTTCTTTAGGCCAACATCTGTGAGAGTTTTCATAGAACCTAGGCAGGATTTGCTGGTGAGGGCTGGACAATTTAAAGCTCTCTTAAGCCTTGTATTTCAGTTACTGTGAAAATGATCATGATTCCATTTTTTCCAGTTGGGAATTTGAAGCATGGAAATGTTAAGTGACTTGTCACTTAACATGAATTCGGATAGCAAGTTAAGTTCTGGATTTAGAACAGAGGCACTTTAGCTCCAGAGTCTATACTCATAATCTCAATGCAATACTGTTCCTTGTGTTCTCTATCTAATCACAGTTTATAAAAACAAACCTGAATTTCTAGCGTTTTATTATGGGGCTCTCACTTTGTGTATATACTGCTTTTGGCAGGGATTGAGCCATGGCAGGTGGTGCTTAGGGGTTATTCTTGGTTCTGTACTTAGGCAAGACTTTTGTGTTCTGTACGTCATGAACTCTCTCTCTCTCTCTCTCTCTCTCTCTCTCTCTCTCTTCTCATTGAACCACAGTGAGATACAGTTACAACAGTGTTCATGATCAGGCTTAACTCATTTAATGTTCCAACACCCATCTCCTCTACCAGTGTACATTTCCCACCAGTGTTATCCAGTTTCCCTGGATCTATGGCAGACACTTTTCTTCTGTCTCTTTCTCTCTCTCCTTTTTGAGCTTTATGTTTTGCAATGCAGGTTATCATGTATATCCTTCATTTCCTTTCAGCACTCAGTTCCTGTCCCCGAGTGGTTATTTCCAGCTGTCATTGTCACAGTGCTGCCTTTTCTAACCTAACTACCCCCTCCCCTCAGCCTCCACACACACTCGTGGAAAGCTTCCAACCATGGACCAGTCCTGGCTATTGTTTCTACTGTAGTTGGTATTAGTCTCACACTCTTTTTTTTTTTGCTTTTTTGGGGTCACACTGGCGACACTCAGGGGTTACTCCTCGCTCTTTGCTTTGGAATTACACCTGGCAGTGCTCAGGGTACCGTATGCGATGCCGTGGATCAAACCCGAAGTCGGCTGCATGCAAGGTAAACACCTTCCCCGCTGCGCTATCGCTCCGGCCCTCACACTCTTTTTTTGACATTACACAAATAAATTCTATGTCAATTGCTCTCTTCACTTAGCATGATATTCTCCATCCATCCATTCATAAGCAAATTAAATGATTTTATTTTCCCTAGTGCTGCATAATATTTCATTGTAGAGATATACCAGAGTTTCTTTATCCAGTTGTCTATTCTTGGGCACTCAGGTTATTTCCAGGTTCTGGCTGTTGTGAACAGTGCTATAATGAAAGTAAATGAGCTTTTGAAAGAACTGTTTCTTAATGCAAGTATTTTTTTTTTTGTTGTTTATTTTTGGCCAGTACCACTTTCTCATTCTGTCTTTAACATTTTGGTGCAGCCACTTTTTTAAATATACATTTATCAGTTTCTCCAGTAAGCTCCAAATGGATATATGTAGAGCCTGAAATGGTGGTTGGCAGCACACATCAGCGCTCCTGCAATCAGTGTGTCTTCTGGTCGCCTGTGACTCCACTTACATTCGACAAAGGTTTTACTTCCCAGTATTTCCACGTTGTCTTTCCATACTTCCCTCTTTGTGGACTGATTTCCTCTTTGGTTGTTCATGTCATATAAATGTCTCACTGAGAGTTGAGAAGTAACATGGTTATGGCCTTGCTATCTGCACATGAGCTAGATAACAGAGCAGTGACCAGCAGTTGACAGACTTTACAGGAGCACTAGTGGTACAGTGACTGTGGCACACATATGTCATTTATAGTAACATGGATGGAAGCGAGCTGTGAGGTTTGTGCTTTTATATAGTTACGCACAAATGTAGCGTACTAGCTGAAATCTGATCTAAGCTGTAGGTGCAGAAAGCAAGTATTTAATTGATTGGTGGCAACTGAAATTCACCTGTTTTGGAACTGTGCACAAAGGAGGGCTCCTAAAATTTCAGATTTTATTTTATGAATATGTATACATTTTTCTGTACTGAGAAATCACTTTTTGTTTTAGATTTTGCAAGGTTTTGCATTTAACATACAGTATACACATAAAAACCCAATAACCATGACTTCATGATTAATGCAACATTATTTATATTCTGGGTTTTGTAGTTACTCCCAGGGGTGCTTGGCACCTTGACCTTAGTCTCTTCTGCCACCCTCTGGCTCCCCATGATGTATTTTTCAATAGTTGAAACCGTTATTTAACCAGTCCTCCTTTTGGACATATAGGCTTTTTCTTTTTTCTTAGCAGTGATACATTTATAGCTAAATCTTTAAAGTAGTTTTTGAATTTAGATGAATACCTTTCTAGTACATGTCCTTATTGCTTGCCAGTAATGGCATTACCAGTCTTCAGTTTTTGTTTGTTTATTTATTTCACTTTTTGGGCCATCCTCAGCTATGCTCAGCAACTTCTTCAGGCTCTGTGCTCCGAGAACCGTATGTGGATGAAGTCAGGGTTGGCCACAGGCAAGGCAAGTGTCTTTCTCCCTGTACCAGCTCTCTCGCTTCAAGCATGCCATTCCTCTCGATTGCTGCCATTTTCATTGTAGAACATGTTGCTTATTTTAACACTTAAGTTAGCCATTAATCTGAGTATTTTTCATAGGCTTATCTTTGGAGTATCATTATTTTCTGTACCTACTAGTTTTCTTATGGAGAGTATTTGTTTTATTAGGGCAAGGACCTATACTTTGATAAAGTTATGCACACATATATCTGTGTATTTGGAGTGCTTTTACATATCTATAAAATTCTTGATTTTAGCAGGTAGTTCAGAGAATATGTTGGCCCTCGTTTTGTAATGTGATCATTAGTTTTCAAATGCTTTCCATTTTAAGTTTTTAAAAAAGGCAAAAGAGCTCACAACCTGGCAGAAACTCTAGTTAATTTTTCATTACATGATTTTCAGGAGATGGGGTCAAAATGAGCGCTAGTAGGACATTCAATTATGTGCTTGAGTATGTTGGAAATTTCACCCCCTTCAGGTGTACAATATTTTACTTGGGCTTGTTTTTCAAGTGCATTGAGGCATGGCTAAACATTTTGGGTCCTGCCATTATGTAAAGAAGAAGCCCAGTCTTGTTAAATATTCCTTCATCAGCTTTTGCAGTTAGCCAGTTATGGGCAGTAAAGGACTTCTGAGAGCACGAGCTCTAGGCATTGGACAGGGAGAGGTGGGTGGTGGGAGGTGGGGGCTGGGGGAAACTCTGGATTGGGGTTCTCTGTTGCCCCCTCCCACTGCTGTAGAAAATGTGATTGGCTAAGGCTAGTTTCTCGCGAATACTTTTGGATGGGTCCTAAGTGGGAAAGAAGGGAAAGTCATGTGGTTGGACCTCAGCTCATTGGAGTACTAAAAGTTCTTTGTCACACACTACACAGAACTGGAGCACAGTCCTTTTGGTGGAGTGCTGAGATACAATTTAGAGCCAAAGTAAAAGAGAAGGGCTTTGATTTCTTTTTGCTTTTAGGTTGAGAATAGGGAGGCTCAGCAAGAAAGATGTCGACTGAAAATGTGGAAGAGCAGCCGAATAGTTTTGTGGACAGAGGGAAGGAGCCGGAGCCACACTTTCCTCGGGGTGGTCCAACCAGTATTTAACCACAGTATTTTCACTTCCACAGTCTCCCCTGCTGCTGAACGCATTCGGTTCATCCTGGGAGAAGAAGATGACAGTCCTGCACCCCTCAGCTCTTCACTGAACTCGATGAACTTCTGGCTGTGGATGGGCAGGAGATGGAATGGAAGGAGACTGCCAGGTGAGGCATGGTTGACTTGTGCAGCACCGGCCTGGGGAAGCGAGGGAGGGTCAAGCTGTGAGTCTGTGTGTGCCTTGCCCTAACCTTAACACTTTGAATAACTGTTTGCTGGGTTAAGGAATAAAAAGATTCTATTTCTTCCCTTTTCTGTGGATGTATGCAGGACATTATTGCAGCACTGGAGCATTGTTTCATTGATCAGTGTTGGTGCAATTTAACTCTTTTAAGCAATTAGAAGCAAATCTCCATTTATTTACTATTTAATAGTTGAATATTTTAAAGAGATAAACACAAGCACCCGAAGATAATAGCTTAGAAATATATTTCCACATTCCAGAGTTATCTTGTCTGGTTTATTACCCATTCCCTGTTAAGATCACAGAGACAATGACTGTTACTCACACACTGCAGTTCCGAGTAGAAACCTATCATTTAAAGAACACTCAGCTGAACACAAAGTAATACTCCCTTGAATTTGGAGTCTAGAGACCTGGAGTTCAGTTTTAGACTGTTGTCTGTTAGGACTGTAATGCTCAGTTGTTCAGAATTTTGATAATATCAGTAAGGCTTGAATGAAAATACTTAGTATGTGTTATAAAAATTTAATATATGTAAATATATTAAATATGATATCATAGGCATGAAGTATATGCCTATGATATGTATATTAAATGCATATGTATGGGCAGAGATACGTTGAAATGTTTTGTAAATTGTATCAAGCATCACACATTTGATTTCATTAATCTCACAATAAGAGAACTTTACATAGACTCAGTGATCTGTCCTACAGTAAATCATCTGTGATGTGATAGTTCTGTTATGAAAAGATTTTGATATGCTCTTTGTATGAGTGTTATTATTGCATGGAGATTAATGAAATATATGTTTTTACGAACAAATAGTGTTAAAATGTGCATTTTATGGTCTGTAATTAATTGAGAGAAATTTAGTCCAACCTTTTTTTTGGATGTGTAGTATGTTGGGCACTTGTTTTAGTTACTGCAAATACAGAAGTAAACAAAAGAACATACCGTAGATAACTTGTATCTTATTGAAAAGTTCGAAGTGAGTTCAGTAAACTATCTTCTAATCTTGGGAATGAGGTAAACCAAATCATTATCCAAAGGTGGGTTTAAAAATTAAGCAAAGATAGGACTTCTGACTAGATAGAAATGAAATTTATATATAATGCTCTAACTTAGCTATATCATTTTTGTGTCAGAAAGAAATTAATTGTATTTTATCAACAAAGATAAGTAAAAGCAGGTGAGCTATAGAAAAACTAACCCAGTTACCTTTGCTTTATGGGGTGAAGACTCCTTTGAGAATTGAAGAAAGATATAATCCTAAAAGCTTCATACAGTATACCATTTGTAATCAAGTCTTCATTCAATTAATTGGATTTGGAGGTAGTATAGTTTTTAACTTAGTTGTTAATAGTTATTCTTTAAAATTTTATGGATTTATCATTATTTCATTTGCTGAATACTACTGAATGTCTTTAGCCACTTAGGATTTTTAGTTGTAAATTATTTTACAATTTACAAGTTTATAAATTATTTCATTGAATGATGATGGAGAAGCTTTTTGCTATAAGAATTTCAGGGTCATTCAGTTTTGTGGAAACATCTGATTTAACAATTTAGTAGGAAAAAAGTGTAATAGAAGCGATGAAAAGTTTCAGATTTTCTGTCATTTAAATTATGCTGAGCATTAGGGAAAGATTCCTAAACTTTAATTATTTTAATTTAAAATTTTCTGGCTGATTGTCTTCTTTGCAATATTCCGACACCTACAATGAATTTTTTTGTTTTTAACTTTTTGTTTGGTAACTAATCTATATTTTATCCGAATTAAGAAGTTTTGTGTAGCTCATCTTTTTTACTTCTCCTTTTTTCTTTTTACTTCTATATCTTTTGACTTCTATCTCTCAATGCTCCCTCTTGACGCTCTTCATTCTTTTCTCTTTAAAGAATGGTCTCTTTTCATGATACAGTAATTCTATCTCCTTCCCTCTCTCAGAGCCTGTGTATTAAAAGTGCTCAGTAAAGCATACTTTTAGTTCATAAAACATCCTCTAAAGGAATGCCTTCAAAGCAAAAACTTTTACTGATTTTTTTTATTTTATTCTTTCTTTTCTTTATGTGAAAATAAATTTTAAAAATAGTGAGAATTTAATGATTCTACTTAAATCAATAGTCAGGAAGATAATCTATATTGGCTATGCAGCCACCAAAGTGTTCAATGAGGACAGATTATATAGATGTTTTTTGAACTTGAGTTTTTATTTTGTCAAATTGGGGTTATTTCTGGTTGTATCTACTCTAACATTATGCATATTTAGTAGCTCAAAACTTCCAAACCTATTATATTATAATAAGCTGTGACTTATTATTATCTATAGTAAGTCTATAATAAGCTTAATAAGCTTATTATATAATAAGTCTATTATAAGTCTATAAAACATCTATGATAAGCTGTGATTAGGGCCTCCGTTTTCCACATCTGGACTACCCACTTCGTCAGAGCTCCACCGAGCAGAAGAGCTGATCACAAGCTGGGCTCCTCAGAGACCCACCCTATAGCAGTCTTTTTCAAGCCCAGACCAGGTATGCCTGATCCAGAGACTCACATACATGGGGCAGAGCTGCTACTGACTCTCCCTGTGCCCTGCTGATCACAAGGCACCCAGGAGGGAAGGTGGGTTCTAGCCCTGGCCCGCCATCCCAGCAGAGCCTTGCAAGAAGCCAGAGGGAACCCCCACACCGTGAGTGCTGCCATTTTCCACATCTGGACTCCCGACTCATCAGAACTCCACCCAGCAGAATTGATCACAAGCCCAGCTTGTGTGGCCGCTTGCGGCCATGCGGTTCATTAATAAACGCACAAAATTAGAGGCGACTACAAGAGTATCCCACCTGCACGGCAGAGTCTGGCAAGCTACCCGTGTATTATTTGATATGTCAAATACCAGTAACAATTATAGACCTCATTCCCATGACCTGATGGAATGGTTTGAGGCTCTTAATGTTTCTGGAGCGAGCAGATGCCCTTGGGCTACACTAGCATGTGCCAGGACGTATGGAGAAGTTACTGGTGCCCGCTCAAGCAAATCGATGATCAATGGGAAGAGAAGTGATACAAGTGATACAAGTGAAGCTGTCACTAGAGAGTTACTTTGATCGTTATTTTCACCATGAAATTCTGTGGGAATACTAATTGTGGAGTAGGATTCAGGCCTAGTTTTATTGTTTTTTTGTTATAAAGTCCACAACCTTTTATAATAGATGACCTCCAGTCACTATTCATTATATATGTAAATCAATGTTGATGACATGGGCATAGTATTTTCATTTCATATTCTAAGTATTAAGATGGTCTTGATTACTTTTCCATCCTTAAATACTTTATTTCTTGGAGACACATGTATTATTTTTTGTGTTTTCTTCAGTTCCTAAGACATTGTATTTCTCGAAAGGAAATAATTTGAGCATTCAGTTTGGAGGGTGAAGCTGCTTAAGAAGAAACACTCACAAGTTGTCTACACTCTGGGACTTCTCCTTTACAGCACTTGCCGCAATTATTATTAGCTATTAGATATTGTTGTTTTTATTTTGCCCCTTATTACACTGTTGCCTAAAGACCATTATGTCTCTTTCACTGTTGTATTCCTAGTCCCCCTCAGTGCCTGAAACATACTAAGGAGTCAGTACTATCTATTGAGTGCGATGGCTATACTGTCTGCCTTAAACACAATAGTTCCAAACATTGTGCTTTCTTAGAAGTATTTCTTCACCAAAGTTGGTCTCAAAAAATATTTCTTCAGGGCTGGAGCGATAGCACAGTGAGTAGTGTTTGCCTTGCACACAGCCTAGCCTGTTTGGATCCCCGGCATCCCATATGGTCCCCCAAGCACCTCCAGGTGTAATTCCTGAGTGAAGAGCCAGGAGTAACCCCTGAGTGTCACCGGGTATGACCCAAAAAGAAAAAAAATAATTATTTGTTCATCAATGTTGGAATTCTGTGATAATTCATCTCCATATCACTCACCAACAGGTAATAGATAGACCCAGGTAGCCCAACATAAACTGATAAAGCTCAGAAGAGAGCATATATTTGAAGTTTTAAGTAAGTTCTTGAGTCTATTTCTCTAGTCTAGATTGCATTCCTTACTATATACAAATAATTGAGTGGTTATTAGACATCCCAGAATACCATGTATCGAAATAAGTTTCTATTCAGTTTGTGCCTCTTGTAAAGCTCTCACTATACTAAGCCCTATTCCCCTACAACACTCCAGTTAGGAATATTGGAATCTTTAACTCCTGCCTCTTTTTATCCTTACATGATTTATTGTCAAAATTTATCTTTCTTATATTCAGATAATCATACTGTCTTCTCTGTTCACATTCAGTATTGTCAGAACCCTGGTCCAAATTAGCACGTCTTCCTCCCCTGTACCTGCTGGTAATGACCTCATGAACTAGTCTTCACAATTCCTTTGTTTTCTCTCATACAGCTCCTTTGTTCTCCCTCATGCTTGCTCTGTGTGGCCATCAGAGGCTAGTATGCTCCTGTATCATGGACACTGTGCTTCATATTTCTCTGTCCAAAATACTCTTTCTGCCCTTAGTTGTCTCCACAGTTATCTCACAGCTCTTATCTTACCACTTCTTACAGTTTAGTGTATTTTATATCAAGCTATTTCTTCTTCTTAAAAAAGTTAAAGAAAACCCTATGAGAACAGTAGCCTTTGGTTGTGCTGTTTACTATTAAATTCTAAGGTCTATGTATTTTCTAGCACAGAGGCCAACAAGAAATACTTGCTTATAGTACGAGTGAATAGAGAAACCAAAGCTAGATTCTTAGTTTGCTGCTCTTCCAGAATCTTGCTAACAGGTTTGGAGGTGCTAGTGTTCTAGAAATTATTCAGGGTTTCAGCTATTATACCTACTATAAAAGCTCTGTTTCGAACATCTTTGTTTGCGCCACACCTGGCTATACTGAGGAATTATTCTTTACTCTGCTCAGAGGGGTGCTAGGAATTGAACCTGGGTCTACTGCTTGCAAGACGAGTGTCTTACCCACTGTACCGTCTCTCCGGTCCCTGTCTGAAGTACTTCTGTAGAAATTTATGGCTCCATTTATGATGTTTAGTTTTCAGACATGATAAGATTATTCCATTACCCAAATTAATTAAGTTTAGCATTTAGAAGGGATACATTTCATATATGAAGATGTGGTATCCAGGTTTCATTGGCTAAGCATGCATTTGACAATTTTATGGCTTTTTTGTGTAAACTGTGATTGAAGGTGATTCAAAAGAGAATTAATTCAGCAGACATTTCCAGTATAATGAGGTAATTTCCACTGTGAGCCCATATCCCATTACAATACAATCTCTGATCAGCTTAATGCTCTATGCTTTTAATGTTCTATATACTTTTCAATTGAATAAGATTTATTTAACAAGGACTATCATATACTTGAGTTTTAATACTCTGCCATTTTAGTTCCACTAATATCCAAAATATGTGAACTCACACAATTCAACTAGAACAACAAAATACCAAGCAATCTAATAAAAATAGTGAAAATACTTGAGTAGACACTTCTCTAAAAGAAGGTATATAGATATCCTATCAAAAACTCTTAGCCAAAGCATTTAATTTTGAGGAATGATTAAAGGGCTGATGTTGATTATGCATGGCACTGGAACTTTGGTGATAGGTATAGGAAATCCTAGATTCTTATAGAGGTGTGAAACTACATATCTGAAGAACTATAATGTTGTAAAACAGTGACAGCAGTTTTTAAAAGTCACCCACCCCAACCTGATGAAAATTTTACTGCTGAACCTGGGTGAAAAAGGAAAGTTGGCACCAGTTGCCACAAACATAACAAGTCAACAAAGGAAATGGCCATTGATGTTTCAGCTCAACTGGGATGGCATAAAATAACACCAATTTGTGTTTCTGTCTGAAAGGCTGACCTGACCTACCTCTGGGGAATGTTATTTTAGGGGCGTAGTTGTAAACACAAACATGTGCTCTCACCCTGAGGGTTTGGAGAGGGACTTCTTTCTTCCCCATTCACCCTGACTTCTATCTATATTGTCTCTATTGACAACTGCAGGACATTTTATTTTAAACCAAGTTTAATTTTGCTAGGAAAAAATAGAAAAGAATTTAATCAGCTGTAGTTATATGTAGTTTAAAACACTGTTTTGCATCTATTGTTGATCCAGAAATATAAAAGTTCTCTTTAAAATTATTTATCCCCAGAATATACTAGTATAGGCTTTTTAAATGTGTGATGAGGCATTTTTCAAGAAATTCATAACTATTTTTAATCATTTTATTCAGTTGGATTATATTCTAGTGCAGAGGTCATGTTTATTTTCCACTCTAAAAGTGATGTGCTTAGAATTAGCTATTCTGTATTTTCTTAATTATTTTAAATCATATGATTGGAAAATTTCAAAATTCAGTGACTCCCAGTGGACCTTCAGTTTCTTCAATAAAGAGTGAAATTCTATTTGGTTGGCAGGCACACAAAGTACGTTAAACTGTAATGCACTTTATCATTATTCTTCTCAGACCTTGAGATAAATAAACTTTACCTAGTAAACTCCCCGATCAAGGTCACAACAATTATGTAATCGGAAGAATTTCAAAAGCCTGCTTCTGAATCTAATTTTCCTATAACTGTCAAGTTCCAAGAACAAAAGAAAAGTAGAAATTTATTGCAAATATGTGGCTATTCATAGTTATTATGAAAGAATGATAGGGGCTTTTAGTACATTTTACAGTAAAGTTTTCTGTATTAAAACAATGTAATTATATGGTTTTAAAGCACCTTTACAAATTCACAGGAACTTAGACTGAACTTTGGTCCTTTGCCATAGCCTTTTCTTTAATGGGTTCTGATTTGGATCGAGTAGTTTTGTGTTTCTTCCCTTCAAATTTGTCCTTGTGTATGAGATATATAGATACAACATGTGCAATTTTTGGAATGATACTATTCACAAACAGAAAGGCAGACTGTACTTCATGCTTGAAAGCACGTTTTAGGAGTGTAATCAGGGGCCAGAGCGACAGTACAGCGGGTAGGGGTTTTGCCCTGCAACCGAACTGGGTTCAATTCCCAGCATCCCATATCCCCTGAGGAGTAATTCCTCCTCATATCCCCTGAGGAGTAATTCCTGAGTGTAGAGTCAGGAGTAAACCCTGAGTATTGCTGAGTATGACCCAAAAAGCCAAAAAAAAAGTGTAATAGTACCTTCAATAATCAGAGCAGTACATTTCAAAGGAAGTTAATGCTCATCAACAAAAGTTTCCTTTATGCTGTTAGCTTTGCTATGGTATGACATCATGACAATATTCAGTATGTCCAGAGCTGAAAGTAAAATACATGCTAAATTGAACTATGATCAGATACTTACCCTTTAGGAATAAAGGTGCTAAGGAATGGTCAACTTTTTTACTTAATTTTCACCTATTTTTGTTTTGAGTTCATATCTAGCAGTGCCCAGGGTTTACTGTGACTCTTATTGAGAATTTCTCTTGGTAGTACCCAGGGCCAGGTAGTGATGAGGACTCAACTTGGGCCTCCGGCATGCAAAGCCTGTGCTCAGGGTTTGAGTTGTCACTCTAGCCCAGCTTTGTGATACTGTATTTACACTCACTTTATGCATAAATTTTGGCCTAAAGGGCTTGTGTATTTCAGAGTGGAGAGTAGTGCATCTCCATAAATCTAAGCTAGTTGGTATGATTTCTAAATGCTTTTTTTAAAACAGTTATTCTAATTTTGACCAGTAAGATTGCCTACAATGTAAAACAAAAGGAATAAAGTGAAAGTTCGGGTCACAACAAGAAAGGGTTTTACTCCTTTAAAAAATATAAAATTTTATTAAACAGTTGTTTTGGACAATTGAGGATAATGGCGGAAGAGAGTCATAATCACATGTTAGCTTTCTTCTAAAAATATTTGACAATGTAGACTTACGGTATCAAAAAAGAGAACCCATTTAGTAAAGATAAGAGGAAATGAAGGCTTTATAGAACATACCTTTTCACTGAGTTTATTGTCATTCTTGCTGGGTTCAAATTCTGTGATGCAGTCCATCAACTTGTTAGAACTCTCAGGAACAGAAATTGGAGGTCACTTCATTCCACATAGATAATATGATGATATTGAACTCTATATGGTTTCATAGTCTGTGAGAATGAAACTAAGACTAAAGAGTTTTAGTCTCGTTTAGTCTTGTTTTTAACAATAAATTATAACAATTCTAAATTTAATTCATAAATCATTTACCAACGAATATGATTAGATTCTAGGAGATTCTATGAGAAAATGTTAAAATATTTTATATATGTATACGTATATATATATACATACATATATATATATATATCACTTGATCACTTGACTTCCCATAGATCATCGATTACTCGAGCGGGCACCAGTAACATCTCAATATGTCCTAGCACATGCAAGATTGCCCAAGAGCATCTGCCCTCTCCAGGAATATAAAGAGCCTCAAACCATTCCATCAAGCCATGGGAATGAGGTTTATAATTGTTACTAGTATTTGGCATGTCAAATACGACACGGGTAGCTTGCCAGGGCTGGAGGGATAGCACAGCCAGTAAGGGCATTTGCCTTGCACGCGACTGACCCAGGTTCGATTCCCCGGCATCCCATATGGTCCTCGAGCACCGCCAGGAGTAATTCCTGAGCAAAGAGCCAGGAGTAACTCCTGAGAGTCACTGGGTGCTCAGCAAGCGCCAAAAAGCCCCCACCCCCAAAAAAAAAAAAGACCCAAGCACCACTGGTGTAGCCCACGATACATATATATAATGTAACTAATGTAATATGCTCCATAAACTTTTTACTGTTGAAGTAACCCTAATTGCTTTTATTATTTTGAAGATCCATACAAATATATGAGGAAACTATAGATTTTCTCCACTTCCTTTTATTTCTAGTTGATTGTAAAGACATTAAACCAAAGAAACACACATATCTTGTGCACACACACACACACACACACACACACACACACACACCCCTACCACACTAGGTGTTTCATTTCAAAAAATGTATTTCTTATTTTTTCTTGTAATATATTGCAGTCACCTTGGTAGAAATAGCATGGTTCAGTTCTGAAGTTATGGAACTTTGGTGGTAGGTGTAGCCTTTAAAGTTGTGTGATAAAAATATAAAAATATCAACTGCCTACATTTTGCAGGGTATCCAGGGAGGAGAGATGAGGAAGAACTGGGATATGATTAACATTGGCACTTCACCATTTTTTCTTTTCTGACCTGGGTTGGCTTCTTGAGAATATATGGAGGGAGAATCTTGGGATATGGTGAAATTCTTTGAATCACTTGAATGTTGAGCTTGATTAAAATTCTAAATTTTTCTTTGACACTGCTGCTGATCTCTTGATCTATTTTCATTTTTAGTTCTACTAATGTGCTTTTTCCTTCCCTGGGGTGGCGAGCAGTCTATAAATAATACCTTATGTAGAGCTTCCTCTGATCTCTGCCCTTTGTTCTCATCTTTTAGTGAGTTAGGTGAGCATTTAGCCTTTTCTAGGAAAACATTTTTCAATCATTAAGCCACTGGGTAAAGAATGTAGAAAAACAATTTTTAAACCCCTTTTTAAGTCCTGTCTTTATCTTTTTCAGTACCTTAAGATGATTAAAAATTAGTGAAAGAAGCTTTTAGTTCTAAATCATGAAGTGTAGCAAAATATGATAATTTTGTGACTTTTCTATTGGAGTGCAAGAAAAGTTTGTGTGTAGAATATGTAGAATACAAAAAAGTGTTAAACAAGTATTGCTCTCCATTCCATTAAGCTATTTTTACTGCTTTTATATTAAGTATTCAAAATGTCTGATTTGGGGAAAGAAACAGCCATGAGAGGGTTTTTTGTTTTATTGCTAAGATTAATATGAGATCTGCTGTGATTTGAATAGATGTGTTCACTGAGTTTCTGTATTTTTAAGCACATGTGAAGCTAGACTTAAAGGGTAAAGCTTCTATTAAAATCTCAATGAGAGGGAAACATGTCAGCTGAGAGATATTAAAGTAAGACATAGGAACACATACTGACCTTCTTTAAGCACTAAAGTCAAATTTTATATTCATTGGACCATTTGACACATCATATTTTTCAAATATTTAAGATAAATATTGGTTCATAGCTAAATATTACCTTATATAAACTTACCTTGTAAAGTGACAACAGAAATTTCACCAGTGACTGTTTTTATACATTTTAGCTTCTTCCCAGAAGAATTTTTAAATACTTTTTTGCTTAACTTAGTAAAAAAAATTCAGCTAAATAGTTGTGTGCTTTAGTATTTCATGGTTACAATAAGACAGAAATAAAACCAAATGACTCCTTTTAGTTTGTTTTCTTTCTAACATTAGAGGAAGGCTTGGTTTAGTGACTGATGTATTTTTAAAGGTAATGTAATTAATGATACAATTAGCTCTTAGGCTCCACAAATGGAGGAGGGCTGTTGGATGTGGTAGTGGGGGGTGGAGAAGATTTGATGCTGCTATTTCCAGAGGCAGTTAGAACACTTTTAATTGCTGTTCCCTCATCTCATGTTCCTAGGTGGATTAAATTTGAAGAAAAAGTGGAACAGGGTGGAGAGAGATGGAGCAAGCCTCATGTGGCCACATTGTCCCTTCACAGCTTATTTGAGCTGAGGACGTGTATGGAGAAAGGATCCATCATGCTTGACAGGGAGGCTTCTTCTCTCCCTCAGTTGATGGGTGAGTATGTTGTAGTGAGTTCCTATCCTTTCCTCAGCCTTTCCTACCAGTCCATTCGTTTCCAGTATACTCCCAGTAACACAGTGCGGTGTATTCTAGGTATTCATTCTCTTCTTAACATTACAAAACTGCTATGATTTGTTGCCACAATTTTGAAGAATACAGACAAATATTTAGAAGAAACACAATTAGCCATTTTTCATCCTTTGGGATATTTTACTAACATTTAGACATTTCTATTCGGTTTTACTTCTCAGTATTCTCTTCTTTACATTTGAAAAATATGCAATTTTGATCTGTCTGTATAAATTTGCATCTATGTCTATATATGTTATATATAGACATATATGTCTATATATATAAATCATATCTCTTTAGGCATATATATATGTCTGTCTAGATTTCATCTACTTTCTTAATGATTAACATAAAATTAACATTTGGGATATTAACGTACATAAACATACAGTTATTCTGTGTAAATTTGGATTGGAAATCTGAGCACAAGATTCTTAGAACTCTTTGACTTTGGATAGTGCACTTAACTTCTCTATATCTTATTTTCAGATTCTGTAAATGAGGATTTAAATCCTCTGGAAGAGGGAAAATAGTCTAGGCTGTGCATGTAGGGCTGACGCTGTAGGTGGAATTCAGGCTTCTTAGGTGTATGTAGAGAATGATTACACTGGGAGAGGAGCCACCAGAAACTACCTTACTGACGGACATGGGTCATGTTGGTACTGAGTACAACCCTGGCAAGTTACTGGAGCTTTATGGGATATGGAAGGTTTGGCGTAATTTGCACTTAATGTTGTGTGCATCGAATGTTGACTTATTATGTTGGCCATCACTACGTTCCAACTAGTTGTAATTAATTTCCTAGCAAGAGCTTGGCCTAAACTCCATAATCAACTGCTGGAACTATAGGGATGGCCTCACTTTCCAAGGACCTGCAGCTGCCTGTCCTGAGTTGTGGGGAAGAGGATGGATTGTGGCCTCATTGAGAGATACCAGTATAGAATCTGTATAATTTTAGACACCACAAAATTGTTTTGAATTCATATAGACAGACAGTTGGTCTATGGCATTTGTACAAAGCTGTAGCATTTATATCACAAGAAAATATTAGTTGTCAAATAACACACAGACACACAAATATAAAATAGCTAGACTATATATATCCAGTTCTTCATAGAGTGGGTTAGATTTGCAAAAAATGTTCCACACTTTCCATCCAACTAATATTTTGCTAAAATTGTAAGTGGAAAAGAGAAAAGACAAATGTGACGATTCTAGGTAGAAAAATTAGTTTTTACTCTTCTTCACCATGAAGTATTGTGCTTGAACCAGATGCAGTTCAAGCCCTGGAGTAGGTTTCTACGTCCACAGCAGAACTAGGAAGATACCATAGGAAACACGGCTCCATATAGAAATGTTCACACTTGACAAGGTGGAAAGATACCATAGGAAACACGGCTCCTTATAGAAATGTTCACACTTGACAAGGTGGAAGTGGCTGTAAAAAAGGACTTTTGATAGTTAAAGAGAGATCTTGAATTTTTGTCTTCAGAGAAAGTAGGGTGCAGCTACGAAGAAAAGATAAAGAATGTTTTTCTGTTTAATTATCACCCTCCCACTATTTATTAAAATTTGCAACAAAGTTTATAATCTAAAAAAGTATCATGTTTATTTAAAATCAATCCTGTTTGTTGTGAAAATTAGAAATTTTTGTCTTCCCAGAATAACTAATCTGGGTCCAGATAGATTTTGTAGGGGGTTACCATGAATGTGGATGATCCTGGTTTTATTTTCCCAGCCTGCATGTGGTCCTCAAGCATTTTCAGGCATAATCTCTAAACATAGAGTCCAGAGCACAGACAGGGGGTGATCCTACCCCACCTCACCTGCTCAAAAATGATTTAATCTCGTTAAAAAATGTATGAATTCCTCCACAACTACTAAGTAATGACTTTAATGCAATATGAACTATTATACTATATTGTTCTTTCTAAATAAAAAAGGAAAGAAATAGACCATAGAGATAGTATGAGGTTAAAGTCGTGCCTCGTTTATGGACACTCTATTGCAATCCCAGGTACCACATACATCTGAGTACCACTAGGAGTTACTTACCCCTTAGAACCAGGAGGAAGCCCTGAGCACCAGCACCCCTCACCAAACATAGATTGGAGAAGTTGAACATAAGCCAGGAGTATATAGTTGTAGTACAAAAGAGAACTTTCACTTGGGACTAGGAAATGTATTGGTGTGTCGGGGAACGCCGCGGGGTCCCCGAAGTGTCAGGAAGAGGCTGTCTTCTACCTCCGAGGGACGCCGGGAGAACAGATGAAAACTCACGAGTCCAGTGCAGTCCAAAATGGCTTAATAGTCAAAGCTCTTCCACAGCACTCCAATATAAAGAGCAAACTTTTGCTCTGGTCCGAACAGACCATACAAAAGAGCCTAAGTCTCCCACCAAAGAGAGAGGGATCTCACCCGAGCTGAGTCCTACCCAGAAGAAGGAGCAGGCCAAAAGCCAAAAGCCAAAAGCTGCAGGAGCCAAAAGCTGAGGCTGAGGAACCAAAAGGCAAAAGGTAAAGGTGAGGGGGGGCCTCAGTCAGCCCCTTATATACCCAGTAACAACGGGAGGTTGTCATGCCAACAGAACCTAAACAGAGTGTAGTGCCCCACCCTATTGTAGGTATAAACAAAGGTTACACCAAGGCGATCCGAGATTATCTCTTGTGTAAAACACTAGAGAGGGGGCTGATATAAAGTAATACATCTTAACTTCAGAGCTTCATGTAATCAGATGGTACCCACAGGTCCTTATTATTATCTGCACCAGTGTGATTCGAGTATCTTGTCTCATGTACTGAAAGGGTCATACTGCCTGAGAGCAAACTAGTATGTCCTCCATAGTACCTTAGTCTCAGGAGGGGTGGTAGTCTCTGGTAATTTAACTGTAGTTGGTGCGGGGGTATAAAGAGGAGCTGTGCCCAATCTAGAAACATAGAGTCTTAGTAGATGTATAAGTCGAAGTTATTCAATCAAGGTGACTTCTGTACTGCCACCCTCTAGAAGTGTTTACATAGAAGAGAGATCTCATTAGAATGAACCTTGGCTTAAATAAGATTAAGCTGGGAGTGAGCAAAACAACAAAACTCCCAGATAGTAAACATGTCTAACATTGGTGGTCTACAGAAAAATATATATTGTGGTCTAAGGATCACCAGAAAATTTCCTATATTAAAAATAGTTCCACAATAACCCCCAAAAAATTACTAAAGCTATCCTTGGGAAAAGGGGATGGGAGGCATCACCTTCCTCAACTTTAAACCGTACTGCAAAGCAGTAGTAAAACAACATAGTTTTGGAATATAGACCTGCAGACAGTAGAATAGAGTTAAATATCCTGACAGAGACCTTCAATATATGATCATTTAATCTTTGATAAAGGAGCAAAAAGTATGAAGTGGAGCAAGTAAAGCCTTTTCAACAAGTAAGTAGTACTGGGGAAAACTGGCCAACTATGTGCAATAAAAGAACTCAGACCTCTTTCTAATCCCAGCACAAAAGTCAGATCACAATGAATTAAATACATCAATATCAGACCTGAATCTGTAAGTAAATGGAGGAACACATAGGCAGAACCCTCCATGAAGTTGAAGCTAAAGGCAGCTTTCAAAAATGAAACACCACTCACCAAGCAAGTGAGTGGAAGTGGAGTGGTGTTTCAAAAATGAAACACCACTCACCAACCAAGATAAACAAACAACTGTGACTTCAATCAACTAAGAAGCTTCTGCATCTCAAAAGAAATGGTGACCAAGATACAAAGACAGCCCACAGAAATGGTAAATATTGTTTACCTAATACCCATGTGATTAAGGGTTAATGTAAGATAAATAAGGCACTAGTAGAACTTTGCAAGGAAGAAATACCCAGTCGCGTCCAAGAAATGGGGAAAAATAAATGAACAGAAACTGCCTCAAAGAAGAATTACAAAATGGTCAAAAGGCACATGAGAGAAAGCTCTACTTTGCGAATCATCAGGGATATGCAAGTCAAAACAACAGTGAGATACCATCTCACACCAAAGACTGGCACACGTCAAAAGAGCAACAACCATTGCTGGCTGATGCGGGAGAAAGGGACTCTACTCTCACTGGTCCATCCTTTTGGGAAAACAATGTGAACATTCCTCAAGAAACTAGAAATTGAACTTCCATCAGACTAAGCAATACCATTTCTGGGAGTATAGCTTGAGGGGGCCAAAACACACAGCAGAAAAACCCTCTGCACTCCTATATTCATTGCAGTACTATCTATCCACAGTAGATAGAATCTGGAAGCAATCTGAGTGCCCTAAAACAAAAGACTATAAAAGAAACTATGATACATCTACACATGGAACACTATACAACTACCAGAAAAAATGAAGTCATGAAATTCCCTTATAAATGGATGGACATGGAGAGAATCAGGCTGATTATTGGGAGAGAGACAGACAGAATGATTGCCACTCTTTTGTGGGATGTAAGAAAGCATAGTATGGGCTAATACCAAGAGCCATAGAAACAAGGGCTGGGAGGACTGGCCCATGGTTGAAAGCTTGCCTCAAGTGTTGGGTGTGAGGGCATTTAGGATAGAGAAGGGACTACGATGACAATGATAGTTGAAAATGGCTCACTCTGGATAAGAACTGCCTGCTGAAAGGTAAAGGAAGACTCGTGCTAACTTTCAGTATCTTTAATGCCCGAAAGGAAATAGAGGGTGGTGGTGAAGATCATGCTTGCATGTGGATTTAAATGCAAGTAAATATATTTAAATATATTTAAATGTAATTTTATCAAGCTCTTTCTGTGTCTAGCTAATGAAGGCCTGAGGGTCAAGAGGTCAAGGGCACAGGAATTTGATAAACAGGAGGATGTATGTGAAGGGTGTGACTGTAGCTAAGAAAAATGGACTTTTCCTTTTCCATATCTGAAACTATTGAAAAGAGTCTGAAAAGTTAAAGTAAGGTGCTCTCTTGGATTTTCCCTGCTGCTCATCTCCAGGGTCATTAGTGCCAGAGAGAGGGTCTGGAGCAACAATACAGTGGGGAGGGCATTGCTTTGCACGCGCCCACCCCGGTTCAATCCCTGACATCCCATCGGGTCCCTCAAGCACTGCCAGGAGTAATTCCTGAGTGCAGAGCCAGGAGTAACCCCCTGAGCATTGCTGGGTGCTACCCCAAATGGAAAGGGAAATTAAAGCAAAAGAAACAAACATTAATATCAGAAGGAGCTACCTTAAAGCTCCTCAGGTTTTCAGTCACAGACACTTTCCATGTGGTTAAAGGCAGAATCCCACATTTTATTGGAGCCCCATTAACCAATGACTACAAAAGTTTTGTATTAAATACATTTAACATGGGTCTATCATATATTTTACATTCTTTTATTTTTTTTTAACTTTTTCTGTTATCTGCTGTAAACTCTTTTTTTTCCTGGCTTCCATGCAGTTACTTTAAAACGCGCTGTCATTAAATTTTATAACACATCGCTCTTTATAAACAAAATCCTAAATGGTGCACAATGGAAGTTGGTGGCGAGCTGGGCCAGCAGTTTCAGTGTAAGAACCAAGGACACAGTGGTACTTGGGCCCTGTTGTGCTGGGGTTACCCCTGGCCGTCCACCGGTGCTCGGGGATGCTGGGAGTAAGTCCAGGTCTGGGGCCAGCCTACACCATGCTGTGCTGTGTCCTCGCTCACCACCAGATAACTTTGTAGTGTCCACACCCAGATATTTGCTATCCATTGCTGGACATGAGTCCATGCTGCCTTTTTGAGGGTAATAGTACAAGACAACAGCTCAGAGAAAAATACTTGTGCTGCAAGCAGAGCAGCAAGTAAGAAATAAATAAATGAAAAGACAGGTTTACAGCAGAGGGGGAAGAGCTTGTTTAAGAGAATGTAATGATCTGAGAGAAATTCTTAAAAAATCCCAACTCAAAACATTATTCTGGGTTTGAAACA
Organism: Cryptotis parvus; assembly: GCA_021461705.1. Lineage (NCBI taxonomy): Eukaryota > Metazoa > Chordata > Mammalia > Eulipotyphla > Soricidae > Cryptotis > Cryptotis parvus. Next base: position 9,074 of record JAJIBD010001784.1, on the reverse strand, counting down.
TGAAAGAAAAAACAAAGTGCTTGATTCATTCTTGCCAAAAGATGTCATGCCGACTGGAATTACTGTCATTATTCAGTTATTAAAAAATCTTTTTCCTAGCAGTGGAGAAACTGGTGCAATTTTGTCCCAAATCATTGTGATAACTCAGAGTTGAAAATTATATATGACTTAGTCTAGAGTTTACTTCCCTCCAACTCAGTTTGGGCTCATCAAATTGAAGAAGTTGACCGGTATGTGTGATTATATCAAAAAATAGGGCCCGAAGCGATAGCACAGCCGGGAGGACATTTGCCATGCACACAGCCAACCTGGTTCAAACCCAGGCATCCCATATTAGTCCCCTTAGCACCATCAAGAGTAATTCTTCAACAAGTGCTGGCGTGGATGTGGGGGAAAGGGGACACTCATCCATTGTTGGTGGGAATGCCGGCTGGTACAGCCTTTCTGGAAGACAATATGGACATTCCTCCAAAGGCTAGAAATTGAACCCCCCATTTGACCCAGCCATACCACTCCTGGGAATCTACTCTGGGAAAACAAAAATACGCAGCGGAAACACCATCCTTACTTTTATTTTCATAGCAGCATTATTCACAATAACCAGAATCTGAAAACAACCAGAGTGCCCGAGACTGATGACTGGATAAAGAAGCTTTGGTACATCTACACAATGAAATACTATGCAGCTGTTAGGAAAAATAAAGTTATGAATTTGCCTATAAATGGATGGACATGGAGAAGATCATGTTGAGTGAAATTAGCCAGAAGGAGAGAGATACAGAATGACTGCATTTATTTGCATGGCATAAATATATATGTACATATTATGATACCAATATCCAAGGTCAAGTGAAACATGTATCAGGATGTCTTGTCAAAGGTGGACATTATCACAAACATGTGGGAGTCAGAGGCTAGGTAAGACAGAAAAGGGAAGTGTGCCAACAACTGTCGAAAGTATTAATACCAACCTAGAACTGAGCATTAAATACAGGCAAAAAGATACACATGATAACCCTTTAATGTCTGTTCTGTAATCCACAATCTGGAAAGGAAGGAAAAGAGAAAGAGATAGAGAGAAAGGTAAAAAAAATAAAGAACCTGCCATGGAGGCAGGCTGGGTGAGGGGGAGGGAACCAGGGATGTTGGTGGTGGGAGATGGGCACTGGTGGAGGGACGGGTGCTGGAACACTGTATGACCAAAACTCAAATATGAACATCTTTGTAATTGTATATCTCATGGTGGTATAACAAAGTGCTTTAAAAAAAGAGTATTTCTTGAGTGTAGAGCCAGGAATAACTCTTGAGCATTGCCAGAAGTGCCCCAAAAAACCAAAGAACCAAAATGAAAAAATAGTTTCTGACATAAAATAGTAGATTTGGTCCTCTCTGACGCTGACTTGCTACTTTGCAGTCGCCGGTCCTTTGCATCCCCTCTGGAAAAGCAGAGTTGTATCCTTGTGGGGTTTGAACCATATGCAGCCATTTGCACAGCTTTTCCTGCATCTGTTAACTTTGCACATCTACATTAAAAAATTAACTCAGCACTGATTCTCCCTCAGGATGTCCTTTGTTTTCTTCCATGAGAACTGCTTCTGAATGCTAATCAAGCATTTGTCTTTAAACTCTTATCAAGTATAACACATCATTTTCATGTATAATTTTAAAGGCTTTATATCATTGTCATCATCATACGTCCACATTTAACAAGATTCATTCACATTTAAAGCCAAAACTGCATGGTAGTTCTCTACCCATCCTTGTAAACATTATAAGCTGGCTCAGGTATTTTCTTATGAGAAATGAATTAGGAAAATGAAGCTCTGCTTTTGGAATTCTCATTTCTGTATTTAAGAACATTCCTGAACTGTGCATATTGGCAGATGTGTCATCATGTTATTTCTTGCTTTTTAGACATTTTATATTGTCTTTTTTAAAATTTTTTTTATTTTTATAATTACAAAAGATATACAATTAAAAAGTTCATATTTGGGTTTTGGTCATACAGTGTTCCAGCACCCATCCCTCCACCAGTGCCCATCTCCCACCACCAATGTCCCCGGTTCCCTCCCCCCCCTCCCCAGCCCTCCTCCTTGGCAGGTTCTTTATTTCTTTCCATTTCTCTCTCTTTCTCTTTTCCTTCCCCTCCAGACTATGGATTACAGAACATACATTAAAGGGTTGTCATGTGTATCCTTTTGCCTCTATTTAATGCTCAGTTCTAGGTTGGCATTGGTACCCTCGACAATTGTTAGCACACTGTTCCGTTCTCTGTCTTACCTAGCCTCTGACTCCCACACATTTGTGATAATTTCCATCTTTGTCAAAATGGTAACATACTTAAAAAAGATTTCAAAATGTTTGTGTGCCTTTAAAAACAATCCAAAACAATATGACACACAAAAAAGCAAAATATCTGCTACTTTTTGTTTTCAGAGCTCTCATTTTTAATGAAAAAAGAATAGGATGATCTGTCCATGTGATTAAACGGAATATAAACATTTCCATCTCTGCCAAATATTTATCTGATATTGGGCAAGTTAAGTTGCCTTCTAGTTTTTATTATAAAGAAAACACTGAACTTATTGTTAAACTTTTGTGAAATTGCTTATTCATTTTAATTTTTAATGATATGCAAATGGTTTTGACCATATTAGTGGTTTTGTTTGTTTACTGCGGTAAGAAAACTCAGGAGGCCTGGTGACACTTGGCCTGTGTTATGGCTCTCAAAGGTGGTCCTTGGGCCTCCTTATGCTGGAATCATCAGGAGCACACCAGTCATGGATTACTGTATGCAAGGCATGTGCGGAGCTCTCATTACCTCCCCAGTCTTTAGAATTTTATTAGACATTTTCCAAATGATTTCCAGAATTATTTGGAAAATTTCCTACACCATCTTCACATGAACTGCTTGGAGCTCATACTTTGTCCACACCTCTCCTGGAATGAAATCTTCTGCTTTGACAGATTAACCGTTATCTCATAACTGTTCTATTTTTGTTAGTCTATTCATAGTATAAATTTTAAAGTTAAATGCATTGTGGACCTCTGCATTTCTTTCTTGAAACAAAAGGATTCTTTAGCCCTTTCCCCATATCCCTGTTGCATGACCCTTCTTTCTCTTTGTTTGCAAAAGCCTGCATATGTCCAAATATTTTTATTGGGGGCGTAGAGCTGCATTTTTAAAAGAAAGCAAACTGTTGCATGATAGGGAAGAAGATCTGTGAGTAAGAAAACATGGTTTTGTTAGGGTGGGGTTGCCAACTAATTAGCCCATGTCTGCAAGCAAGTTGCTTCTCTTGCCTCGTCTTTTTTTGATCTGTTTAACACCAGGTCACACTTGATGCTCCCTGAGGTTTCTTTCAGCTCTGCTTCATCTGCAGTTGGCACATTCTCTCCCATCTGGAGGCATCTGTGGGATTTTGAACACTGACGGCTTAATTCCAGTGTAGCTGTGAAATGTTACTGCCCCCATTTTCCTTGAAAGGTTTTGCAGTTCATGCCTAAAGAAATCCCTGTTACATGGGCCATTTTTAAGGAAACTTAATGAAGGGCATAAGCCACACAGATGTCTTAACCTGTTCTAACTGGTGATTTCTCGGATTAGTAACAGAAGGCTGGCTGTGCATATGTAGGGAGTGGTTTGGGATTACAAGGGAGGGCAAGAGCAAGGGACACCCTGCCAGGAAGGGTAGATAAGAAACACTCTAATTCCCTACCCTGGAATTAGAGTAGGAGTTTGATAACACTTTTTAGTAGATATGTTGGGACTGTTTATTTTTATGGTTCTTCTGTAAAATGGACTTTCCACATTGAACAAAACCTAAAGGGAAAGCTAGGGGCTGTGTTCTCTATCACCTAACTATTTTACTGTGGAACACAGGGCTAATTCTAGCTACATCAGTTCTAATTGCTTTACTGAGTAGGGTTGGTATATTAAAAAATACTCAGAGTTAAAGGTTATTCTTAAACTACAACATTCTATGGAAGAAACTTTTTCTCCTGCCTTGTCCAACCTCCCTACACAGTGGCCCAGTGTCACGTGACATCTATGGGCACCTGTATTAGACATGTGATAGGAAATCCTAGATTCAGCTTCTGCTTCGCTTCCCATTAATTGATTGTACACCACTGAATGATCAGTTTTGAGCTGGAGTCTGTGAAACCAGTTTAATGTGTGATGGCTCTAAAATTAAGATGAAACAGTGAGAGGAGGGTTTGTGCTGCAGTAGAATGTCTTGAATCATTATAACTTCCTTTAATAAAGACACAGGAATGCTTGGGAGATGATATCACCTACCAAAGCCCATCGGTTTTCTTGTTTAACTTTTGGAAAAGAATATTTTTTTTTCTTTTGTCCACTTTTGAAGACTGACAAGTTGGCCTAGAAGACGAGATTGAGTGTGCTTTATGCAACCTTGTACCTAAAAAGGTTGGCAGGTGATCCATTGGTTATGCAGGGGACAGAATTGCTGCCTGAATACTGCGAGGGTCGATCCTGCCATTGTGTATGATGCACATTACTTTTTTTTTTTTTGCTTTGTTTGGGTCACACCGGCAATGCTCAGGGGTTTCTGGCTCTGGACTCTGGAATTACTCCTGGTGGTGCTCTGGGAACCATATGGGATGCCAGGGATCCAACCAGCCCTACCCGCTCTGGCCCTGATGCACATTTCTAAGCTTTGTTCTGGACACAGGAATTGTTGATATGCCATGTAACAGGATCAACAGGCTATATTTATGTCATAACTGCTGGCATAGTGACTTGTGAAAGGATAATTTTCCTTTTATATTAAAATTCAGGCATTCTTTGAAGGCCTGACAGCCTTACTGGTGATACTCTGCCTACAGGGTTAAGGATTCAATGAGAGGACTGAGGGTGTGGGTGCTGCTCTGTCCCCGTGGCAGTGGAGAGTCTCCAGACCACCCCAGCAGTGCTGGCCCCTGGCATGGTTGTACCTGGTGGTGCAGGAAACAGATCTGGTTATGGCAGGTGCAATGCATGCACCTAACTGCACAGTCTCCCACCCACTGAAACTTGTTCTTTACGCATTCAAGGAGTAATGTTTGTAAACCTCAGCCATAAAGTTTTGTTAAAACTTATAAAATATGCTAAAAATGTTTATTTTTTGGATGGGGAATGTGGTATCACTTGTATCACTTGTCTTCCCGTTGATCATTGATTTGCTTGAGCGGCGCCAGTAAGGTCTCCATTTGTCCCTGTCGCATGCTAGTGTACCCCTAAGGGCGTCACCTTGCTCCAGGAACACAAAGAGCCTCAAACCATTCATTCAGGTCATGAGGTCTATTATTGTTACTGTTTTCGGCATATCGAATATGACACGGGTAGCTTGCCAGGTTCTGCAGTGTGATGAACATTTCCCGGTTCATCAGTAAATGCAGGGGAATGTGGTAAAATACAAAACTAATGGAAGTGAGTTTTTGGTATTTAATTTTATAGAAAAAATCTTGTCAGGTTATGTTTAGAAATGGCAACTATACTGGAAAGATTTTATTGGTCTACAAGAATAAACTTCCCTTCTTAAGAAAGTCTGAAGAATAACTTAATCTTTGTTTCACTGGATTGATGGGTCTTCAAATAACCTAATAAAGGACAAGGTGTACTTTAATTTATCCTGTTATAACATAGAAAAGTTTTGTAGATAGATTTAACAATCAGTAAAATAACTACTTTACAATTCTCTTATTCTCAATTTGTTTTATATAACTTTTATCTCTGGGTTATTTTCTATCAAAAGGAACATGAAATCTGATATATTAATTTTTAATTTATTGAAAATATAAATTACTGATTTACTGTGTAGAAGAATGTAATTTTGTGAATTTACCATTAACTGAGATTGAAGAGATTAGATGACAAGAACTTCTCCTTTTGAAATGCACCAATAATAGGAAAATATTTATAGCTCTCTCATTAATACCAGTATGCCTCTGCCCTTTACTCCTACATAAAGTGAAAAGTTGGAAAATAGCGAAGATTATTTGATAATGAATTTGAAGCAGTCATCTATAAACTTAGAGTTAAAAATTGGCTTTGTTGTCTTGTGACTGAGATTACTTTTCTTTTTTCTTTTTTTTGCTTTATTTTTGTATCAGAGATGATTGTTGACCATCAGATTGAGACAGGCCTATTGAAACCTGACCTTAAGGATAAGGTGACCTACACTTTGCTCCGGAAACACCGACATCAAACTAAGAAATCCAACCTTCGCTCTCTGGCTGATATTGGGAAGACAGTTTCCAGTGCAAGTAGGATGTTTACCAACCCCGATAATGGTAATTCAGATGCTGCCGCGCTCTTATACTAGTATCACTCACTGTACTTCACCTCTTATCTATTCTCCCTTTATTTCTTCCTTCATATTTCCTCTCACTTTCATATAGCACAGCCATTTCATAATGATGTTTTATTCAATTGGTAGGTATAGTCATGTTGGAAAGATTCCTAATATAATTATTGTAGTCTGCAAATGCCAAGAGGCCTTGCTGGGTATGTGTGTGTATATATACATATATGTATATATACATATGATATATATGTATATACATATATATGTATATATGTATATATACATATATGTGCAAATACACATATATATTCATTTTCACTTCACTTAAATATAATATATTCATTATATTGATATATATTTTGATTAAAGTGGTTTGGTAATAATGCTATGATTAAACCATTGAATATTTCATATGATTAGAGCAGGCTTATAGGTTATTGAGTATATCAGGGTATATGCTTGTAATATTATGATTTATCAGAATTAGTAGACTAGACCAAAATATGATAAAATTATCTGAAATCTTGAATCATGAACTGTTTGCTTGGTATGTGTATGATGTCAGGGCTATAAATGACCTTACATTAAGTAAAGCTCAGTATTTTTTTCTGTTAAAATACAATTTTCTCTTTTGCTATATTATGATACTGATAGATGTAGTCATAGGTATTCAGAGAAGATTATCAGCCTAATATACCATATTAGGAAAGGCAAAAAATGTTTTATATTGATTTATACTCATTTTATTTATACTCTATTTTATTTCCGCAGAATTTCTATTTTTTTTTTTTTTGTTTTTTGGGTCACACCTGGCAATGCTCAGGGGCTTACTCCTGGCTCTGCACTCAGGAATTATTTCTGGCGGTGTGCAGGGGGACCTTATGGGATGCTGGGGATCGAACCTGCGTCCCCTACCCACTGTGCTATCGCTCCGGCCCCCTCAGCAGAATTTCTTAAACAGCATCTTCTTTTATATCAAGTAAAAACCATGCTTTGTTGTAATCTGAGAGGAGCAAGTTTAATTTCATGAGGTATGGAAAAGGAAAGCTTCTTTTTTAGTATTAAGAGCAATGAGTATTTCTCTCATTGTTCTCAGCTATACTTAACAGAATAATATAAAACAAGTTGTCACGTAAACACAAACACGCTTTCTGAAATTGAGTTTTCTGATTTAGTATTGAAATCAGTGACTGACTGGAAGAGAATTCATTAGTAAACTTTAGATTGATTTTCTGTCTTTCTTTTGGGAAGGTAGTCTCCCAAACAGTGATCAGGAGATCCCAGGCACCCTCCCCACAATACCTGGGCAACTGGACTGGATGTTCAGTGTGAGGGACCCCACATAGATGCAGTGTTGCACCCTGTGGCGCTGGTACCAAGGATTACCTGGGCCACCCTGTAATGCTCCAGGCATGCTCAGGAGCCTCAGGGGCCTCCTCCTGATGTGCTGGGGACACCACTTGGTACCACGGAATGAGGAAGGGTCAAGTGAATACAGCTCAAGGGCTTTAACCACTGTGACATCAACCACTTCATTTAAATTGATTGATTCAGATGGAAATTTCTGACATCAACCATTCCATTTTGGTTGTTTCTTATAAATTAAGTTTAAGTGAAAAATTTAAGTATCATATATTTATTTCAAGAAGGTATATGTTTTTGTGTATATATACATGTATATATGTCTAACTGCTGCCATAAATATTCTTAAAAGAGATACATATTATAAAGAAATAGTTTAAAATTTTGGTTACAAAATGATTCACAAAAAGTATGTAGTCTAGAACATTCCTACTATAATTTGATGTTTTCACCACTATCTGGGCTACTGCTAATGACTGGAAGTGGGGTTTTGGTTGGTTTGTTGATTTTTTTTTTTGCGGGAGGGGGGTCTATATCCAGCTGTGCTTAGGGCTTATTCCCAGCTCTGTGCTCAGGGATCACTCCTGGCAGGTTTAGGGATCCTGGGGATTGAACCGGGGTCAGTCTGGAACAAAGACACCTCCCCTTGTTAGTAAAATCAATCTCTCCAGCTTGATTTTAATTATATCTTTAAAGTAGATTGTTTAATGTTTGAAACTAATACAGGGTCAAAAGTTTTAAAAAATTATGTCACTTCATTTTAAAAACAGCCCACGTTTATAAATTGTACTAATGAAAGTGTAAATCTGATTTCTATATCTTTTTTATTTTCCTTTTCTTTTTGCTTTTTGGGTCACGGCCAGCGATATTAAGGGGTTACTTCTGGTTCTGCATTCAGAAATCATTCCTGGCAGTGCTCAGAGGACCATATGGGATGCCAGGGATCAAACCCTGGTCGACCACTTGTTTTCCCTCTTTCTCATAAAAAATGAGTCTCTATGATTTGCAGATTTTAAATTTTTTAAATTTTATTTTATTTTGATGCTGAGGATGGAACCCAGAGCTCTATGCATGCAAATTATGTGTTATACCTCTGAGCTGCATCCTGGCAACTTATTTTTAATCTTAAAAGTAGGTATAATATGAAGAAATAAGATAAATGCATTGCTTTGAGTTGCAGCTATATTTTCAAACAGAGGAAAATGAGCAGGCAGAGTCAAGCGCCTTCTTCCAGTGCGGTGTGAGCTGCAAATCCTTGGACGTGGAGGCAGAGTAGAACGTCAGGGACAGGCAGGTGCCAGGCCTGTGCCCTGTGCTGAGCCAGAAAATATATGGGTGCAGAATGAAACTAGTTCATTGATACCAGTTGCCATTTAGTTTTTTATCCTCAGTACATGTCTG